>JAHRHZ010000026.1:1295045-1310985 GCA_024137785.1 Ginglymostoma cirratum | reverse complement strand
GCAATTGTTTCGGCTTTATAGGAAAACAGGATCTTCTTTGTCACATGACCTGACAAGAACAAGGAATGGTTCGACAAGAAATGTCAGGATTTAATAAGGACCATTTTTATCTCTGAATCAGAAACTGCCGAAGTCCATCTGTCAAATGTACCCTAATGGCGTTACTTTGTCTGATTTGAACAGGGTGATGGTTAGAGGACAAGGGTGATTGGTGAAGATATTACCACAGCACGTGGCCTAATAATACTGACTCTCCAGCAATAGATACATAACGCAGTGGCTGCTTTAGGTTTTATGAGGCGCACGTGAATGAAATAAAACTGAATTATTTGGCACACTTTGCAATTTTCCATAACAATTGTTAATTGCAGCATTTCTTTCACACTGAGAGCACCGTTGCAAATTAAAACAAAGGCTTTGAAAAATTAAAGTTTTTCAAAACCTTGTGTTGCATTATTAGGTAATACCTTTCAAATGTTACAAAAACAAAACTGGTTAAATTCAACATTTCGCAAAGCAAAAGGGAGAAATGAAAATACAATAAAGACACACGTGTCCCATTGCCTACTCGAAAGGTTGTCAAAGACCATTTCACTGGCACAGCTCCCACACAGTCGTGAGACTGAATGCATGGGCTGATCTGGGTTGAGATAGAATGCGGATCAGTACAAAGTACACAAACTGTACCTGGAGTTCAGCACTGTTGACTGAGAAAACACCAACAACTCTGTGGCTGGCGTTTTGCTGAATAATCTGGGGATCGTCCGACAATGTTCAGATTGTAATCCGTAAAGCAGCTCTCTCCATCACTTCTGAACAAGAGTGTGACCTGGCTCTTCACATTCTCTCTCTCTCTCTCTCTCACACATTCTCAGCTGGAAAAGTGACAAATCAAAAATACCGCAAAACAGCTGGCCGCACTATCCAGTCTCATTTAAAATCACTCTCGGTGGAGGCAGAAACTTTGTTTCCCCAAAACACGAGACAGTGTAAATTTGGCTCAAAAGTATCCAACACCTGGATGAGACCATAATAAAGACTGCTGTTCGTTATTTCTAAATCTACCCTCACAACTGCCTGGGTTTACAGCAACTCCTCCTAATACATTGCTAGTCTTGAACTGTCTGCTCTAACTGGAGTTATCCAGTGTTCCATGACTCCGACTTTTCTGTAGCCAATTCAGCATTTATCGAGCCAACTGATCAGAGGCCAAATCTGCAAGGGGGAGCCAGTGACACTGTCTGTGTGACTCCCCTCCCGCACCCCCCCCACCACGCTCCCTGCCCCCAAACACACACATACACACACACACACACCCACCCACCCACACACACACTCTCAGACCCACGCACACACTCACTCACTCACACACACACACACACACAAAGAGATGGATGCAATTTACGGAGGCCAGGAGTGGGTAGCGACTGTTCACAGGGCCAGCCAACAAGAAACAGCAAACCGATCACATAATTAAACTTGTGAGTTAGATTATTCATGAGGCTTGAAAACTGAAAGAACTGCATTTGCTGTAAATCAGAAACAAACAGAACAGTTCTGTGGAAGGGTCACTTGACCTGAAACATTAACTCTGATTTCTGTCCACAGATGCTGCCAGACCTGCTGAGCTTTTCCAGCAATTTCTGGTTTTATTCATGAAGCTTTCTGTCCATTCATATTGTCATTAACAGTGTAAGAAATATGAGACTCTGTAGGGAAGGTGTGAAACAGACAGCATCCGGAAAACACAAGCTTGTATTTCAATTAAACACTGGCTGTGTTCCTCAGTATGATTCTCTGCTGCAGAAAGGGTCTCGTTTATCCAGCTTAATTTGCTACCATATTGGAGCCTGCAGATAAAGTGATGTCTTTTAAAACTGACTCACTTCATAGTCCTTAGAAGGTGGTGGTGAGATGTTTTCTTGAATCAATGCGGCTCATGTGCTGCAGTTAGATGTGCAATGTATAAGGGAGGGAGTTCAAGGATGTTGACTCAGTGACAGTGAAGGAGGCAGTGATATATTTCCAGGTCAGGATGGCGGGTGGCTTGGAGGGGAACTTGCAGGCACCATGTTCCCATGTACCTGCTGTCCTTGTCCTGAGCAGTCATGAATATGGAAGATGCTGTCTAAGAAGCCTTGCTGAGATGCTGCAGTTGGAGCTGGATGTGATACCAATCAAGTGGGCTGCTTTGCCCTGGATGGTGCCAAGCTTCTTGAGTGTTGTTGGAGCTGCACTCATCCGGGCAACTGGGGAGTATTCCATCACACTGCTGATTTGTGCCTTGTCGATGGTGGACAGGTTTTGGTGAGTCAGGTGTGAGAGTTACTCACCACAGATAATTTTATATCAGTTTGAAAACTGCATACTTAATTGAAAGTTCTTTTCTCTCTTCTTCATGGCCAACACCTGTTGCATTGCTAACATTTTCCAGCTCTGAAGAAAGGTCATTGATCTGAAATATCTATTGTTTCTCTCTCTACAGATGCTGCCAGACCTGACCATTTCCAGCATTTCCAAAGCTCACACTATTCCACTTTAATTGTTATTTTATTTAATTTTGATTTATTTCCCAATCTTCTCCTATTTCCAAAAAGGGTTTTACAACCAATGAAGCGTGTTCTGATTGCAATGAAAGAAAAAGTAGCAGGTAACTTGCACGCAGCAAGCGCCCACAAAAGGCAAAGCCTGACAGTTGGTGTTTGTGAGGAACAATTTCAATCAGGACATCAAGGGGAGCCCCTCTGCTCTTTGTCAAATACCAATATAGGATCTTTTATACCTGTTCTAGAAGATTGGTATGCCCTCAATTTACTGCCTCTTCTGAGAAACTACACCGTTAACAGCCCAAGGCTCCCTCTTTACCAGTTCTGTCCAGATTATTGAGCTCCTTTCCTGCAGTGGGATTTGAATCTACAACCATCTTACTCAAAGGCATGAGTGCTACTCACTGAGCCACAGCTGGTCAACAATGTATTTGCCTTAAGACAATCTAAACAGCTGAACGAGTAGAATGGAAATTCCAGCAGCAAAGTGTCAAGCTGCGGCATTCTAATCATGTTTTAAGCAACAGATGTGCCAGATCATTCAAATTGCTCCTCAACCTTAAACTGGATAATTCCAGTGAGCTTTGAAAGGAAACAGTATTGCTTATATTATTGCTTGCATACTTATGTCATTAATATAAAAGCATGAATGTTTATTTTTAAAACTGTGGAAGGCATCATGAGGGGATAAACTAGACTCAGGTATTTTTTGTCAATAATTGCACAAACTGCAACTAACAAAATTCCAGGGACTTCCAAAAGAAAGCAACTGAGCTCACTGTATCGGATAAGTTTGCTTCACGGCATCCAGCCAACAACACAAAAGTTTCACTCTTTGTGTTTGACATCTCAGTCAAGGGTGGTTTTCCATCAGAGGAAAATAAATGGGGTAACACAATAATGGTGTAAAATGATCAGTTAATCATGTAATTTGATTAGCCCTGAAGGTAGATTTCTAATGTGCGGGAGCCTTTACCATATGCCTGCCATGGTCAAGTCCCAATAGCAGTCATTTCATTACACCTTTTTATTGGCAGGTAAGCCGAGTTATTCACTTGTGGTATTCATGTTTTCTACCCCTGGAGGTATCAGTGCACAGGGAACTTTCCACTGCCATATTTGAGTGGCCTTTCTACCGGGAGCTCCTGCAAATTAGGCAGCACGGTGGCTCAGTGGTTAGCACTGCTGCCTCACAGCACCAGGGACCTGGGTTCCATTCCACCCTCAGGCGACTGCCTGTGTGGAGTTTGCACATTCTCCCCGTGTCTGCGTGGGTTTCCTCCGGGTGCTCCGGTTTCCTCCCACAGTCCAAAGACGTGCAGGCTAAGTGGGTTGGTTGTGCTAAGTTGCCTGTAGTGTCCAGAGATGCGTAGATTAGGTGGGTTATAGGGGGATGGGTCTGGGTGGGATGCTCCAAGGGTTGGTGTGGACTTGTTGGGCTGAAGGGCCTGTTCCCACACTGTAGGGATTCTATGACTAATTCCACCTTACAATTTTTTTTTGTCTCCTTCACCTAATTTAACAACAGACCTTTCCAACCCCTGTTGGTGCTCAGAATTACTTACTTTGTTCACAACTTCAGAATTGTCAAGCACAGTCCCTATCTAATTCATTGTTATTTTATGGGACACAGTTTGCTACTTCCTACAAAGCACATTACACAGTCACTGCTAGTAACCCATCATTACTCATATTTTTCTAATCAACCTGTTCAGGGGTGTTCTCACACACCTCTGGAGCAGGTCGGACTTGAGCCTAGAGCTTCTGGCTCAGAAGTGGGGACACTACCACTGTGCTATGAGAGCCTCTATCATTGCTAATTGAGTCATTTCTAATCAATCTGTGCAGAGATGTGATTACACACCTCTGAAGAAGGTGGGACTTGAACCTGGGCCTCCTGGTTCAGAGGTAGGGACACCAGCACTGCACCTCATGAGCCCCTACCATTGTTAATAACTAACCATAGCAAATGCAATTCACATGGATAACTCAACATTCTAGTGTTTTTTTTTGCCTGTTACTGGTTGCACCCCTGTTACTTTATCAACTCCCCAAACTGCCTCCGTTTCTGCTCTTCATCCATCTCTCCTGAATAACAGACAGCAGCAAATGACCACCCACAGATATGTTTCACTTCCACAAACTACTTAGTGCTGGACTTAGCAATCCAGGATGTTCCATTAGCTTGATAAGGCTTTCCTCGGCAGTTTCTGTAAAACACCAATGAGACATGCCTCTTGAGTAGAGCCTGGAATAACACATCAAGCTAGAGAACAGAGACCAAATGAAAATATACGTGAAAACAGGGTCTTTAAAAAAAGCAATTCCTTCAACAATAAGGCATTTTCCGTAAAGGCTTCCTAAATTAATACAACCAGTTTGCAGTTGGATCCTGAATCAAAACAGTACATGACATGGTGGCTCAGTGGTTAGCAGTGCTGCCTCACAGCTCCAGGGACTTGGGTTTGATTCCAGCCTCAGGAAACCATGTGTGTGTGTGTGTGGGTGTGTGTGTGTGGGTGTGTGTACGTATATATATATATGTATATGTGTGTGTGTATATATATATATGTGTGTGTGCGTGCGTGTGTGTATATATATATAGGTGTGTGTGCGTGCGTGTGTGTATATATATGTGTGCGTGTGTGTGTGTGTGTGTGCATGTGTGTGTGTGTACGCGTGCGTGTGTGTGTACGCGTGCGTGTGTTTTTCCTCCAGGTGCTCCAGTTTCCTCCCACAGTCCAAACAGGTACAGGTTAGGTAGATTGCCCATGCCAAATTGCCTGTAGTGCACAGTGTAGTGTGTAGCCATGGGAAATGCAGGGATGGGGTGAGTCTAGGTGGGATGGTCTTTGAAGAATCAGTGTTGTCTTGACAGGCCAAATGGCCTGTTTCCACACTGTAAGGATTCTATGTGAAATCACAGATTTTTGTGTTAAACACCAAGAAACACAAAACCTGTACATTGTACATCAACACTTGACCGATGATCATTTCACCAGTGAAAAGTCACTGACAGTTTATTTCTTATTGTTGTTCAGCTTCTGGCTAATGTCAGATTGCCTAGCACTTGTTTCTTCAGGGTTTTGTTGCACATTGACATGTCAGGTAAACACTCACATGATGAAAGGCAACATCTGCAGAGCCCCACTTCCAACGGGTTGTATCATATATGTCCCCCAAGGTTTCATCATGCAAATTCAGCATTGAAAATAGAATGTGGCAGCCAAATGTGTTTTGTCCAGAAACAAAAATAGGAGGCAAGTGGAAGGATGCATCTATTGTGTTCATGCTCCCAGGAGACTGACCGTTTTGGGGGAAGTCAATATGTAAGAACCAGGAGCAAGAATAAGCCATATGGCCCTTCGAGCCCACTCTGCCATTCAATAAGATCGTGGCTGATCTTTTCATGGCCTCAGCTCCACACATCCACCCTCTCACCATAACCCTTAATTTCTTAACTGTTCAAAAAATTATGTATCTTAGCTTTAAAAAATTCAATAAGGAAGTCTCAACTACTTCACTAGCAGGGAATTGCACAGATTCACAACCCTTTAGGTAATGAAGTTCTTCCTCAATTCAGTCCTAAATCTGCTGCCCCTAATTTTGAGGCTATGCCCTTTTATTCTGGTTTCACCCGCCAATGGAAACATCCTCCCTGCTCCATATTATCTATTACCATCATAATTTTTCTATAAAACTGCCCCTCATTCTTCTAAATTTCAATGAATATCATCCCAGTCTACTCACTCCTTCCTCATTAGCCAACCCTCACAGCTCTGGGATCAAACCAGTGAACCTCCTCTGCACCCCCTCCAGTGCCAGTACATCCTTTCTCAAGTAGGGAGACCAAAACTGCACACAGTACTCCAGGTGTGGCCTCACCAGCACCCTATACAGCTGTAACATAACCCTTCTGCTTTTAAACTCAATCCCTTTAGCAATGAAGGACAAAATTCAACAGGTTTGAGCTGGTAGTCAGAAGACAATTAACACAACGCTGCAAACCTCATTTCTCATCACTCAGGAGCAAGCTCTACTGGGAGGACAGATGTAAAGAGTAATCCTGGTACAGTGTGGTTTCCTCCCAAAATATTCCCATGTAATAAAAATGCAGTGTGATGAATAGCAGGACTGAGCCAGGTCTACCCTTTTTTAATTTGCAAACACGTTGATGGAAGGTCAAAGTTTGCACTGGATAACGTCATAGAGTCATACAGCTGTACAGCACAGAAACAGACCCTTCGGTCCAACTCATCCATGCCAAACAGAAGCCAGCATTTGGCCCATATCCATCTAAACCCTTCCTATTCATATACCCATCCAGATGCCTTTTAAATGTTCTAATTGTACCTGTTTCCACCACTTCCTCTGGCAGCTCGTTCCATACACACACCACCCTCTGCATGAAAAAGTTGCCCCTTTAGGTCCCTTTTAAATCTTTCCTTTCTCACTTTAAACCTATGTGATCAAAGTTAAAAAGAGGGAGGTAAGAAATCAGGGAGAAGTGACTAACCAAGCTTGTGTTTTTGAACCTCTGTGGGTGGTAGGATAAAGGGAAGATTGCAGGTGTCAAACACATTCATCTCTTTCTGTTCAATGAGCTAACATCTGGGATCACTCCCCGTTTCATTCACCCTTTGCTGCATTGCCTCTTACACAATTGGTTCAAGCTGTAGGCAACAGCCCCTGTGTATTTACACTTTATAAACCTTGCAATCGCTTCACTTTTTACACACCCTCCACACTAGATATCTTCCAGTCAGGGTAAGGATTGTGAACCAAACCACAAATTCCTGGAGAAACTCAGCAGGTCTGGCTGCATCTGTGGGAAGAAAACAGAGTTAACGTTTCAAATCCAGTGACTCATTAGAAACCTTAACGCTGCTCTCTTCCCAAAGATGCTGCCAGGCTTTAGATTCCCTACAGTGTGGAAGCAGGCCATTTGGCCCATCAAGTCCACAGTGACCTTCCAAAGGGCATCCCATGCTACCCCTGTAACCCCACATTTCCTCCATGTCTAATCCACCAGAACCTGCACATCAGGAGGAAACCGGAGCACCCGGAGGAAACCCACACAGACACAGAGAGAATGTGCAAGCTACACACAGAGGTCGCCCGAGGCTGGAATTGAACCCAATTCCCTAGCGCTGTGAAACAGCAGTGGTAGCCACTAAGCCACTGTGCCGTGCAGACGTGCTGAGTTTTTCCACAAATTTCTGCTTTCGTTTCAGATCACCAGCATCCGCAGTTCTTTGTTTTATCTTAGGGTAAGGATTGTGTTTTCTTATAGCTTTCACCCATTTTCAATAGTTTTCAATCCCAATTTACGAAACTGGAAAGTTACATGATAATAACACAAATAACTTTAATCTTAAAATAATTTTAAAGGTTATTTTTTCTCAAAAATAAACGACATGAGTGAACAAATGTTTCAATGTTACAATTACTAATTACAGCAAAACATGTTAGTCTTAAACAGAAACAAGTAGAAGGTTTAAAACACTAGATTAAAGATAACTGTAGATTGGCAGCACACGTTATTTATTAAAGTATGTTATGTGCTTCATTTACGTAGCAATTAATTTTACTATGCCTCAAAGAAATCAGAGATTTTTTTTGTTCCCAAAGAGCAGAGAAGTTATGCTGAAAGGGGAGGCGATGGCCTAGTGGCATTATTGCTGGACTGTTAATTCAGGAACCCAAGTAATGCTATGGAGACTTGGGTTTGAATCCTGCCATGGCAGATGGTAGAATTTGAATTCAGAGTCTAATGATGAGCATGAATCAATTACCAATTGTTGAGGAAAACCCAGGTGGTTCACTGATGCCCTTTAGGGAAGGAAAATACCATCCTTACCCAGTCTGGCCTACATGTGACTCATGGAACATAAACAGAAATTGCTGGAAAAGCTCAGCAGATCTGGCAGCAATTGTGAAGAAAAACATCAGAGTTAGCGTTTCGGGTCTGGTTCTGAGGAATGGTGACTGGACCCGAAGCGTTAACTGACATTTTTTTCTTCACACATGCTGCCAGACCTGCTGAGCTTTTCCAGCAACTTCTGTTTTTGTTCCAGATTTACACCATCCGCAGTTCTTTCTGTTTTTACTGTGACTCCAGACCCACAGTAATGTGGTTGACTCTTAAGGGCAATTAGGGGGGGCCAATAAATGCTGAACTAGCCAGCGACATGCACATCCCATGAATGAATAGGAAGAAAAAATTTATAAAATGCTGGTTAGGCCACAACTAGAGCAATGAGTACAATAGTCACCACACCATCGGAGGATGTGAGAGCACTTGAGAGGGTCCAGAGGTGATTCACCAGGAATGCTGCCTGGACTGGAAGGCCTGATTTCTAAGGAAAGGCTGGGAGATAGTAGGAACTGCCGATGCTGGAGTCTGAGATAATAAGGTGTGGAGCTGGAGGAACACAGCTCGCCAGGCAGCATCAGAGGAGCAGGGAAGCTGACGTCTCGGGTCTGGACCCTTCTTCAGAAAGGCTGGGATTGTTTTCCTTGGAGCAGTGAAGATCAACAGGGAGCCTGAATAATAGAAGGAAGTTCCATAATATTATGATTGACATAGACAGAGTGGATAAGAAGGCACTTTTTCCATTTGTACAAAGGGTTAATAACCAAGGGTAAGAGGTAGATGGCTAAGCGGAGAGTTAAGGAGAATTTATTTCACTCAGAGTGTAGTAGGTGTCTGGAACTCACTGGCTGAAAGGGCGGTTGAGTCAGAAACTCTCGTAACATTTAAGTGCTATCTAGATATTCACTTGTGTTGTCATCGCCTCCAGGGCTACAGGCAAACAGCTGGAAAATGGGATCAGTGTAGTTAAATCTTTGAATACTGACGTGAACATGATGGGTCATGGTCATCCTCAGCCTGTAAATGCCTGTGTTTATATATTGAAATTCAGCTTAGCTGGATGTTGATGTTAAGTACCATATTACACACAAGGTATTGCACAAGCTACCCATTCTGTTGAACTGGTCCAGGCTTTACTTTTCATGGGAGCCTCCTCTTGTCTATCTCTCTTTGTCCTATCCTATCAGAATCACTTTCCATTCCGTTATCCTTCATGTTTTTATACAGCTTCCCCTGAAATGTGTGATTGCTTCAATTATTCCATTTGGAAGTGAGTTTCACATTCTACCCACACTCTTTATAAAGACATTTCTCTTTAGGATTTATTAGTTATCACGTTATGTTTCATCCCCCTTGTTTTGGTGAAACCTACAAGTGGAAACCCCCTAGCAAACTCTTTCACATCATTAACTACTTCTACCAAGTCACAGAGGAAGAAGTTTCAGCCATTTCAGTCTGAATTCAGTATCTGCCCTGCTCCAATTCAGCACAATAATCCAGGGTAACATGGGTGGCACAGTGGTTAGCACGGCTACCTTCGGGCGACTGTGTGGAGTTTCTCCTGTGTCTGCGTGAGTTTCCTCCGGGTGCTCCGGTTTCCTCCCACAGTTCCAAGATGTGCAGATTAGGGTGGATTGGCCATGGGAAATTGCCCCATAGTGTTCAGGCCTGTGTATTTGGGTGGATTAGCTATGGGAAATGCTCTTCAGAGGTTCAGTGTGGACTTGATGGGCTGAAAGGCCTAATTCCATGATTCAATGACTATCAGTTGGAATGTGGACAAGAGTAATGCTAATAAAGGAACAGTTATAAGCACAAAAGGCACAGGAGCAGAAGTAGGCCATTCAATCCATCAAGTCTTCTCCACCATTCAATAAGGCCGTGGCTGATCTGATAATCCTCAAACCGCTTTCTTACCTTTTCCTATAACCTGATTCCCTTCCTGATTAACAACCTGTCTATCTTAGCCTGGAATATGCCAAATGAAGCAAAAGCAGAAATTACTGTAGAAACTCAGCAGCTCTGGCTGCATCTATGGAGAGAAAGAAGAGTTAACATTTCCGCTCAAGTGAATTTTCTTCAGAACTATTCAGAAACCTATCACTCTTCCTTCACTGAAGCTGCGTCAAAATCCTGGAATTCCCTCCCTTAGGCCGTTTTGGTCTAACCACAGCACATGGACTGCAGCAGTTCAAGAAGGCAGCTCACTACCACCTTCTCAGGGGCAACTAGGGACAGGCAATAAATACTGGCCCAGCCTTTGACTCTCCACATCTAACAAAATGAACAAAAATAGTGATGCCTTTCAAAGGTCCACCGCTCCAAGTGGAATCCAGAATGGCCGTCACTCCGAACAAGCCAAGGCAAGGTCAGACACTACGAAATGTCAGCCCTGAAGATAATGTGCTGAAGCCGTGTTAGAAAATAAAGAACTATGGAACACTGGAAATCTGACACAAAGACAGAAATTGCTGGAGAAACTCAGCGGGTCTGGCAGCATCTGTGGAGAGAAAGCAGAGTCAATGTTTCGGGTTCAGTTCTGAAGAAGGGTCACTGGACTCGAAACGTTAAACTCTGCTTTCTCTCCACAGATGCTGCCAGACCCGCTCAGTTTCTCCAGCAATTGGAACTATCCCATAATTTGTCTCTCTCTTTCGGATAGCTGGGAAACAGAAGTTAAATTAGTTTACCTAAATGACAACGAAGAATAGCACAGTTAGTCAGTAACTGTGTTGGATAGACTTGTGGAAATGCCACTTTTAACAAAAATCCCTTCAAGTTGTGGAAGGTTCATGAATGATGAAACAGGAAGTCAGTGAACAAAACCAGAACAAATCCCGGCATAAGGCTCTGCCTCGACTCGAGAATCTGTTTATTTGATGAGTCAATCTATTATGATGAACAGATAGTTAAAGAATAGTGGCAGATGTTGAAACACTGCAGAGATAATTATCTGTTAAGTAAAGATCAAGGATAAAACTTCAATGGGATTTAGCTAATCAACGGGCAATGATCTTACTGACTGCTTAAGTTAACTCCCTCAGGTTGAGCAATAAATGCTGCCAATAACTTTCTACAAGCAAGTCGGATTTTTAAACAAACAGATTCGATGAACTCGCTTTAATTGAAGATTGTAAAAGAATAAATTTACTCATTTAAACTTTAAGAGTTTAATTAGAAATCTGTGCTTCAAAAAATTGATAATTAGTTTTAAAGACTCGTTTAGAACAGCTGAAGGCAGGAGCAGAGCAACGTGCCAAACATCCCTCACATGGTGGAAGGTGCATCTGGCTTTAGTTAGTGGTGTACAAGAGTTTGATCAATTCAGCTGCTAGTGTACCTATCACAGAGACATGTGGCCAAGCAGGCTGACTAGCACTAAACTGGCACTCTCGTTCACAGAAGCTGCTGCAGTAAATGGAACTTTGGTTGCACTCTGGCCGTTTGAGACAAACGATTGGCCTGTAACCAGTGAATATCTGATCTGAGCTTATAGGCTGCCTGATCCTGCCTCTGGATACACAAGCGTCTGAAACTGACATCTACCAAAAGATGATTCATTTTTGTTCATGAAACCATTGCCACAAGGGCAATAGGGGGCTTGGTGACGTGGTGAGAAGAAAACAATCTGTCGCTCAACGTCGGCAAAACTAAAGAATGATCATTGACTTCAGAAAGAAAGGAGGAGAACACACCCCCACCTACATCAACGGAACTGAGTTTCAAAGAGTGAAGAGCATCAAGTTCCTTGGTGTGATGATAACCGACAATCTGTCCTGGACTTCCCATGTAGGTGCGATGGTCAAAAAGATGCAACATTGCATCTTCTTCCTCAGATGGCTGAGGAAATTTGGCATGTCCATAAGGTCCCTCACCAACTTCTGCAGATGCACCATTGAAAGCGTACTGTCCTGGTGCATAACGGCCTGGTCCGGCAACTGTTCTGCCCAGGACTGTAAGAAACTACAGAAGGTGGTGTGCACAGCCCAGACCATCACAGAAGCCAACCTTCCATCCATGGACTCTATTTACATGGGTCGCTGCCACGGAAAGGCGGCCAACATCAAAGACCCGTCGCTCCCCAGCAATGACCTCCTGCAACCTCTTCCATCAGACAGAAGATACAGAAGCCTGAACACACGCACAAGCAGGTTCAGGAATAGCTTCTTTCTGACTGTTGAACGGACTGTAGCCTCAAATAATGTAACCTGCAATGTAACCTGTATGCCTCTAAATCTTTTTGATTTGTACATCCTTAGCTTGCTGTGATCTGCCTGTGCCGCTTGTAAACAAAGCTTTTCACTGTGTTTCAGTACACATGACAATAAAATTAGTCAATCAAATGAATTAAAACGTTCTGAAAGCAATCTCAGTTTTGCAAAAAACTGATCAGCATTTTAGTGTTCTAACGCCAGAGTAAAAGAATGGTCAGCTACTTTAGGAGATGGCAGCCATGACGTGGCGGTGCCGGTATTGGACTGAGGTGGACAAACTCAGAAGTCACATGACACCAGGTTATAGTTCAGCAGTGTATTTGAAATCACAAGCTTTCACAGCGCTGCTCCTTCATCAGGTGGAGTCAACACTTTACCTGACTTTAGGAAATGACAAGAAAACAGAACTCAGGAGAACAATTTATCATATACTGCAGTACGTTCCCTGTATCTATCTCCCCTTCTCTCAGACCGCACTCTCTCCACCTCTCTTACGCGGCCATTACCTCTTTTAACCGGCTAGTGCTTTTGTATTTTTTTGAGGGAGGGCTGCACTGCTACAGGTTTTGACAGTAAGCTATCTGCAACCACACCCCAACCCCCCAAACTGAATGGAAAAAATCCCACAGCACTACTACAAGGAGAGTAGGGGGATTCTCTGCAGTGTCCTGGACAACATTTATCCCCAGCTATCATCACTAAAAGAGATTAGCTGGTCAGTAGGTTATCGCAGCCTGTTGGAGCTTGCTGTGTACAAACTGGTACAGGTTTTCCTTTAATGCAATAGCAATTAGATCTCAAAAGTGCGTCATTCAATGTGAAATAATTCAGAATATCCTGAGGTTGTGACAGGTGATATATCAATGCATGTTATTACTGCTTCCTTCAAATGTTGACATAAAAATATTTCCACAAATCATGACAGGAGGGAGTAGAACAGGAACTGGGTTCAGTTCATTCGGAGTTCAATTTGCAGTGCACTTGTCAGAACTCTGGCTTTTTCCAAATTCATTTGCCTCTCTTCCTTTTAAGTTAAAAATCAAAAAGTCTGACCACTTAAGACAATTCAGATGCTACAGCCATTGTGCATTTGGAAAATTTCTGTCGACATTCCAAATTAATGCCTTTGTTTTATTTAAAAAGTATGTTGCATCAAAATGTGACTGTAGCCACTGAAGTGAGTCAGGAAGTCTGGCATGTCTATATATATTATTGATTTTGTGTGGCAATTGCTCATTTGGCACACTGGCTCGAACCTTTTTGAAACACATTGCATCCTGAAGGGACTTGGCAGAGTTGATGCCAAAAGGACGTTCCTCCTTCGAGAGAGACTAGATCTAGGGGACACAGTTTAAAAATAAGGAGTGTCCAAATGAAGGCAGAGATGAGGAGGAAATCATTCTCAGAGGATTGCGAGTCTTTCAGATTCTCTCCCTCAGACTGGTGAATATTTTTAAGACGAAGTTAGATGGATTTTTGACTAAGCTGGAGAGGGTTCAGAAACAATTTACCAGGATGTTGCCAGGACTGCAGGGTTTGAGTTATAAGGTGAGGCAGGATAGATTGGGACTTTTTCCACTGGAACATAGGATGTTGAGGAGCAACCTTATAGAGGTTTATAAAATCATGGTATAGATAAGGTGAACGGCAGATGTCTTCTCCTTAGGTTGGGGGAATTTCAAGACTAGGGAGAATATTTTTAAGGTGAGAGGAGAAACATTAAAAAGACACGAAGGTCCTTTTTTTTTTACACAGAGTGTGGTCCGTGTGTGGAAAGAACTTCCAGAGGAAATGATGGATGCAGGTACAATTACAACGTTTAAAAGACATTTAGATAATGTCTAGGAGAATAAGAAATATTTGGAGGAGTATGGGCCAAGTACAGGCAGGTGGGACTTGTTTAGTTTGGGATTATGATCAGCATGGACTGGTTGGACAGAAGGGTCTGTTTCCGTGCTGTATGACTCTATGACTCCACGATAAGGGAGTTGATGATTATTGAAAATGATTCTTGTGATTTTTGTAAATGATTTGGATAAAGGAGTGGAAGGGTGGATTAGTAAGTTCACGGACAATACGAAGGTGGGTTGCGTTGTGGACAGTGCGGAGGGCTGTTCTAGGTTACAAAGGGACATTGATAGGATGCAGACTGGGCTGAGAAGTGGCAGATGGAGTTTAACCCTGAAAAGTGTGAGGTGATTCATTTTGGAAGAACAAACCTGAAAGCAGAATACAGGGTTAACGGAAAGATTCTTGGCAGTGTGGAGGAGCAGAGGGATCTTCAGGTTCATGTCCACAGTTCCCTGAAAGCTGCCACCCAGATGGATAGAGTTGTTAAGAATGCGTATGGTGTGTTAGCTTTCATTAATAGAGGGATTGAGTTCAAGAGCCGTGAAGTTATGCTCCAGCTATACTAAAGCCAGGTTTGGCCACATCTGGAGTATTGTGTCCAGTTCTCGTCGCCTCATTACAGGGAAGATGTGGAAGCATTGGAAAAGGCGCAGAGGAGATTTACCAGGATGTTGCCTGAAATGGAGGGAAGGTCTTACGAGGAAAGGTTGAGAGAGCTCGGGCTTTTTAGAATGATGAAGGATGAGAGGTGACTTGATAGAGGTGTACAAAATGATCAGAGGTATAGATAGAGTGGACAGCCAGAGACCTTTTCCTAGGGTGGAGGTAGCTATTACGAGGGGGCATAGTTTTGAAGTGACTGGAGGTAGATACTGGGGAGATGTCAGAGCTATGTTCTTTACTCAGAGAGCAGTTGGGGCGTGGAATGCATTGCCGGAGAGGGTAGTGGAGTTGGCCTCATTAGGGCCATTTAAGCGGCTATTAGATAGTCATATGGATGATAGTATAAGGTAGGGGTGGAGGTTAGATAGACCTTAGGTAAAAGTTTGGCACAACATCGTGGGCTGAAGGCCTGTACTGTGCTGTACTGTTCTATGTTCCAAATCAAAGCCACAATCAGATCAGGTGAGATCATTTTGAATGTTGAAGCTGGTAAGAGGGGCCAAATGGCCTATTCCCACTCCTAACTCATGTGTTCATATCGAAGGATAAAGCACAGGAGGAAGGCATTCTGCCCATTTTAGGCAGTGCTATCCAAATAGTCAAACTTCTCTTCCCATATAACCCTGTAAATTGTTGTCTCCCAAGTCTTTTTTGAAAGTTCACAAAAACCTCAATCCTCTCCATTACTTCAAAGAACTCAACCAAGGTTACCAAGCACCATTACTTCAACAAAAAGATAGTAGGAACTGCCGGTGCTGGAGTCTGAAATAACAAGGTATGGAGCTGGAGGA
>JAHRHZ010000026.1:1242528-1290045 GCA_024137785.1 Ginglymostoma cirratum | reverse complement strand
TATGATGCTGCTTGACCTGCTGTGTTCATCCAGCCCCATGCTTGTTATCTCGGATTCTCCAGCATCTGCAGTACCTTTTATCTCTCATTCTCAATGGCAGGAGGATTCATAACCCTTTCACTGCTGCCGATTCCATTGGCTCTTTCTGCCTTACATTCACAAGTGCGACAGTGCAGGTAGCTGCCTGCTATTACACCAATCACTGGCCGTCATTATCGGTCATCAATGATGCTTGTGGCTTGATGTTCACTAATGTTCAGCACCATTGCAGAGTGGGGACTGCCAGCAGCTGGAGTGGGGACTGGGGAATGGTGCAGGCTGGAGCCTGGAGCGGAGACTGGGGACTTGGGCGGGCTGGAGGCCGGAACGGGGACTGGGGACTGGTGCGGGCTGGAGGCCGGAGTGGATGGGGGACTGGGGACTGGGGACTGGTGCGGGCTGGAGGCCAGAGCGGAGTGGGGACTGGGGACTGGAGCGGGCTGGAGGCCGAAGCGGGGACTGCGGACTGGTGCGGGCTGGAGGCAGGAGCGGAGCGGGGTCTGGGGAATGGCGCAGGTGGTCAGCGGGTTGATAGCCCAGTCAGACCACATGTGAATGCCCCCTGCACGGATCTACTGCAGGGCCTTTATAGAAAGACTGTAACGTTTGTCTTTTTAACTTTAGGGTAATGTGACTTCCTTTGTTTATTTATTTTGTAATAAAGATTTGTACCTGAGTACTCTGTACGTAAGATGATGCCATGTGGGGCGACATTGTAAACTTTTCACTCCACTTCTGTATTTCAGCACACATGACAATAAAGCATTTTTAATTCCAATCCATTTCTAACTCCTCAGGTACTGAGGCAGTCTGTGCTCAAATGCAGTAAACCCAAACAATAGCCAGGCCTGGGCTGACAAGTGGGAAGTGCCATTCACATTGCACAGGTGCCAGTCCATGACCATCTCCAACAAAAGAGTACCTAAAAACCCCCCCTTGAAATTCAATGGTGTTTCCATCACTGAATCCTTTACTATCAACATCATGAGAGCATTGACCAGATGCTCAACTAGATTAGCCACATAAGTACATTGGCTAAAAGAGCTGTTCAGAGGCCAGGAATCTTGCAGTGAGTAACTCACCTCCTGACTTACTGAAGCCTGTCCACCATCTAAGAGGCATACATCCAGAGAGGGATGGAATAAGTCCCTGATTTTTTCAGATCTATTCACTCAAGAAGCTTGACAGAATCCAGAACAAAGCAGCCCACAAACATCCAGCCCCTGCACCACCGACGCTCAGTAGCAGCAGTGTGTACTATCTACAGGATGCACGGCAGAAAATCACCAAACATCCTCTGACAGCACCTTCCAAACTCACAACCACTTCCATCTCGAAGGACGAGGACAGCAGATACATGGGAACACCGCCCCCCTGCAAGCTCCCCTCCAAGCACTCATCCCTGATTTGGAAATATATCACCGTTTCTTCACTGTCACTGGGTCAAAATTCTGGAATTCACTCCCTAAGGGCATTATGGGTCTGCCTGAGGCACATGGACTGCAGCAGTTCAAGACGACAGCTCATCACCACCTTTTCAAGGGCAACAAGGGATGGGCAATAAATAGAATAGAATAGCCTTAATGGTCACATATACTCAATGAGTACAGTAAAATGTTTATATGATGCCAATTATATTGCCGGCTTAGATACAAAAATTACCTAGGCGCAGCTTCTTCAGTTACAAGATCTTCGACAATAGAGAAATAAAATGCCCAGCATTACAGAAATAAAAGTTCAATACAACAGACCACGCTGACACCTAGCTTCCAGTCCACACCGAGCCCTGGCTCCACACTGCACCAGCAACATGCCAGACCAGGAGGTCGGCGAGCCAGGCCGGGGGGGGTGTGTTGGTGCGCCAGGCCGGGAGGTCACTGAGCCAGGCCGGGAGGTAAGTGCGCCAGGCCGGGATGTCACCTGCCCACGTCCCATGAATGAATTAAAGAAAAGTATTTGAGGGATAAATAAAAGAAATAAAAGTTGAAATGAGCGAAATCCTTTCATAAGCAGTGAGCAGTATTCTCTCTAGAGATAAAAGGTACTGCTCTCTCGACTATATTTGTTCTTTACAGATTTCTGAGGTCCAGGTCCAGCAATGGCTTCTGGAAACGGAAGTCAATGCTGTAATTGGCATTGGCATACCAAGCATCATGCGCAGAACATCAGAGCAGCCGAGAGTGGTATCTGAAATCCACCCAATGAGAAAGTGTGGTTGAGGCAAAGTCAATCATTCTTTCCAAAGGATTTGGAAAACTATCTGATGAATGAAGGGAAATGCAATACAAGACCATAACATATAGGAGCAGCAGTGGGCCATTCAGCCCATTGAGTCTGTTCTGCCATTCAATGAGATCATAGTTGATCTGAGAATCCTGAACTCCACTTTCTGTCTCTCTCAGCCTTGAATATACTTAACAATCCAGCCTTAATAGCCCTGGGGTAAGGAATTGCACAGATTCACAAACTTCAGAGGAGGTTCTGTGCTATCAGTGTCAGAGACGGTGAGTCACAGAATCGTAGAATCCCTACAGTGTGGAACCAGGCCCTTCGGCCCAACAATTCCACACTTGGAGCATCCCACCCATACCCATCCCCTGATAACCCACCTAAGCTACACATCCCTCAACACTACAGACGATTTAGCATGGCCAAACCACCCAACCTGCACATCTTTGGATTGTGGGAGGAAACCAGAGTACCCGGAGGAAACCCACGCAAACACAGGGAAAATGAGCAAACTCTGCACAGACAATCGCCCGAGGGTGGAATTGAACCTGGGTCCCTGGCGCTGTGAGGCAGCAGTGCTAACTACTGAGCCACCATGCCACCCCTAAGAGTCAATGCAGCTTTCACAACGAATAGGATAAAAGCAGGAGATCCTTGGAAACACCACCCTCTGCAAGTTCTGCATCAAACCACTCACCATCTTGACTTGGAAATATAACACCATTCCTCAGTGTCACTGGGTCAAAGCCCTGGAACTCCCTCCCTAATGGCATTGTGGGTAAACCCACATGGACGGTTTAAGATCCAGTTCACCCTCTCCTCCTGGGCAATTAGAGATGGGCTGTTCCTCAGCAGTAATTCCCCCATCCCACATGGATGAAAAACAATGTGAAGTCCATGCTTGGCCCCTGATCCTGGAGTGAAGATGAGACATACACTTTGATGTTACATGCCACGTTTTTCCAGGTGCTCAGCTGGACCTCAGTACCTGAATTACACTGTACAAGTGCTTCACATCAATGTGAAACTGGACTGTGCAACTGAAGGGTTAAAACTCTCCTTCCACAAGGAACCTGTGTGAACTCTTTATATTCCTTCTGTCTGGCGAGCAGATCTCTCAAAACAATCGTTAAAATTTCGCCTGAAATTCTGGCACTTAAAACTCACAATTAGATCCAGCACCATAAAATTCAAAACAAGTCCCTTTCAAGGGTCTTGTCGTTAAAACTGCTGTTCCAAAACATTGTTTTCTTTACCACAGCAACAGGATCATTAAAACACAGGTTGCTGCTTGACTAAAAAGTTAATATGATTAACCTCTTCTCTGCTCTATCAAAAATCAGCATGGCAATCATCTGAATAAGAGTAGTTATGAGGGCACAGTGACCTCCTCAGATCGATCCCGCTTCAATGGAGCTTCTTCTTCACTCCACAACCCGGTTTCTCCTTTATGACATTTGTTCAAACATTGCGCTTAGTTGATGCTCCAACACTGTTCGACCTGAGACTGTGACACTGTGAGCTCACACAGTCTGTGCGTTTTCATGTTCAGGAGTCCCAATTATTGGTCTCACGTACAAAATGGAAGGCAACTTTGAAGTAGAGTCATCACACAACTAGGCAAATAGTGACACTTAGTGGTCAGTTGCCAAAATTGCAGTAATCACCCTGAGAAGATGTTGGGAACACTCAGTAAGTCAGGCAGCATCTACAAAAGACAACAGTTGGAACGTTATCTTGCCTGTTTCCTGCAGAGATGTTGCCAGTGTGGAATGCTGTCTTTTTTATTCAATCATCCTGATTGTTGAACAATCTTTATTGTTACTGCAACAGTGTAAATATTTCTTGCAATGTTAAAAAGGAATATATCAGTAACTGCAATCGATAAGAACTGAAGTTTGTTTTAAAGTTCTTCGATGGCCAGCTCCTGTTTTGTTCAGAAAGCTTAAAAGGAGAATGTCCCAGAGCTGCAAGACCCACAGTCTCTGAATTGTGCAGCATTCTTATAAATTCCTTGCAGTAAACCTAGAGAATACAACTTTTAAAAGTGCCCCTTGCAGTAATCAAAGCTTCTTTTCAGTGTATAAATCAATCTTACCCTTTGTTCCTGGCGGTTGCAGGTTATCTCCAGTCAGCGAACACCATCCCACAGGGAACATGTCCCGAGAGTCATATCGACACCAGTAATCAAAAGCACCTCGCCAGCCATCGAAC
Source organism: Ginglymostoma cirratum (assembly GCA_024137785.1). Taxonomy (NCBI): domain Eukaryota; kingdom Metazoa; phylum Chordata; class Chondrichthyes; order Orectolobiformes; family Ginglymostomatidae; genus Ginglymostoma; species Ginglymostoma cirratum. Next base: position 1,285,563 of record JAHRHZ010000026.1, on the reverse strand, counting down.
GTCACCAACACCTCAGAGCCTCTCACTTCTCCAATCGTTGCTGGACAAATAAAATGCGGATTCTTCCGGTCGACTGCCTCCAGTTTCATCCCCACTTTGTAAAAGTTCTGGGAAGGCGATGGTGGCTCCTGTTTAATGTAAAGCACTGGTCAGTGACTATCACGGCCACGGGCCATGCCTTGTACGGTTATTACAAGGATATTGTACATTATATTCTCTGATCTAAAAGCACTGTAGCTGCAAGGTGATTCCATTCTGCAGCTCACTGACAATGTGACCCGTATCCCTCATCAGACAACTAAAGCCCTCATCTGCTGGAAGGGAGTCAAACCCTTACCTGTGTAGAAATGCTTCTTAACATCTCTCCTGAATGGTCCAGCCCCAATTCTCAGACTGTGCCCCTAGTCCTAGTTCTAGAATCCCCATCCAGTGGAAATAGTTTATCTTTGTCTATCCTGTCTTTTCCTGTGAATATCTTAAAGACTTTAATGAGTTCACCCTTAACATTCCACGTCCTGGAGAATTTGTGCAGCTTTTACGAAGTGGTTGTTGAGAGCGAAGAGTGAATGAGATAAAAGTGACTTAAAAAGGAGCCTGTAAAATCACTGAGAAAACTCAGAGGCAATTCTCCAAATCCATCATAGAATCCATACAGCGTGGAAACAGGCCATTTGGCCCAACAAGTCCACACCAACTCTCTGAAGAGCATCCAACCCAGGCTTATCCCCTCCGCCATCCCCACGGCTAATCCGCTGAACCTACACATCCTTGGACACTACAGTAGGGTATTCATCCCTCAAACAAATTGTTTCTCTTCCTAACTTACCCCGAAGCAATTTCTTTCCTCACCCCCTAACTCCTCTGGAGTCCAGCCTTGATGGTGTCAACAGGTTATTTGACTTGGTGGGGGTCACCCTGGTCAAACTCAGCACCTATCTGTGGCCAATGCCACCAGTTCTGCAGTTTCTAGATTCTGTTTATAGTCAGAAACATTTGCTAATTCTCGTCTTTCTATTCCATGGTTGAGAGCCAATTTTAATAACTTTATTGTAAACCCATCATCATTCAATTGTGGATCAAACACGAGCCCCATTTGACCTACATGGTCCCATATGGCTCAAATATTCACTGGATAAATTCCTTGACCAATTCGCGGAGGGACTGGGGAATTTAGAGGAGTTAATAATCATATTTAAACCGGTAACAAAATAGAGAGTGGGAGATATTGTTAATCATTCTGCAAATGTTTTTTAATAGACTGGTCTGCAGCATCAAAACATCTTCACTCCCAAAATTGCAGTCTGTTTGAAGACAGTAATATATTGCATAATAACTACAACTCTTTAAAGCTGTTCAAGGAACCTTCTGACCTCAACGTAACAAACACATTTAACAAAAAGCAGAAAGGAAGTGTATTGCTCTGATCTCACCAGAGAGGAAGTCAATTGCTCGCTTCGTGTTACAGTCATAATTGACCTAATCCAAACAAGAGTTGGCTTGAAGTGTTAAATCTGTTTCTCTCCACACAGATGCTGCTTAATCTGCTGAGTGTTTCTGGTATTTTCCAATTTTATTTAATAGTATCCTAGTTTTCCCATTGGAGAAAGGAAGACTGGAACATGTTAAAATCTAAAAGTTCCAGCTTCCTCTTGAGGAGGTTGCAGGTTTGAGTTAGTAGATGAAGACCAGGTTTCTCTGCGGTCAGAGCAGGTGAGCAGACACCAAACAGAAACAATGCAATTCCCCTCGGGAACGAGAAACTGGAAGAGGGATTAATCACAATTGAGGGGTTCAGTTATCTCCCAACAGCAGAAACAAATTCAGTTCTTGGAGGACACAAATCATTCCCAGGAACATTCAAGTTCATGAAGAAATGTTGTAGGAATTGATGAAGTAAAGGGAGTTTAACAGCGAGATGCTTTTAAGAAGTGGAGAACGCTCTGTAAAACTGTCAAGGCTGTATGTAAAGGCAAGGAAAATATGGAGGAGAGAACGCCTACCTTGTGAAATATTCTGACCGGTGCCATTTCTGCTCCACTTAGAGTTTTCAGCAAGAACATGGGCCACGAAGAAGCATTCAGTCGAAAGCCTACACAGATGCCAGTACAGAGGAAAACACACGAGCAGATTAGTGTTCTGTGTACAGCATTCCATTCACACACTCGCACTCAGGATGAATGCAGGAGGCCCCAGTCTGTAAATAATATGATAGCAAGGACAATTCACACCCAACTCTAACCTCTCAACCAAATGGTGCCAGGTTACACTGCAGAAGTAGAAGCAGAGTCTGAGTATGACTTCTGCCACAGCCAAATCTCTGGGACAAACAGTTTTAGATCTAGACACTGGCACTCTGATATCTATGTTCAGTGTGACTGGATTTGTAAGTGGATAGCTTTGAGGGAGTCCAGTAGAATAGAGCATCATCTTAACCTTCAGAACTAGGATGTTCAATAGAGATGGCAGGATGCATTTCTTTACACAGAGGACCATGGAAATTTCACACATTTCCCCCAAATCCCCCAAAAAGTAATTGCTTAGGTGAGGGTTCTATGGAAACTATATGAACGGATATTGACAGATTTTTTAAAAATGGTCATCGAATCAAGGAAAGTTGATAAACTTAAGATGCAGTTCAGCCATGGGCTTGATCAGCTTACTGTTGTGTTCACGTTATAATCTTTGTCGAGCGGCTGCAGCTCACAACATCTTTAACAAGGTTAACGATAAAGGGAGTTACACACCAGTTTGAATGCAAATGAGAACAGAAACATGGGCTTCTTCGCATTGAGAGAGAGCTACATCTCACTGCAGTACTCAAATGCAATGTGATACTAGACAGTTGACAGCAGATGCCCCCATGTTACTGCAGGCCACAGCTTTGAACTGCAGAACCACACTCCCCCTGTGGCCAACAGGAATTCATCGAATCATAAAATCCCTACAGTATGGACACAGGCCATTCAGTCCACACTGTCCCCCTGAAGAGCATCCCACCCTATCCCTGTAACCTTGCATTTCCCATGGCTAACCCAGCTAGCCTGCACTTCCCTGGACTTGATGCGCAATTCAGCACGGCCAATCCACCTAACCTGCACATTTTTGGACTGTGGGAGGAAACCAGAGCACCCGGAGGAAACCCACACAGACGCGGGGAGAATGCGTAAACTCCACACAGACAGTCACTCGAGGCTGCAATCGAACCTGAGTTCCTGGCACTGTGAGGCAGCAGTGCACACCACTGAGACACTGTGTTGCCCATGTAGGTCCCCCATCTTACTCTGAAGCAGCAAGAAAAGCAAATGATTTGAAAAAGTTTGGGAAGCTCCATTCAGTTTGGGTAAAGTCGGCGTAGCACCAGAGGACTATAGTGCTGCTCTCCCATTACAGAGAGAGAGAGAGAGAGAGAGAGAGAGAGAGAGGGAGATGACTGGTGGTGGTTTAACCTGAGGGTCACTGCAGCTCAGGCAAGGACAGAAGTTGAGAAGGCGGGACAGGAACTGAACCACGCTGTGGGCATCACTCTGCAACACAAACTAGCCATCCAGCCAACTGGGCAAACTGATACACAAGGAATGAAATAACAGAGATAGACGATTGCTGTGCACTACTGGACACACACTGTCAGGAACTTATCCTCCACCATTATTTGAATGTCTATAAATTGTAAAGTATTTATGAATTTATCCACAGAAGAACATGCTAGCCCTAGGTGGAGCACAATGATGGCTGATTAAACCTGTTGCTGGGAAAAGGTGGTTGCACTATGAAGAGAGGGGTAGTGATGACATAGCAATAACCAGTCACCCAGAATCCCTGGCTAATATTCTGCAGACAAGGCAGATGGTGAGATTTGACATCAATAATAGAAAACATATGCAATTAAAAGTTGGCTAAATGACAACGACATAACTACTTTAATGAGTAATGGATGTTCATCAAACGCTTGAACTGAAACACTTGCAACACATTTGTTTAAAACCTGCACTGTTTTGCAGATCTTCAGACCATTAATGGCTGTGAGAGTATCTTTCTATCACAAAAACACGACAGGGGATTTTCCCCAATTCCAATTTTAGTAGAGCGCTAAATTTAAGGATAACCCCGGAGGGGGTAAAGTATCAGAGACTGTTTACTATCATGATCAACTGTTGTTGTTACTGATTTCTGAGCAGGACACGTTAGCATTGCTGCAGTCTAACCACTAGCCCTTGACATTCAATGGTGCTACCATCACTGAATCCCCCACTATCAACATCCTGGGGCTTATCATTGACCAGAAGTTCAACTGGACTCACCACATAAACACAGTGGCTACAAGAGCAGGTCAGAGGCTAGGAATACTGCGGTAAATAACTCACCACTTGACTCCCCAAAGCTTGTCCACCATCTATTAGGGCACAAGTCAGGAGTGAGACAGAATGCTCCCCACTTGCCTGGATGGGTGCAGCTCCAACAACACTCAAGAAGCTTGACACCATCCAGGACAAAGCAGCTCCCACTTGATTGGCACTACATCCATAAACATTCACTCCCTCCACCACCGACGCTCAGCAGCTGCAGTGTGTACTATCTACAAGATGCGTGGCAGAAATTCACCAAAGATCCTCAGACTGCACCTTCCAAACCCATGACCACTTCCATCCAGAAGCACAAGAACAGAAGATACTGGAACACAACCACCTTCAAGTTCCCCTTCAAGCCACTCATCATCCTGACTTGGAAATATATCGACGTTCCTTCACTGTCGCTGGGTCAAAATCCTGGAATTCTCTCCCAAGGGGTATTGTGGGTCAACCCACAGTTGGTGCACTGCAGCAGTTCAAGAAGGCAGCTCACCCCCACCTACTCACGGGCAACTAGGGACCGGGTAATAAATGCTGGCCAGCCAGCGACGCCCACATCCCACAAATGAATAAATAATTATTTTTTAAAATATGGTTAGGACACAACAAAATTTAGTTTTGGAACTGGAGAAGGACCAGTAATCATCTGAAGAAAAGGATACTGCTCTATATATTGTAAGCAGCATGTCTTGTTATTTTATGGTTTTAACAACTGTGGACTGGAATGAGAAATAGCTGTTTTAAAAGCCACTGTTTAAAAGGGTGGCGGTAAGTTTTGAGAAGTGTACATCTTGCCATCCATTGCAGGCAGTGTATAAACAATTGAACTAGCAGCAATTTCAGAGTTACAGATAATTTGGAGTTGAATGGTGTAATGATGCAGCTTTTGCTGGCAACAAGATGGTCTATGGGCTAGTGACATGTTACCACTGGGAGAGATGTTTTGCCTGCCATAAACTGTGCGATTTGTTCTCAAGCTTGGACCAAGGAATAAGTCACAGAGACAGAGAGAGAGAGAGAAAGAGAGAGATATTCAGTTTACACCCAGCTCAAAAGCAGTCTCTCTGTTCTTTGCAGTCAAAGCTCATTGTAAACTTGAAGCAAATCAATTTATCATTTCTGCAATAGTTGTTGTAAGCAATGACTTTCCACTGATAAGTCAGCACCATTTTAAAAAATAAACCTCTCACCAACCAAAACCAAAATGACCTCCATAGAAGATAGACACGGAATATATCTGATAGGGTACCCTTCGTTGTCTAGTACTTCCCGGGAGCGGAGAAACTACGCCTTGTTCTTTGCAGCCTTCAACACGTTATTGATGACGATGAACACCTCATAAGATCTTCCCCACACCTCCACTTCTCACCTTTAAAAAAACGTCAAACCTTAAACAGACCATTGTTCGCAGCAAACCACCCAGCCTTCAGGGCAACATCGACCACAACACCATACAAACCTGACATGGTAACCTCTGCAAGACATATCAGATCATCGACATGGACACTACCATCACACGTAGGAACACCACCCACCACATGCACGGCAGATACTCATGTGACTCGGCCAACGTTGTCTATCTCATACACTGCAGGCAAGATGCCCCGAGGCCTGATATATTGGCGGGACCATGCAGATGCTGCAACAACAGATGAATGGACACTGCATAACAACTGACAAACAGGGATGTTCCCTCCCAGTGGGGGAAAACTTCAGCGGGAAAGGACATTCAGCCTCAGATCTTCAGTTAAATGTCCTCCAAGGCGGACTTTAGGATACACAACAACACTGAGGTGCCTGATAGCCAAGTTCGGTACCCAAAAGTACAACCTCACCTGGGATCTTGGGTTCATGTTACACTTCAGGTGACTCCACCACCTATACACTCTCTCTCACACACACACACACAAATCTCTTATATTTGCAGACACATTCTATTTTGTTCAAATCGCACACAATTTATAGAGTCAGTCAATGTGGTGTTTTATAAATTCCTACTTTAGAAATAAAACCATTCTGACTCCAAACCAAAACAAACAGATTCTAAACAAGGCCTCACACCTAACACGCATTGTCTGACCTAAAATGTCACCTCTTCTTTACAGTGATAAAACCTTTCATTTTCTCAGGACAGTGACTTCAAAGGAATTTGACAATTTACATATGCTTATTAACCAATTAAAACCTTCGAACTGATTAAAGATTTAACAGCATCGTCGGTTTGTTTAATACATCTTCATCAGTGGTGTGACCCTTTGATCTTTTACTTATAAATTCTGTGTCTGACACTAACATCTGAAGAACTAGTGAGGCTGCGAAAGCTTGTGTTTTCAAATTAACCTGTTGGACTATAACCTGCTGTTATTTCTGACCATGTTAACCAACAGAAGAAACTGGAGAAAGAGAATTGAAGAAACATACTGGCCAGTGCAAAAGTCATAAGAATCATCTCACCAACAGAATGTGGGAACAAAGACCACTGAAATGTCTTTCCCCTCTGTCCACAGCCTATTTCCCCCTATGAGTGTGTACGGGGGAGTTTATAGGGGCACTAGAGTTTTAATTTGTAGTGTTAAATGCAGACTGTTTATTACTTCATAGCTACAGTCCAATTACCTGTATTAACTAATCATTCTGGTTCAGTATAGTATCTGTTCTTTGCTTTCTAACAAGCGCAGTCTGAAAATCAGGTAAATTGGGAAACCTTGCGTACTTTATAAAATCTTTAAATTTTGTGACGATTCTGGGAATAATTTCAAGTACACTTACCCCAGTGAGTTGTTTCAATGTAAATGATTGAAGTGTATTTTGATAGTTTATCCCTTACTGGTAATATTGCCATGATTAGTTGATTAATATTGTTTCTAATATACAGATGGCGACCGAGTTGGGGATTGACCTCAAGGCTCATACAATGGAGTAAACTAGTAACCAGAGCCCACAATTACATTACGATCAATGACAGAGTGAAATTGAATGGGAACTAATGACAAAGCAATTTATAATGGTAAACACTGACAGAACAGCATTGTTCAAAATTACCAGAACAGAGGCATCTTATATAGAAATATCAAACGTATAAACAACTGCCAGCCCTTTTAATAACTTTTTGTTTAGCATTTGGTCCAACAAAGAAAATTATATCTAGCAGCATCCACAGTAACTTTATTCACATTATATTCTTCACTTATTGTATTCCCTTACCAGAAGTACAAACACACAGATCATGTTGACCAAGTAAATATTGAACTACATGAACAATTTAATCACCTTTTTTGGCAACAGGCTTTACTCTGTATTGGTAGGAGAGGCGCAGCTTCCATGATAGAACCAGCAAGTCTCCTGACAAACGTTACTGAATGTATATTCCATGTCTTTTCAAATACAACTACCAAATTAAGAAATCCACAAACGTTATGGATAAAGAACAACAGAGTTCAGTATTGTAATAAACATCAGTTGTAAACTCAGACAAAACAGTTGCAAACTTACTGAAAAACAAACCACATTACTCTCTGCAAATAACAAAATCCAGGAAAAACACTTTACAAAAGCATATCTTCACTAACTCATTATGCAGTGGCTTAATGGTATTGTCGCTGGGCTAGTATATACAGGTCCAGATTAATGCTTTGGTGTCGTGGATTCAAATCCATGGTGATGAAATTTAATTCAATAAAAATCTGGAATTAAAAAGCTAGCCTAAAGGTGACCATGTAACTACTGCTGTTTGTCGTATTCACTAATGAGCCTTTATTAAAGGAAATCTGCCAGGCTTACCTGGTTTGGCCTGCATGTAACTCCAGACTCTCAGCAATGTGGTTGATTCTTTACTGCCCCCTGGGCTATTAGGGAAGAGCAATAGACTCTGGCCTGGCCAGTGACGACCTCATTGCGAGAACAGATCAACAAAAGTTTGGATCAGATATGATCTATACAATTTACAGTATAGGCTAAAGGGGCTGAATGGCCAACTTCTGTTCCTACACATGGGAATGATATTCCTTATTTTGCCTCCTTGACATGTTACCAGGTCATTTAGTATGGACTCTGATAGAGATGAGGTGTGTCTCTATTGTGTTTCACACCACTAACTGGTTCAGGGCTGACCCAGCCTCATGGATGCAGCGAGAGTAGCTGCACACAGCACAAGACAAAACTCCTGCTCTCATCAGACCTCAGTCTGTCAACATTCAAATCTGCCTCCACAAGTGCTTAATATAAACACTAAATAATTCAAGTTAATTAATTTGGAGATGCACCCGTTAACTCATAAACTGATTGTTTAATTTATTCTTCCAAATCATGAATCTGCAAACAAATTGAGAATTAGGTTTGATCTCACATGAAAATGTATAATTTAATTATGATTTTAATATTAAAATTTTATTTTTATTTGTGAAAGTTTATGGTCCTTCTGAATGCAATTCTGGTGAGGGAATAAATATTAAGATTTTAAAATCTGCTCATGGGAAATCAACGTTTAAAATGCAAAGGTTCCAATTTAATGTAAACACATAAATTATTCCTGGACTCAGAACTGTGCCCTGTCCTCCACAATCACTCTCAGAGTCTGCTCGCTAATGTTCCAATCTATCCAGCCTACAGATGCTCGTCTAGGTTTTTCCGAAGCAGTTGCATTAATCAGCCCCCTGGGTCAGGTAATGTAGGCTAAAATGCAGGACTATCCAAGAGGCCATGGGTTTCTACAGACGGATGAGCTTAATGGGCTTTTGGTCACTCTCAGATGCACAGATCGCTGCTGCTTGAAGACTCCAGTGTGCACCTAATTACTGGCACCTGGTCGCTTTGTTTCACTGTTGGAGACCAGTCAGCCATGTTACTCTGTGGCCTTTTGGTGTCGGGTCATTTTAATGTTGAATAGGTATTGGATTTTTAATCATTATTGACATATATCTTTTGTTACAAAAGAGATCATTTGGTTCTATGGTAGCCCAATTGTAAATGCATTATGTACTGCACCATAATGACTGGGTGATTTTCAAGTCTGCGTAATTACCAGAGAAACACAGTCAGGGGAGCAATCAGGGTTTTCCAAAGGTCTCACGGGAAGGATATTTTAATCCCCCAAAATGGGAAGATTTGGGAAGTATGTGGGGATGAAAGGAAATAAAATCTAAAACCCAGCCACATCTGGTTTTAATCTATTTTAACAGAGATGAGGTACAAATGGAAAACAGTAAGCGAGTAGCAAAATGCTCATTTAAAAATGATAATAAGGTTACAAACCTCAGATTTTAATTGGTCATCCAGAGTTACAGCTGACTGCATGGGGATTCCTGAGCCAATGGGATCCTGGCTGTGTAGGTGCAGTGAGGATTTTTGTGTTAAACTAACAAATGCCTTTCTAGCACTACTTGTGGGCCCAGAGGAACATAAGTCCTGCCCCTCATCCCTCAGGAGATTGGCAACAAACCACAGGGTCTCCTCCCTTCACCCAACTGCCCATCGTAAACCCACTCAAACACAAGTTTGATTACATAGTCAGTCCAACAGCCTGCTGGTGTTCATTATCCAGACTCTAAACAGATGGCTACAAGAGCAATCTGAGATGACGGACTTGAGATTAACTCTGTGTACGTGGATGGGGTTTGAATGGATTAAACTCTTGCCCTAAGAGCCAGTCGTGGGACATATCCCAGAAAGTGATCAGCTGAGTGGGAAGAAAGTTGCGGCTGCTACAATAGTTTCCGGGTTACTTCTAAGTGCTACTTTCAACATTAAGCAGCAAGTAAGTGGCACGAAAACAACAAATGCTGCAGATCGCAGCGGGTCAGGCAGTATCCATGAAGAGATAGCAAGCTAACATTTCAAATCTAGATGACTCTCCATCAGATTAAGTGGCATGTTGGACTTTAGTTCACTCTAATGTAATTTGCTCAAAACCAGGACGCATCTTTGTAGATTGCAGCCTGAAAATATTGCGTGGATTAAGCAAGTCAATGCAAGAGATTATTGGCCCATTGTGAGAACCTTCTGACGGCGATCACACATTTGCATGAAAAATACGAGTCAAGAAAAGATAAAGAAATGGGGGACGTTTCAACAACGCTGCGGTATAAACAGATGTGTGTGCGACACATTAGAAACAAACTGTTTGAAAGGTCTAGGTAAAGTTCAGACGCTCTCAGGACCTCGCCAGGATGCTCGAGGTGGGAGAGAGAGGAGGGTCAGGGTAGTGAATAGACTTTGCAAGCTTCGCAGACCTGTATACAGATTTTAATTCGAGATCCTGCAGGCAGTGCTGGGATTCTAATTTGCCAAGCAAGATACCTGGCTGCCTTACTTCTAATAGAGTTTGTGTTTAGAAAACTACGCCCTGAAATGTGTCCCCCTAGCATTTACTTTACAGCCAGAAAACAGATGAAGTGAAGGTAGCTTTCACATGCATCTCCGCATCTCATCTGTATCCAATCAATGTTTCTCTCTTCTTGGTGTTGCCCAACACTTTTCAAGAAAGGGGCTATATAAATGCAATTCTTTGTTGTTTGTATGTTGGAAACCAAAGCATTCTATTAAAGCAGAAAGCAGAAGGTTTATTTGGAACAAATACCTCACAGCCACCAGGGGAGAACCCTTGCATCAACAGATGAACACACCACAGGGTGGTGCATTATTGATAAAAATAGGCATGTGAACAAGCTTAATCCTGGAACAACCACAGGGAAGCTTCAGAGAGCACACTGCACCGATCAAAAACCCACAGAGGGGAGCCTCTGCCATTTGCTCATCTCTGTAGTCAGGGGGAAGCAGCTGGTGCTACTCATTTTGCCTGGGGCCGAGATAAGATCTGGTTTAAGGAAACATCATACACTTACTGACCTCACTAGAGAATATGGAGGAGATGACTACCCCTCCTTAGTCACCTGTATTTCTGACTGTTGTTAAATCTCTTTGAGGAACAGACTGATGACATGACAGGAAGCACGTTTTGTCTCTGGGGTTGCAAGCTAGGTGAACATGACGGTAACACCTCATCATTTTCTCAAAAACCACCCCTAACAGGCAATTAGAAATCAATTATTTCAATGATGATTAGCGTACAGGCACAGTGTTATGATCCCACCTTTTGTTATTACTGGACTATTCAAATCCCAGACTGAAATCTAACTTGGTAAGTCCTTTATCTTCACTTTTTAACAAGGTAGTGTTTCACTGAAGCACAAACAAGCAATAACGCAGTTTGATTTTAATAATGAAATGCAACTTAGAAATTAGGACAAGATGGAATAAACCAAACCATTTACGTGTAACACTAATTTAAAGATTTCAAAAGACACAGTAAAAGGCAACTCCACTTGTCCCAACAGCACTCCTTTAGAGTACTCACAACAGATAGAATCCCTTCTCTGTCACATCTATAAGGCTTAATTTAACTTTGGCTTCAATTCCTCAGCCTTAAGAATTTGATCACCTCTTCCTTGAATTTTTGCATTACTCAGCTTAGACTTTCTCAGCTTCTAATTTACATCTAATACATGACTACTTACTCTGTTCACTTGTAAAACCCTCCAGATGTCATCAAAACTCCATTAACCTCCAAGAACTCTATCTCTTATACGGCATTTTAAAAAAAAATCACCATGGTTGTTGAAACACATACAAGTTAATTATTAAACCTCTTCACACTCAGCCAACCCACATTCCACTAGTTCAAAACCCAAAATTTGTAATATTAAAATATAGATGAAATATGCATAATATGTCACAATGATGTTTTCAGAAAATAACAAGTGGAATTTTATTTGGTCTGATAATATGCTTTTGATAATTTCAAATTGCATAGCTAACCTAATAAGCATAATGCTCCAATTTTTTTGATTTCAGAACATTTCAATTAACTCCAATGGAAGATAAAAGGTTTTATTCTCTTTGGTATAGTGTAATATTGAGAGAAGTAACATTAATTTTTTACATAAATAAGTTACATTGATATTTGTTCATGTGTCCTGGTCATTGAAAACAAACAAGATGGGTTTATTCTCTCTGCTGTTGCAAATCGTAGATTTATGCCTCGAATAAAGAAAAAAAATCACCAAAAAGATACAATATTGCCAAGTAAGTGGATTTACAGAAATTAACACCATTGTCAAATTCTTATTTATTAATATCCTGATCATAAATGGTAAACAAACACACAGAACACTGGAGAAACTCAGCAGGTCTGGCAACATCTGTTGACAGAATAACAGCATTGACATTTCAAGTCCAGTATGACTCTTCTTCACAACAGACTCGAAACATTAACTCTACTTCTTGCCCCACAAACGTGGCCAGACCTGCTGAGTTTTTGCTTTTATTTCAGATTTCCAGCATCCACAGTATTTTGCTTTTATTCGAGGATTAGGTAAGATTCCTGTTCCACACCTTGCTGGATATTATGTTTCATGGATGTCAAGCTAAAAATGAGGCAAGACAGTCTTTAAACTCTATGAGGTTAAAGCCATGGTAACTGAGGTAAGATAACACTTAGAGAAAAGAAAAACATCTTAAAGGAACAGAGAACTGGAAGTCCCAATAGAAATTAAAAGGCCTCAGCGTGACATAGTCAGAAAGAAGCAGACCATTTGGTCTGAATTGTTGATTCTGAACTCTGACATGTTTTGGGGAGGCAATTTTGTTACGATAGCGATCATGACACCTTGCTCAATTCATAATTATTTTCCATCATTGTCTGTATGATACACATTTCTAATTTAACACTAACTGCTGACTAAACAATATGAAACATTACTAACAGAGTGGGACATTTACATGAGCAAAATGTCATCAAAACATTTGGGGGGTTATGATCCCAGCTGATGGTACTGCTAGACAAGTTAGCTTCAAGACTGAAATCTAGCTTGATAGATCATGTTTTTTTCATAAGTTAGCATGAAGGTTAGTCACTGAAACATAATCAGTCAAGGCCGCAGATTTGCTTTAATAAAAGAACAGAAGTTTACTGCACAAAATAAATTAGAAAGGATCGAACAATCTAAATATATATAACAATTAGAACAATCTCAAAGCAAACAGCAAAACAACATCCCAGACTATTTACTGACACTATCTGTTCCAGGTCCAAGTCGAAAGGAATGTCATACTGGGCGTCAACTTCCCCAGGACCCTTTTAAATCCTCCCTTCCACTCTCCCCTCCCCATCCAACATATGCCTTTAAACCACGGCGATCTGTTGCAAGTTTCTCTCCAGTCTCCGATCCCAGGTCCGGGGACCATCCCAGAGAGATTCCCCCAGGACCAGGAGACGAGGAAACTCCAGCCTCAATTCTTTAGAGCCCATTTAATCAACTCCTGGCAGTTTCTGTGCCATGGGCTGTGGAGATAATTAAATCAGTGTTTTCCAAATCTGCCAACACAAACTTTTTTGCAAGTGTGAGAGCCTAAACTTTCCCAGTTCTAATAATTTGCACGTTTCTGACCAAACTCTCCTGGTTTGGAATTTTTACAAACTAAAACCTTCTGCTAACTGGTTCTTGAACGATTTTGAATTACTTCTAGCAGAGAAACTAAATTGACTTCTAAGTGCAATGCTGGTCTTCTGAACAGAATTTTTTTTAAAAACTTGTTCACCCTGGATTCTTCTGAACTGAAAGCAAAGCTTACCGATGATTTCCCAGCCTGTCGTACACAGAGTTTATAAATATTTTTCTATTGAAGCCATACAGGTTTGTAGTAACCTGCTCACTGATATATACTGAATTAGGTCAATGTTCCAGAAGGAATGTCTGACCCAAAGTAATCTACAAGGCAGGGGCTATTCTCCCTGGAGCGTCAGAGGCTGAGGGATGACCTGATAGAGGTTTATAACATCATGAGGGGAATGGATAGGATAAATAGTCAAGGTCTTTTCCCCAGGGTAGAGGAATCTAAAACTAGATGGCATAGTTTTAAGGTGAGGGGGGCAAGTTTTAAAAGTCACCTTAAGGGGCAACTTTTTCACGCAGAGGGTGGTGCATGTATGGAATGAGCTGCCAGAGGAAGCGGTGGAGGCTGGTACAATTACACATTTAAAAGCCATCTGGATGGGTTACGAATAGGAAGGGTTTAAAGTGATAGGGGCTAAATGCTGGCAAATGGGACTAGATTAATTTAGGATATCTGGTCGACATGGACAAGTTGGACCGAAGGGTCTGTTTCCATGCTGTACAGCTCTATATGACTCTATCTGAATGCCATTATTTGAAATCCAAACTTCAAAAATATGTATACATCTTTCATTCCAAACTGCAGTTAGAGAGACATAAATGAAGAGGGCAAAGGTTTTTCAGGATCTTAGGACTGATTCCTAGATTTTTTTGTCTGACTGCAAGTTACGAAAAGTTCTTTGGAGAGATTCTTGCTGCGTGGCCCAGTGTGATTTCTCACAATATCTTACAAACCATGAACTACCTTCTCAGAGTGAGTGAGTGCCATGACAGTGAGTGAAAAAGCCCTGTCCAGTACATGAACTGGCTGCGTGTCCCTGAATGCATAGTGTCCTTACCGTAGCATTACAAAGATAGTTGTCGGTGCAGCGTTAAGGAGCAGAAGCATCCTATAAATGGACCAAAGATATACCATGAGGGCCCTTAGAGACTGGTACATGTCAGATGCCAACATACTGACTTGTTGTGTTGGAGAATACTGCCACACTCTGAAGCCTGCACATCAAAAAAAGACCACTCGTAGGAGAATTACTCACTGCTCAGGAAAAGCAGAAAAGATGGAACAAGATGCTCTCAACTTTGAGTTTTTGTTGGTCTTCTTGTCTGATTCTGACAGTAACCACACCATAGCGCTCAGACCTCGATAAAATTCTACCCATAGTAATAAATCTTAGACACTTCAGTGCTCAGATTCCCTTCGCAGCTTCTCCGAATGACAATCTGTAAATCACAAAAGGACTGCAATAGTCATTGGCATCATATTAATTTTGGTGTGTATCAAACTGTTTTCCACTGATACATCATTTATTTCAATGTACTGTAAATCGTACAGCTAAACAAACAAATGAAAATAGGAAGGACGGTGTACGAATTGAACAGGGCTTATATTTCAGTGTGTGGTGATAAACAATGGACTGTCTTTTTCACAGCACTCTACAGACACTGATTCATCAGGTTACTTCAACGTCCATGGAAATAAATCCATCAACGATTTGAACATCGTGAATCCCACTCAGAAAAGTGCCACATGAGTTAACGAGTGCTGGTGAGCAAAGGCCTGTTATCACAGGACAGACACAACACCAAAAGATTAGCAGAAGGAGGCCATTCAGTCCATCGAGTCTGTTCCACCACTGAGTGAGCTCATGACTGATCTGATAATGCTCAACTCCACTTTCCAGCCTTTTCCCTTGATTCCTTTACTGATTAAAAATCTATCTCAGTCTTGAATTTGGCATATACATGTCAGCCCTCTATAGGAAAGAATTCCACAGATTCATTACCCTCCGAGAGAAGAAATTCCTCCTCATCTCCATCTTAAGTGTGCAACCCCTTATTCTGAGATGATGCCCTTTGGTCCTAGACTCTCCTACAAAGAAATGCAACCTCCTCTACCCTGTCAAATCCCCTAAGAACCTTGTTTGTTCGCATAAAGTGCACTCTCATTCTTTTCAATTCCAATGAGTACAGGCCCCACCGACAACTTCTCCTCATAAAGACAGTCGCTCCACCTCTAGCATCAGCCTAATGAAACTTTGGTGGACTATCCCAATGCCAATACAGTAGTTCAGCTGTGGAAGAGGCACCAGCCAAGTTAAAATACAAGGACCATCACCACTATTTCAATGATGAAAATAAAGAAGAGGAGCTGCGGGTGTCTACCCAAAATATCACCCAGAGTCCAGGAAGTATACTCCAAAAACAGAACAGGAAAAAATCCTCACAATTTCTGCTTGCCACTCCATTCAGAACCTTCACTTAATACTTTGGTAGCAGCCCCCAGAAAGTAGCAAGTGTTTTCATTTCTTCAAATACAACACTAGTTTGACCATCATTCCAAATTCTGTAGCAGAGATGTAGTCCAATTCATACAGCCATTGAGCTGAATGCCATCCTCCTGTAAAGTGTATCTGAGAATTCATCAACAGTTATTTTATGGAGTAATTCTAAAAACCATTGATACTCACTTTCAAACGTTAAGCTATTAATGGCACACTCAGCCAATTTCAAATCATCTTCTTTTATAAAAATATTTAAAATAACTCTTTTAAAGGCAAATGTGAATGCAAATCAGGATATGATCTGAAAACAGATCCTCCAGTTGTATTAACATCTTTAATTAAAAGACAAGGTTGGCAGAGAACTAGCTTTTAGCCTCTGGAAGTTCACAAACAGGCTGATTCTGTTTGTGAAAAAGCTCAGGAGCCGCAGTTAATGCACCCCAGCTGTGTCCTAGCAGATCCGAATGGATGGGTGGTGGTAGAATAAAAACATCTGAACTCAACCAAGTCTTTTTTGTGCCCGTTCTTAGATTGTGGGGGGTGCAGGCACTTCACTGCCCTCTAAAATTAACACGGAAACGGTTTCTGTCAACCACGTTACTTTAAAAGGCATGCACCACCCTGAACAGCTACACTAACAATGGCAGATATACTCTGTGTGTTAACGGGATCATCACAAAAGCACTTGTTAGTCAACTCAGCCATTACTGCAAATGGGCAAGTGGGGTGTAGCATTCCAGTGTACATAAACAGAAGAACCACACACCCAAAACCACAAGTGTTTCTTGGCTTCCTTGAGGTATTGGTTATTTAACTCCGGCTCTTTTGCCATCGTTACAGAAGCATCATAATGCTACAAGGTCGGATTGGCTCTTTATGGAGAAAAAGACAAAAGTCAAACTTTGCATCTGGGGGAGCCATTTTGCCAAACAATGTTCAATGAAGACACTACCGCCTCTTCAAAAAAGACCAGCAATGTTTCTGTAAGGCCGTCAGAGTAAATCTTAATGATTCAAGCATCAGAATCAATTAACGTGTCAACAAAATTGTCAGATTGTTTAAAACAATAAAGAAAACTCAACTGATTCACAGCAAGCTCACCATTTTGTAAAAGAATCTTAATTTTCTTTAAACTCCTCCCGCTAATTGAGTTGAACTGACCTTTATTAATATTGGGGAGGTGAAGGATATACAAATCATAGTGTAGCTCAATGTTGGAAGTATAAGTCTTCTGTAGCTTTGGACTCAGAGATTCCAAACAGCATGACACTGATTGTCTTCTGCAGCTCTCAGGTGAGCAGTGTAATTAGGGATGCACAATAAATGCAAGTATTGGTGGGAACACTCATAACCTGAGAATGAATACAGAAGGAAGTTATGGAATAACAACAGGTTAAAATACTGAACTCCAAAATATACAAGTTTAATGCAGTATTGGCCTCTTAATAAAGCTTGAAATACCAGGCAAGTATTACCACATGCACCCAATAAGCAAGCACAGTGATACACAGAGGAAATCAGTGACTTAGCAAATGTACCTGTTTAAAATACCCATTAACTGTAGCTATATGCAATGTGTCCTGGGAGCATTGAAACCACTTCCAAAATTTACAGTAATGCCAACAGCCATTTAAACATTAAAAATCAAAAGTGCCCTACCTTCTGAATTATGCATGCCCACAAGTTTGTTCTGAGAACTTTTCAGCGTAATTTAAATGTTTTTATGTCACTGCTTGCTATTTTGGTACTTGAGCATAAAATCCACAGTCTACTTTCAGTTATTCGATCTTAAACATCTCTGACAAATCTGGTCTCAGCCTTCTCTGCTCATCTTTTGTGGTGGGAGAACATCGTGTGGAATCTCTTTACGAGGTATTGTTCCCAAGCTGGAGAGCCAGCAAGAGCCCAAGCGACCCTTTGTTGGGAAGGCCCTACTACATTTTGATCCACTCACATACTTGGCAGGGCCACAATGACCCAATCTCATGTTCAAAGGTCCCCAGGGTGGCAGCAGGAGGTCCTGCCTGACAAGAGCTGCTGGGAAGCAGTCCATCAGTCTGTCATGTACATAATGTAATACTAATCTAAATAAGCATATCCCTCAGAATTCATATACAAGTCTGTGATGATATATCAGTGTAGTTAGTGGTCATAAACTTCCAGATATCTGTCTCAATACAATGTTGCATCTGTTCAAGTATAGAAAACCACAAGAAAATCATGGTGGCACCAATCGGTTACTACAAGCCAGTTCGCAAGTTGGCAGTGAAACCTGAAAGAAGGTAAAAGCAAGGAAAAGAGATAACAAGGTGTAGAGCTGGATGAACACAGCAGGCCAAGCAGCATCAGAGGAGCAGGAAGGCTGATGTTTCGGGTCGAGACCCTTCTTCAGAAATGAAGGTAAAAGCAGTCACCCATAACATGTCCGAGTTCAGAGCTAAGATTCACATTTAACTACAAAGACTGAAGGCGACAACTGTACACTCTCTGCTCAAAAATGAAACAGGAAGTAATGGCTGATTTGCTTTAAAAGAAAGTTCCAAATGCACTAAAGGACAATTCAAATCTAAGAAAGTGATCCCAGAGCAAAATACAGATAAAAACACAAGTAAACAGTTCTTACATCAATAAGGTATCTGTGTCAAGATGCCAGTCGATTCTGACACCTTGTTTCTCAAAAATGGCATGAAAATAAAATAACGCATGTATTGACGTTGTTACCCATCTTTTAGAAACAAATATAGGCATAATCCTGCTGTTGTAAAGTAGCAGCCATTTAAACCAAAACAAGGAAAATGAGAACAGAAGCCAACAAAAACACAGAGAAAGAAAACTACACTGCAATACAGTTTTTTATTCTGACCTTTTTGAAGAGCACAAAGCAGTACAATAAGAATGAAAAGTAAAGACCTGAATGTGGACTGGCAATCCAGTAACATTCTGTCAGAAATTCAGTTACTGAAAGAAAGAATTGGCTTCAATTTTTAAAAAATCAACTCAAGGTTCCAATCAACTTCAGGGCTCATAGGCTTGAGTTAATGTCATACCACCAACAGCCAAGTGAAAATATTGGCCAATATCAGGCTGATGTCGATGCAAGGTACAGAACGTGACTTCATAGATTCGTAGCGCCATATAGCACGGAAACAGGCCCTTCAGTCTCTGTTGAGCATAATCCCAAACCTAACCTACCTGCTGGGCCCACATCCTGCCAAACATTTCTTATTCATATAAATGTCTTTTATAGTGTCATAGAAACTAAATTAGTTGAAAGACTGATGGAACCAGTCCTTGCCTTTATCCCAACCAAATCCTTTAGAAAAGCACTTCTAGGTAAACCCATGGGAGAAGCCATCAATGCACCATTAGATGAATGCAAATTTGAAGTAATTGAAGCAACATAGCAACAATTGACTCTGCAACAACTCTTGCAGGTATGCACAGGGTCAGTACTGGGTCATTCATCCAAACAGTGTCCACGCAAGCCATGTTTTACAGGAAGACATTGAGTGAAAGTGTACAAGTTGTCCAAGGGCTCAGCGAAACCCAATTTGCCATGCAATGCTCTACAGCAGAACGTGAACACCCAACCAAGAAACAACAACAAAGACCATTCCAAACTCCTATCCATTGAACATAAGCATGTCAATGATGTCCAGGAGGTTACTGCAATGTGGCACCTTGTTCACCTCAAGCAGACAGTACATGTGGTCAATTTGACATCCCATCATCAGAAACCCTGAAGCCTTTACCTCCATCCAAGTGATAAACCATAAAAGGCATACACAACAGGCGCTGAATGTCGAAGTTGACACTGGTACAAATGCAAACCCCTTTACACATCCTACACGAGATAACTCAGGTAGTCTGTACATGATAATCTAACTGTTTACAATGGGTCTGACATCCCATGCATTGGCATTAGCCATCTTACAGCAGGACCTTCCATTACTCATCTATCAGCCTGCACATATCTGTGTATTGTCACAATCTGGGAGATAATGAACATATCACTGTAGCTGACACATTGACCGTCACATTCAGAATGTTTGATTTCCTCAAGATATTGTATCCATCAATGGGCTGTAGTTCACTCGTGTACCCTTCCAAGAGATGTCCGGAAAGGGTGGTATTTAAAATATTACTTCAGCTCCTCATTATCCTTAGTCTAGTGCTCTTGCAGAGTTCAATGTGTGTGAGGCAAAGTTCATTATCATTAAATGCAAAGTTGCTTGCCACGATTTTTGGCTAGTCATGTTAATTCTATGGGCTACTTCTCCAGGCATTGGTTGGCCCTCACCAGCAGCTTTCATATTTGGGAGGCAGATCTACACAGTTCTTCCACCACATATTCTTCCCAACCAGCCAATGTACACGACACCATGTTGGGAAGAAGGAATAAAATGGTACAAGAGAACAATGAACAAACATGTGGACAATTATCCAACTTGAATCAGACCGAAACATCAAAATTTGGGACTTTTGTACAAATATGCAGGCTCCTGGAAAGACACTACAACATTGTGTCCAGCCCAGATCCAACATTGTTACAAACCAAGGTGAAATCCTAGGATGAAGCAGACAACATCTCTTGAGTTGCAGATATTCAACCATCCATAATAACGGCTCAGAGACTGAAAGTACCAAACCAGACAACAATCACAAATCTAATCCATATGATCCACATCCAACCACAACAACAGACAGCACACCACAGACAGAAGCTACACCATAGAGTTGAGATAATTGTACGAGGACCAGATTGGGTTGTTTTACTGTCAAAATGTTATCGTAATGTATAAAGACAATGTACCAAAGTACGCAGTGATATATATTCACCAGAACAAGTTTCTTACTCTTCAAAGGGATAAATGGGTTGGGGAGGTGCTGCATTATTGCACAGAATATTTAAGACAGCTTGATGACACCACAACATTCCAGTACAGATGATAATGTAATCATAATCTGCACTTGGTCCATCACCAGTTAAGCAAAACAGTCAGGTTGCTATTCAGTCAGCAACTCAACTATGTATGTAATACACTAGGAATCCAAGTAAGCATATAACCCAAACTAGTGCCTACTCACTAAGCCAGGAGGCCTGGGTAAAAGTCCCACCTGCCCAAGAGGTGTGTATAACATCTCTGAACGGATTGATTAGAAAATATCTATACCTATAATGTCTACATTAGAAAATATCTATAAGCAGTAGGTCAGTAGATGCAGAAATTGAGGGAGAGGTAGAAACCAAGGCAAACATTACTAAGAACAAGAACCGGCAGGGAAACGTTGCTGAAAAGAGCAGAGGAGGTGGTCTGAAATGTAAGCGTTTCAATGTGAGAAGTGTAATTGGCAAGGTAGATGAACTCAGCTTTGGTTAGTACTTGGAACTATGACATTCCTGCGATTACGGAGACTTGGCTGAAAGAGGGACAGGATTGGCTGCTGAATGTCCCAGGATTTAGACGTTTTAGGTGTGATAGAAAGGGAGGTAAAAGTGGTGGGGAGTTGCATTACTGGTAAAGGAGTATCTCACAGCTGTACTGAGAGAGGACAGATCAGAGGACTCACGCAGCAAGGCGGTATGGATAGAACTCAGGAATAGGAAAGGTGAAATCACAGTGTTGGGGGTATGCTACAGGCCTCTGAACAGCCAGCGGGAAATTGAGGAGAGGCTATGTAGACAGATTTTGGAAAGATGTAAAGATGCAGGGTTGTTGTAGTGGGTGATTTTAACTTCCCCTGTTTTGCTGGGACTCGCTTTGTGCTAAGGGCCTTAATGCAGCAGAATTTGCAAGGACCATTCAGGAGGATCTTCTTGACACAGAATGTAATCAGTCCAACCAGGGAGGGGGTTATATTGGACTTTGTATTGGGAAATGAGCCCGGCCAGGAGAGTTAAGTTTCAGTGGGGGAGCATTTCGGGAATAGCGACCGTAATATCATGAGTTTTAAAGTACTCATGGTAACTTAACAGCAGACGGAGTTTAATCTGGACAAATGTTAGGTGCTGCATTTTGGAAGGTCAAGACCATTATCCAGTAAATGGCAGGACCCTTAGGTGTATTGATATGCAGAGAGATCTGGGTGTGCAGGTCATCCAATTACTGAAGGTGGCAGCACATGTAGATAAGGGAGTAAAAAGGCTTATGGCAGGCGTGCCTTCATTGGAAGGGGCATTGAGTATAAGGACAGACAAGTTACACTGCAGCTTTATAGAACTTCAGTTAGGCCACACTTGGAAGACTGTGTACAGTTCTAGTCACTACACTGCCAGAAAATGTGGAAGCTTTGGAGAGGATACAGAAAAGGCTTACCAGGATTTTGCCTGGTATGGGGGCTTGTAGCTACGAAGAAAGGTTCAATAGACTGGGTTTGTTTAAACTGGAATGCAGGAGGTTAATGGACAACCTGACAGAAGTTTATAAGATTGCAAATGGCATGGATAGAAGGGACAGCATGAGGCTTTTTCCCAGGGTGGAGGGTCAGTTACTAGGGGACACAGGTTCAAGGTGCAAGGGGTGGGGAGGTGGAGTTTGAAAGAGATGTGCGAGGCAAGTTCTTCTCACAAAGGATGGTGAGTGCTCGAAATGCACTATCAGAGACGGTGGTGGAAGCAGACACAATAGCAGTATTTAAGAAACACCTGGATGAATACATGAATAGGAAGGGAATGGAGGGATACAGGTCCTGTAAATGAAGGCAGTTTTAGTGCGGAAGGGCATAATGTGTCGGCGCAGGCTTGGAGGGCCAAAGGGCCTGTTCCTGTGCTATATTGTTCTTTGTTTTAACCTGGGCGAGATGGGGTCTAGAGGCACTATGGTAGTGTCCCTACCCTTAGCCAGAAGGTCCAATTTGAAGTCCCACCTGCTCCAGTTACAGTATAACGTGTGTGAACATGTTCCTGGTGATATCTTTGATTTATCTCGAAACTGAATTTGGTGAAATAGTCAGTCACCAAGATATACAAAATGATCAGAGGTATGGATAGAGTGGACAGCCAGAGACTTTTTCCTGGGGTGGAGATAGCTATTACAAGGGGGCATAGTTTTAAAGTGAGTGGAGGTAGATGTAGGGGAGACGTCAGAGGTAGGTTCTTTACTCAGAGAGTGGTCGGGGCGCGGAATGCATTGCCAGAGAGGGTAGTGGAGTCGGCCTCATTAGGGGCATTTAAACGGCTATTAAATAGGCATATGGATGATAGTATAAGGTAGGGGTGGAGGTTAGATAGACCTTAGGTTTAGGGTAAAAGTTTGGCACAACATTGTGGGCCGAAGGGCCTGTACTGTTCTATGTTCTATGATATTGTTGTATCCTTAGATATGAAAGATATCAGTCACAATCTTGCACCATATCTCAGTAGGAAGGTCCCAAACCACAACTCTGAACTTTACCCATGGCCTGACACAACCTGCACAAACCAACTTAATTCTATTGAATATTTTAAAGATGATACAGTGTTACATCTGAATGATGATATCCAACCCAGCATTAGTCCCCCTCATAAGTTACCCTGGTCACACTCAGGGAAAACGTGAACTGGAACTAGTTTCCATTGTACAAAACAACATCATTCACACAGTTGGGCATCACACTGATTGGTGCAGCACTATCACTGGTGTTTTGAAGAAAGGAAAGGCACCTCTATGTGCACATTTAGATATCAGGCAACCGAACATTTCAATAAAACAATGTCTACAGAAGATTCCAATAGTGGGAGAGCTTAGTCCCAAATCTTAAGGTGCAAAAGCATCTTTCTCCAAGTTTGACACCAAGAATGGTTATTCACCCATTCATCACTCCCCAGAGTCAAAGGAACTGACAACTCATATAAAGTTGCTTCAGAATTTTTCCCAGATTACTTTCTGAATTATCTGTTGGGACATATCCCAACACAGATGGACAGGCCAATCCAATACACCGGCCATCTACAGATAGCACCTCTCCAAATGTTGGCATTCTTCCTGGCAACCCAGAGGCCTATATTCCAACATCTGCTGGGGTCTGTGGGGATTTTTTAAAAATTCACTCATGGGACAGGGGTATCAATGGCCGGCCGGCATTTACTGCCATCCCTGTTTGCCCTGAAGAAGGTGGTGGTGAGCTGCCTCCTTGAACTACTGCAGTGCTTGTGTTCAAACTGGAATGGGAAGTTAATTGGAAAAAGAAACAGGTAAAGGAAATGACCTAATACTTTGTTTTTGTCTTCACTATGGAGAATACAAAAAACATCCCAGTAATAGCAGTAAGTCAGAAGGTGGAAGGGAGAGAGGAAATGAGGAAATTACAATTGTTAGGGAAATACTGAGCAAACTGATAGAACTGAGGACTGTCAAGCCTCTTCCTGGTCTTCAGTCAGAAATGTAGCAAATATAATCCCCCTTTTCATGAAGGGAGGAAGGTAGAATACAGGAAACATTTACTGGAGGTCCGGGAATGGGTCAGTATTTGTGGGGATCTCCGGCAAAAGGAACTTTGAAAGCTCCCTGAGCGAAACATGCCTTCAGCTGCCAAGGACCGTCGCTCTGGGAAGAACCCCCCCCCCCACACCCCTCCCCATTACCTCTCACCTAGAGGTGGCTGAAGCATTCCTGCATTCTTTTCGCAATTT
Organism: Ginglymostoma cirratum; assembly: GCA_024137785.1. Lineage (NCBI taxonomy): Eukaryota > Metazoa > Chordata > Chondrichthyes > Orectolobiformes > Ginglymostomatidae > Ginglymostoma > Ginglymostoma cirratum. The sequence continues at coordinate 1,260,656 of JAHRHZ010000026.1, read as the reverse complement.
CCAATTGGTTGAATTTCAGCCGAGTCCACCAGCCGCCAGAAATCGTTTTTGTTGTCGCTGCCATCAAGACGCAGTCGCAAGCGAGCGCCCGTGATTCCAACAACCGTAGCGATGCAGGTCGAGGTGACGTTCCGGGGATCCTGAGCTTCCAGCTTCATTCCAATCTTGAACTCATTTACAGGTGGAGTAAACGACTGCAGGAGGGGGGCAAGAGGTGAAACAGGAGATAAAACGTTAATATTTAAATTTCACAACAGCAATTTATTTACAATCCAAAATATTTGCATTTTAAGTCAATGAAGCTCTTGCTCTTCCTAAAAAGAAAGTTATTAATGGAGCTGTGGGCCAGGGAGAAAATCAGCAACTTTAGCATCTTGTGGGAGAGACCAGGACCAATGGGCATAACCATTTAAGACAAGAGATAAAGAATAATTTCTTCTCTCAGAGGGTGGTGAATATGTGACTGCTTTTTAACCACAGAAGGCTATTGAGGCTGGGTCATTAAGTATGTTCAAGACTCTGAGATGGACAGACTTTTAATCAGGAAGGGAATCAACGATTATGTGATAAGGCAGGAAAGTGGAGTTGAGCATCAGCCACGATCTTGATAAATGGTGGAGCAGATTAGAAGGACTGAGTGGTCTTCTTCTGCTCCCTTGCCTTATGGTCTTCCCCTTTCCAAGGTGACCTGTATGTCTTTTCATTTCCCAGTTAATTTTATTCTTCAAGCAGGGGATATGGGCAATTAGTCATCATCTTCCAATTGCAGATGGACACAGAACTAAAGAACAAAAACTCAATTACAGTTGACCCAAAAATCAGCCAAAATCAAGACAGAAAATCAATTTTGATTTCTTTTTTGCTAATTGTGTCTGTTTGCATCTTTGGAGAGGCTCCAAAATTTAATTTCTTTCTTGGTATAAAGTTATCAGAGATCCTTTACAAACTTTTAATTATTAAAACATATTTAAATTATGAAGCAATTGATGGCTAGCTAACTGAACCAGTTTTGAAATTGCGCTGTAGAATTTTTGAATTGTTCTATCAAGCTGTGAAATTGCTTGGTTGAGTTTTGGCTTCTTTGCCGTTTAAGAATTGGGTTGCTCATGGGTGGTACATGAGACAGTTACTATGCTTACTACATTATGACAAATCCACTTCCACTGATATTACAATGAAGGCACTGGGTTACCAAGGATTATTCCTTAAAGCAAGAAAAAAATGGAAGCTTTTCAAACACTGCCCAACTTCACTTGCTCACGGAACAGCTAACTCTTGACATTTTGCAAATAAGTGTGAATGGAAACTTCAGCAAAAAAGTTCAACATGGAAAATTAGTGGAATATGTCCCCCAAGCAGGAAACCCTGCCTCCATGGGTTAAAGATCTCAGAGGAGGCCAGGACGTAATAACATCAGAGAGTCATACAGCACGGAATCAGAACCTTCAGTCCAACTTGTCCATGCGTACCAAAATTCCCGAACTAAACTAGTCCCATTTGCCTGCATTTGGTCCATATCCCTCTAAACCTTTCCTATTCATGTACCAATCCGAATGTACCTTTTAAATGTTGTAACTGTACCTCTGCCACTTCCTCTGGCAGTTCATTCTACACATGAACCGCCCTTGGTGTGAAAAAGTTGCCCCTCAGGTCCCTTTGAAATCTTTCTCCTCTCACTTTAAAAATATGCCTTTAGTTTTGAACTCCGCCACTCTAGGGAAAAGACCTTTGCTAATCACCTTATCTATGCCCCTCATGATTTTATAAACCTCTACAAAGTCACCCCTCATCCCCCTACGCGTCAGTGAAAAAGAGTCCCAGAAACTCCTCCCTTACCAAAGATTTGTAGATCAAATTTCCAATTGAACCTGTACCCACTGGCTCTTCCAAAACAGAATTAAATAATAACTGAGTGCAAACAAGGGGTCCACAGACGTTGTAGCTTCAGCCTCTTTGATCTTATTCTCATAGTTTCGTCCCTACCTTTGAGGCAGAAGACCTGGGGTCAAGTCTCACCTGCGGGATAACACACCTTAACAGGTTGGTTTAAAAAACTACAGCCTCATCTGATCAAGTCCCAAACCTAGAGGCAGCATGTTGTTCTTCGATGGGATTTGAAAAGTAGCTGAGTCCAGGAACCCTCTCTCAACATCAGTGTGCAGCAACGTTTGAAAAGCTCAGTTGGGCTGAACCTTTTTTGAGGATGAAGAGAAGAGGACAAGTTGTTTGAACTCAGTTCATCCCACAAAGCTAGACGACAAAAGATAATTTGCCATTCTTATGTGGTCTGGCCTACGTGTGACTCCAGACTCACAGCATCCTCTATAATTATATTTTGAAAGCATTTCAGCAGCTTGCCTCAATGGCTTCCTATGACATATTCTGACCACTCTCTCAGTAACCACCTCTGTAAATGATTTTTGCAATGCTTTCATGTTCTTTGTACAGTATGCAGCCCAGAACTTTCAACTGAAAACCAATGCCAGAAGGCTGACATAAGCACTTTTATATTTGTGAACATGGTAAGAAGTGCCATATTGTTTGCATGCCCCATCTTAATGTTTCATTGTTCAATATGTAAGATACATTAGGGAGATCTTTGGGAATTCCATCAGCTCCCACAGATTTAAACAATACATTTTGTTTCCGCCGTAGGTTAGAATTTAATTAGATATAGTTAATTAGTCAGAGATACAAAACATGGCTTAATGCAATACTGTATCCCACAGTGGTTCAGTCCCAGAGAAGCTGAAGTGATGAGTTTTAATGACAAGATTTTACACATGCCCCAAATCTTGAAACTTCCAATTTCTTGTTTTTTTAAACAAATAAAACAATTCCAGTAATTAAAAATACCACACAATACAAGGTAAACCTTCCATAAAAATCACTTTGTGTGACCCTATCTGAAATTAAATGGCTGTTGATTTAAATGCTCAAGTTCAGTGACAGTCCAGTGAAGACCTGTCTCAGGTATGAATGGATATTGAGGAAAATTGGTCCAGTTGCCAGTGAAACTAGAATAATGATTAAGTATAAAGTAGCTTATAACAGATTGCAAATAATTTAGGAGGAACTTCTTTACAGCACTGAGAATGCGAAATTGAAAGAGACAGAATTGGAGTTTTTAAGGGGATACACGATGTATGTACATGGGAGAAGAGAATTGAAGGATACAGAGCAAGATGCAAAGAGGGATTGAGAGTTGGATCTGGTTTATGTGGAGTGAAAACTTCAGCAAAGACCAGCTGGTCCAAACAGCCTGGTTTTGTCCAGTACATTTTAAACGAGCATGGTACAATCAACAGCATCACCTTGGAACTGAGCACCTTGGAACGATGCCGTTGACTGCACCATGTTCATTTAAAATGTATAGCACAAAACCAAACGTGAGTCATATTCAGCTTGATGAAATTGTTGCAAAGAGCAGAATACAACTTAAATTTTACTCATGTTCTAATTTGCTATTGATTCAAATCACAATCAGACAAGAAAACTCAGCTTTACCATAGATGCCCATAACCGAGTTAATAATTCTGCTGACAACACAATTGCTCTAAAGATGCAATTACAAGAGAAAGGTGTGCCTGTTCTTGCTCGGACCATTGCCAGAGCACAATGAGTGCTTTGAAGAGTCCGTAAAGTTCTTTCATCTTTCAACAACTCCATTTTAAGACAGAGGCCAAGCTTCAAAATCATTCTGGAGATCTGCCCAAAGAATCACAACTCCGTTCATCATGGTTTGGTGCTCATTCAACTTGTTGCACATTTGTTTACTCCGTGAGAAGGGAAAGAATAACAAATAAATGTTCCTGCCCAATGCTCACCTCGTCTGGGGAGAGAAGTGGCTCCTCGGAAACATGACAGCTGAATAAGACCAAGGAAGATGTGAGCTACTCCCCACCCCACTCAACAGTTTTAAACTCTCAAAAACTTTAAAAGTCAACACCCACCAACGATGGAAATATGCAAAATAATAAATTTTGCTCTCAAATCTGTAGGTGCGTATGATGTGGGGAAGATCCGTTTTCAGGGTTTATAGAAAAGTGTAATTTTGAGAAGTATTAGCACCGCTTTACAAGATTTTTATTCCTTTGTGTGACATGGGTATGACTGGCAATGCCAACATTTGTGGCCCATCTCTAACTGCCATTGCGAAGGTGATGGTGAGCCACATTCTTGAACCACTATATGGTGTAGGGACACCCCTGAAGGGAGTTCCAGGGTCGGGACCAAGTGACACTGGGTAATGCTCATACAGTTCCCAGTCAGAATGGCGTGTGTGTTTGCGGGACAATCTATGGTGTTGCTGCGTGCAAGGAGGGAAAAGGAAAACAGATGAACTGGCTGGGGAACCCTTGGAAAAACACAACCATTCTGATAACACTCTCCTTAAAGAGAGTTAGGTCATTGGCTGTAAAATTGTAACAATACACCATTGTCAAATTTTCAACGTGCTGTACAATCTCCAGCTCCCTCAGTCAGAATGACTGTCTAATTAGTGAGGTTTTTGATCAAACTATTTAAATGACTAAATTACCTTTCTAATTAAATAATGCAGTAATCAAAGCAGAAGAGAATTGAACATTTTTATTTAAACACATTTAAGTTTTAATTACTAGCAGTCAACAATTGTTCATATTTAGTCTGAGCCAACTGGCTTCAGAAAAACTGTTATCCTGTAGCTTATACATTACGAATTTTTTTAAAAATTCATTCACGGGATGAGGGCATCGCTGGCTAGGCAGCATTTATTGCCCATCACTACTTGCCCAGAGCACAGTTATGAGTAACCACATTGCTGTGGGTCTGAAGTCATGTGTAGGCCACATCAGGCAAGGATGACAGTTTCCTTCCCTGAAGGGCATTAGTGAACCAGATGGGTTTTTCTTGACAATCGACAATGGATTCATGGTCATATTAGACTCTTAATTCCAGATATTTATTGAATTCAAACTCCACCATCTGCTGTGTAGGATTCAAACCCAGGTCCCCAGAACATTAGCTAGGTCTCTGAACAGTCCAGTGATAATGCCACTAGGCCACTGCCTCCCCATGAAAGTCTGACTGTTGTCAATTTTCTTTTACCGAATGCTGACTCAATTGATATATGATGAAAAACGATAGAAGGTATTCTTTATCATGATTATGTTGATATAGTTTGATAATGAACATTGTAAGGCATGATGTCAAATGGTGAAGATATTTTAATATTACTGTGGAATATGATTCAACAAATAAAGACAATTCAAATCCAAATTTCAGTCGTTGAAGTGGCTATAAAGACTTGTTTGAAGTATTTGGTTATGTGAATGTGTCAGAGAGGAGACAGCAGTGACAAAAATATTGTTCAAAGATGGAATATACTCTGAAATGATCCCTTGTTAGACAGGAGCCTGCAATGAAGTGAGCACAGCCAATATTGGAACGGATTTTTAGAGGTTAGGAACTATATTACACACCTCTGTTGCCTTGTGCCTGACCACCATCTACAGGAGCACAATGGGATACTCCAAACCTATCTGCAGGAATACCGCTCCAGCAACATGCAAGAACCTTGACACTGACCAGGATAAAGCAACTCTGTTTTATTGGCAAGTCATCTATCACCTTCAATATTCACCACCTCAACCAGTGACAGACATATTAGCAGCAGGGTATACCATCGACACAATGCACTGCAAAACTCATGTCACCAATGCTCCTTCGACAGCATCTTCCAATCGTAATCTCCACGATCTAGAAGGAGAAATGTATCAGATGCATGGGAACACCGCCACCCGCAATTACCCCTCCAAGCCACTCACTATCCTGACTTGGAATTTTATCACCATTCCCTCACTATCACTGGGGCAAAATCCTGGAACTTGCTCCCTGACATCACTGTGGGTAACCTAAACCCCACAGACTGCAATGGTTCAAGGCGGCAGCTCCCCACCATTTTCTCCAGGGCAATTAGGGGTGGACAACAAATGCTGGTCCAGCCAGCGATACCCACATGATGTGAATGAACAATACCAAGTGGATCAGGAAACCAAAATAAAAACTGATCCAACTCAGCCAGGACTGAATTCATTTGAACGCATCTGTTTTGATTTTACATTCTATTTGGTGTTTACCCCAAATGAAGGAAGTTAGAAAGCACACACATCAGTGAGATTGTGCCAAGGCCTCAAGTAGCAGGATGCAAACACTTCAAAATCCATAAATCTTCAAAGAATGAACAATTTTTAGAAAGCAAGTGTTCAAGATCACAATCTGAATCTCTCCAGTAGCTGCACTACCAAACAAAGATGAGCAAAGGGCATGTCGTGACTCAGCACTTCTTCACATGGCAAGGAGGGAACTGAAAGGCAGTGCCTGTTCAGGTCACTGCTACATTCAGTGATGGCCAGAGCAACAAACTGGCTGCAGACAAATCAAAATCCAGGAGCAAGTGTTAATCGCGACATATGCTACTTCACATGTTACCAAGAGCGGCACAGTGGCTCAGTGGTTAGCACTGCTGCCACATGGTGCCAGGGACCTGGCTTCGATTCCACCCTTGGGTGACTGTCTGTGTGGAGTTTGCATGCTCTCTGTGGGTTCCCTCCGGGTGCTCCTCACACAGTCTAAAGATGCGCAGGTTAGGTAGACTAGCCGTGCGAAATTGCCGATTGTGCGCAGGCTATATGGATTGGCCATGGGAAATGCAGGGTTACAGGGATAGGGTGGGTTCTCTTTTTAGAGAGTCAATGGGCCAAGTGACCCTTTCCACACTGTCAGGATTCGTATGAACACTTTCCAATCAGGAAATTCCATTCAACACAAAGGCAACGGTAAACTTCAAACTTTCCACCTTTGAGGCTGTAGATATTGGGTTAATCACACAACCATGACTGACAATGTTACATTTTACTTGGGGACAAGGTTCAAAGACAACATATTTGGGTAAATGAAGCTGTGATGTAGCTCAGCCATTATCTGAATGACAGAACAGGCTCAAGGGGATAAATGGTCTAATCCTGTTTTGTGTTCTAAACTTCAAGTTTTATGTATTTTCTCCCATTGTCCCTAGTTTCTTTCTTATGTTTCAGGCTTGGAAAATTATTTGAATTACATTGGTCCCTTTTCGTATTTTGGCTCCAGCTCTTTCAGGCTTTATTTTAGGATCAGGTTTAAAAGTGTTGGGCAGATTCCCTTCAAGAAATGGTCAGAAATGTACGTACAAAAGTGATCTAACTAAAACCCAAAAGAGAGCACTTCAAAATGCAAAACAGACAACTTAAGTCAGAAGGGCAATGTTCAAATCACATGGACATAGAAAAAACAAATTCGGAAAATTGAAAGAAAAAGGAGACAAAGGGAAAGGGAAAGGAAGGATCTTGGCATTAAAAACCCCAAAATAAAAGTATAAAATGATTTTGTTACCTAAAATTATGTTTAAAAGTAATTGGGGAGTTCTACCTTTCAAGGTTAATAATAATAGAATAAATGATAAATATCGATAGAAAATAGTTGAATGGTGGAAGTGATTTGCCAAAGGTGTTTACCAGGGATTTTAAAACAAAAACTAGGTTCACACTTCAAATTGAGTGACATATTTTGACATTGCTATGGAAATGGACCAAAAATACCGGAAACGCTTTCTGGATTTGGGCAGAAAATTTGCAGAATATAAACTGCACTAACAAAATAACTAATTATCACAGAGATTCTGGTGGCTTGCAGGCTACAAAAATAATATCTAAATAAACGGAAAAGGGCAAGTCTCACTAGCTGAATGTGGGGCCATATTAGAACATAGTAACAGGAGTAGGCCATTCAGCCCCTCAAGCCTGTTCCAACATTCAATGAGATCCTGGCAGATCTGTCATCTAACTCAGTATACCTGCCATTGGCCCAATTCCTTTAGTACGTTTGCTTCACAAAAATGTACAGTCTTGATTTAAAATTAACAACTGATCCAGCATCCACTGCAATTTGTGGAAGAGAGTTCCAAACCACTCCCTTCCTTTGTGTGTAGAAGTGCTTCCTAACATCTCTCCTGAATGGTCTGGCCTTAAATCTCAGACAATACCCCTAGTTCTAGAATCCCCATCCAGTGGCAGTGGTTCATTTTTATCTACAGTGTCTTTTCCTGTTAATGTCGTGAAGATTACGATTAGATCACTCCTTTACCTTTTAAATTCTAGAGAAAAAGGCCCCAATTTGTTAAACCTCTCCTCATAACTTAACCCATAAAGTCCAGGTAACATTCTTGTAAGCCTATGCCGTAGTCCCTCCAGGGTCAATATATCCTTCAGCAGGTGCGGTGCCCAGATCTGTTCTCAGTACTCCAAGTGAAGTCTAAACAGGGTTTTGTATAACTGCAGCATAACATCTGTATCCTTGTACTTTAGTCTTCCACATGTAAAGGCCAACATTCCATTAGTTTTCTTGATTATTTTCTGCACATGTTTGTGTGACATTTTAAAGATCTATGCACCTGAACCCCCAAGTCTCTTTGGATATCTATTGTATTGAATGTCATACCATCTAGAAAGTGTCCAGATGTATCCGTTCTCAATTCAAATAAAAAACAATGGAAATGATACAACAGGGAAGGTGAAACACTGGAGAAGAAAAGGCTTTGTTCAATCATCTGTGAGATCGTTACAGTTTGAAAAAAATAGGTTATCATACTGCTCCAAATTCCTAAGTGAGTTTTAAAATAAACTCCACAAATGAAAATCAATATATACCAGTGTAGAATGTGGACTGGATAAAGAACAGGATTAAAAAGGAAGGCCAACAGAATAATAAATAATAAATATGTAAATATAAATAATAAATAAATATAAACAACAACAAAAATACCAAAATTTTTCAGAGATCTTGGACAGTTAAATTAGGTTAAATTACATTCTTGTTGCTTCTCATCCAGGTATGCTATCTATGTGCAGAAAACCAAACACGGAATTACTCATTTTACAGGAGACACTAAATTGGGAATAAAAACTGCATCCACAGTTCTTTCAGTTTTTACTAAATCGGGAATGATGTAGGGACAGAAACAGAGTGGGTGGCAGTGTTGGATTGTTTCGAATGATCTTAACTAGCAGAGAGTGTGAAACTTCCTCCCCTCAGTGCAAGGAAATCCTGCTCTTGCAAACATGCCCCTGCTGGGGGCCAGGAAATCCAGTCTGCGGTTAGGACTTTACAGAATGATAGCTTTTGTATTTTAGCTGTAGTCTCCAGGAGGAACTCTGGGAAGTTCTGTACGGCTGGTTATAATTAGTTCCATTCATTCCAAATGGATGCTACATGCTTTTACATTATCAAAGAAAAATTGTTCATTTGTAAAGCAGTTTTTTGGCATCCTCAAGTTGTCCCCAGTCAGTTTTGTAATCAATGCAGTGATTTCTGCAGTGCAGTCATCTTTGTAATCTTGGCAAACATGGCAACAAATTTATACACTGCAAGCTGTCAGGAACAGCAATGAATTACTCATTTTGATAATCATAATTATTGGATTATTGTTGAGAACGACACTGGGAGAACTCCCCTAATTATCTTTAATGGAAATATACTTTATGTTTGTATTAACAAGGAGATGGCACCTTGGTTTATTATCACTCGGAAGACGGCAGCTCCAACAATGTTCCCTGAGTACTGCATTGAATGGTCAGTTTTGATTATGTTTGTCTCTCTGAAGTGGGATTTGAACACATGACCTTGTGATAGAGGTCAGGAGTCTAGGAAGGCCCCATTTTCTGAGATATTGCCAATATTCACTTTGATGAAGACAACTACAAAAACAGTTGTAAATCAACAGACATTTCTCTAAATATAACACAGAAATTTCAAGGAGTTGAATTGTCCTATTCCAGAACAATCATTGGCCTGGATTTCCATTCCAGTATCTGTAAATTCAGAAATGTAAAACAGACATTGAGACTGCTTTTAAAAGTTCCTTTAATTCTAGTTTCTTTGTTTTACAAGATGGAAACAATTTTGTTGCTATGACAGGAGTTATCATCATGAACAAAGCTAACATCAAATGGAAGTCATGGTTACATCTATATTGCAAAGATTAAAACTGAAGAAAGGGGCAAGGAATGAAGAAGTTGATGGATTGATTGTTGCATTCAGATTGTCAAGAGTATACTTCAAAAATATTCTAATCACAAAAATCTACCAATTGTTATGACCAGATGTGGAGGGTGAATTGGCTCTCCTCTTTTTAAGTCCCTTCATGAACAACAACTCATATTTCTAACTCTTATCACACCCTAGATCATTAGTCACAATTAAGGAGTCTTTTACAAGATTACTTAATAATCCTGAGAAAAGTCCGTAGGTATTAATTTTAAACCAAGACCATGATTGTTCAATTGATGTGCCCCCAGCAGTAATGTAATTTGTAGCTATCCTTTAGTTCCCAGTGAATGGATGCCTCTCCCATTCGCTTTCTCACAGCTTGTTGCCTTCTAAGATGTTGACAAAGACAGGGAAAGACAGAGCAAGCCTCCCAGACCTTCTGTTACAAATCCAGCATCTCTTTGCGCTGCCCAAATGTTGCTGCCTGACATGTGTTTCCTTTGCGTATCCCTATATCTGGCTTCACTTTTTATTCCCCCTCAAACTTGATAATTTGCACGAACCTTCATCTCACGGTGAAACTTGAGATGTAAAACTTGTGAAAAAGATGTAAACCAGCCCTAGATACAAAGCTGAGTGACTGCTTTTAGTCATTCTAATGAGGTGTTATTTTTGGCTCTGGGTTTTGTTTATTGAGGATTTCATGAACTTGTCTCAAACCAGGCAAGTGATCAGTATTATCTTTATTCAAACCATTTCAGTCCATGAAAGGTCCCAGGTCTTAAAAGTCAGATGATGGTCTTTTTTACAGCCAAAAGCACATCGTCTATCCAACAGTTCTACTTTTCTTAGGGTGGGGGGGTGGGGATAAGGAGTAAATGATAGGTTGGGATAGAACCCTACGTTCTGCATATAAATCAACATTTTCCTAGCTACTATCAGTTCTGAGGAAGGGTCACCGGACCAGAAATGTTAACTCTGATTTCTCTTCACAAATGCTGCCAGACCTGCTCAGCTTCTCCAGCAACTTCTGTTTTTGTAAAGGCATATATAAGCAGGAATAGGCCATTCAGCCCCTTAAGTCTGTTCCACTATTCAATGAGATCTGTGACCTAATTGCGTATAGCTACGTTTGGCCCATATCCCTCAATTCCTTTGCTTAATAAAATTTATCTCTCTCAGGTTTAAAATTAACAACTGATCCAACATCTACTGCCATTTGTGGAAGAGAGTTCCAAAGTATCAAATCATACTCTCTTGTTTAGGCTCATATATAACTGCTAAAATTATTGGATAGAACTTACTTAGCAATTTAGATTGTCAAAATATCTCAAATGCTTTCAAAGAGCAGTGATTTCAGATCTCAGGAATAAGATGAAGAATCACTGGCTTTTTTTTAATGCTGGTAATGGATAAGGGAGTAATATTGCCAGAGACACTGGAGTGCTCCACTCTCTTCAAGATCATTCGGTTCCAACTGAATACACAGATGGATCTCATCTATAATCCTTATTTAGACAATGGCGCTTCCAATGTACTAGACTGTCAGCCTAGATCAAGCGCTTGAGTCCTGTAGTCAGACAGGCATAGAAATATTGAAAACAGGAGGAGTAAATCATTTGACCCTTGGCCACTGTTCAATATGATCATGGCTGATTATCTGACTCCGTCCCCTGTTCCTACTTTTGTCCCTGTACCCTCTAATCTCTTTAGCCCCGAGAACTATAATTCCTTGCAGATATTCTATGTTTTGGCCTTGACCACTTTCTGTGGCAGGGAATTCCACAGGCTCACCACTCTCTGGGTGAAAGAATTTCTTCTCATCTCAGTCCCAAATTGCCTATCGTGTATCCTTAGAAGACTTAGCTACTCAAAGTACATCCTATTAATCCAAGCCAGCAAGTTCTGTACTCCTACTTATTAAAAAAATAAAACTAGGGATGGTGCACTTAGTGGGCTGACCTTAGGACACATATTTATTTTTGTTTGGGAATAAATTTAACTCTGCATTCATTTCAAAAGGATGAAGAATCTTTGATCGACACATTTGAAATTCTCATGGTTTGTTTCAAATCCATGTGACCTTGCTCCTTCCCATCACTGTTATCTTGGTCAGCTTTACAACCCTCTGACATAACCATAGATCATAGAATCCCTACAGTGTGGAAACAGGCTCCTCAGCCCAACAATTCCACGCCAATCCTTAGAGCATCCCACCCAGACCTATCCCCAATAACCCACTGAACACTACAGGCAATTTAGCACAGCCAATCCATCAAGCCTGCACATCTTTGTAATGTGGAAGGAAACCATTGCACCCGGAAGAAACCCACGCAGACACAGGGAGAATGTGCAAACTCCACACAGGTAGTCGCCCGAGGGACCAATCAATCCCAGGTCCCTCGTGCTGTGAGGCAGCAGTGCTAACCACTGAGCCACCGTGCCACCCCTCCAATTAACCATGTCCCTCCAATTCTGGTATCTGTCTGTCCCTGATTTTAATCACTTCAACACTGGTTACTCCTATTTCCTTCAGCTGCCTAGGTTCAACACATTGGAACTCGCTCCCTAAACCTCTCAACTTCTCTTTCCTCCTTCAAGACATTTCGTAAAACCTACCAGTTTGACCAAACCTTTAGTCATCTGCCCTAATCTCTATGTGATTGGGTGTCAAATTTTATTTGGCAAAGCTCCTGTGAAACTTCTTCAACAATTTTACATTAATGCCACAATACAAATACCAGTTGAGTGTTCCCCTGGCTCAGTGATACTGTCTCTACCTCTGGCCTACCTCTTGAAACCTGGTTCAAGTCCCATCTGCTCCAAAGGTGTCTCATAACACAGTGTAGAAGAGTTTGTTTAAAAATATCTGCAAATTGAAGTTGGTGTTGTTATTTTTAACACTTGTTTTTAAAGATTTTTCTGAAGTCAGATGGATTTCAATTGGCAGCAAAAAAAAAAACCACAACCCTTTGGAATAATAATTTCCAGTCTCATGTTATTGTATTTCAAATTATGCAACCCACTTTAATATGTGCTGATTTTGGTAGTTAAAGCAATCATTAGAGCACAGCACGTTTAATGCTAATTCTGAATCTCCGACTTGTTCAGCAGGTTAAAGGTTAAGCAATGGGCCTTGCTTCATTTATTTCAGACACAAGTCTCACCCTTTGAAATGTAGCAACAATTCAGCAAATCGACTAAGAAGAGAGGGGTGTACAGAGGAAACCCAACAACATCACAAAAATTGCCAAAGCCAACTGTCAAAGTCATTCTTTTTAATTGTTGTTGGGACACAGGTGTTACAGGCTGGGGTAGCATTTATTGCCCGTCCTTAATTGCCCAGAGGGCTTTAAGAATCAACCTCATTGCTGTGGCTCTGGAATCACATGTAGGCCTGACGAGGAAAGGATGGCAGATATTCTTCCTTAAAAGTTCATAACAGAATAACATGGGTTATTGTGACAATTGATAATCGTTTCATGGTCACCACTGGGCTAGCTTTTTATTCCAGATTTTTAAAAAATTGAATTTAGATTTCACTATCTGCCATAATGGGATTCAACACAAGAAGATATCTCTGCAGGGATAACATCCCCCCTTGCTGGGGTGTGTGACAGAAGGGTTTCAGAACAAGGGGTCACGGTCTCAGTCTCCAGGCTACATGGTAGGTTATTTTCGACTGAGAGGAGGAGAAATTTCCTCCATGGAATTTTCTACCACAGACAGTTGTGGAGGCCAAGTCACTGAATATATTTAAGAAATAGATTTCTCGCGCCTAAAGGTGATAAGGGGTTTGGGGAGTGGGGGTATGCCATTGAGATAGAGGATCATTAATGACTTTGTTGGATGGTGGAGTGGGCTTGATGGTCCAAATAGCCTACCTTACTGCTACTTTGTACATTTTTATTTATCATTCATAAAAATGATTTGGATGAGATTGCAGATGGCATGATTAGTAAATTTGTGGATGACATGACACCAAAACTGGTGGCATAGTAGACAGTGAAGGTGGTTTTCTGAGATTACAGGGGAATCCTGATCAAATGGGTCAATGGGCTGAAAATGGCAGATGGCGTTCAATCTGGATAAATGTGAGGTATTACATTTTGGTACAACATACAAGGGTAGGGCTTATATAATTAATGGTAGGGCCTTGGGTAGTGTTGTAGAACAGAGGGACCTAGGGGTGCAGGTACGTAATTCTTTAAAGTTGGCATCATGTAGAGACAGGATGATTAAAAAGGCATTTGGCATGTTTGCCTTCAGTGTTCGGTCCTTTGAGTATAGGAGTTGAGATGTTATGTTGAAGTTGTATGGGACACTGGTAAGGCCTCTTCTGGAATACTGTGTCCAGTTCTGGTCACCCAGTTTCAGGAAGGATATTATCAAGATGGAGAGGGTTCAGAAGAGATTTACCAGGATGTTGCCAGGTATGGAAGGTTTGAGCTATAGGGAAAGGCTGGATAGGCGGGGACTTTATTCACTGGAGCATAGGAGGTTGAGGGGTGACCTCATAGAAAGTTTATAAAATAATTTAAGGTATAGATTGGGTTGACGGTAGGTGTCTTTTCAAGACTTGAGGGCATATTTTTAAGGTCAGAGAGAGAGAGATTCAAAAAAGACAAGAGGGGCAAATTTTTTTTACACAGAGCGTGATTTGCGTGTGGAATGGATTTTCTGATGAAGTGGTAGATGTGGGTACAAGTACAATGGTTAAAAAACAGTTGGATGGATATATGAATAAGAAAGGTTTGGTGGGATAAGGGCTAGGAGCAGGCAAGTGGGACTAGTTTAGTTTGGGACTATGTTCAGCATGGACTGGTTGGACCGAATGGTCTGTTTCCATGCTGTATGACTAAGAAGCAGAGCTGAGCTCAGATGATGGCTGAATGTAAGAGAGGGTTAAAATTCGGGATTTCCACTTTTTCTTGTTAAAGCAATGGGAAATTTCAATCGGTTGAGGTGAGAGAGGGTGGTGCTGGGCCCTGTTCACTTTCTTTCATTCTGATGACCATCTCTTCATGCACATAACGCCATAGCCCAGTTTTCGAATGGGAGTAAGGGCAGGAAACAGCGTCTCAGAGGACCTGAGCTCAAGCAGTTTCAGTCCATAGCTCCCTCTGGTGCCCAGCCATGATGTGGAACCAGTGGCTTCAACATCCATGGACCATGTGGGGGAAAATTACCTGCTCTCCCCTCCCTCAGCACAATCAAGTGACTTTTTTTTTAATCACAGATCTCAGGGCTATGGTTGCAAGATGGTACTGGCTCCAATTAGATACACATCAGAACCTAGAAGTCACCTATACAAGCTCATACAAGATCGGGCTCTTTGAGAAAGTTCATTTGGGCTGCAGAAGTTATTGCAGTCAGTCAGTCAAGTATAGCAGGAGAAAATGGCACAAAACTCTCATAAACCATGATTTATGAGTCACTCTCTAAGCATCAATATGGAGTGCAGAGATCTCAGTGGGATGTAGGGCTGCTGGAGGTTAGAGAGATAGGAATCGCTGGTGTGTATAGCTTGGACTACAGTCATCCCATTTGAAATCCTTGACTGATAAGGTCTCAATTGAGCTCGGGCTGTGTTCTGGCTGAATACAGGCAAGACTAAATCTAAAGCCCCATGCAGAGAAATACCAATCTAAATAAATCCATTACACCGGTATAAGATTAAATGGAACTTTGACTCCTTTCTCCTCTTGGCTTGCCAAAGCTATATCCAATTTGTTAGAAAGATGCAATTTAAGCAGCACACACACAATTGACCAAGTTGAAGAATGTTGCTCTCTCAGCCTCATTTCGGACCCAAACATAAGCAAATGTCTGTAAATTGGAGGAGACTCAATCAGGCTGTAAATCTCACTGAAGCAGTGTCTGGGTTCCGCGGAGTTAGTCAGCGTTGGATAGGTATGGAGTACAGCCAAGTGTGTGAAAAGAAACAAACTCAGAGGTGACCCAGGAGATTTTTAATTTTGTAAACTGACCACCTCAGTAACAACCCATTATATCACTCATCTAGTCAGAATACGGAAACTCAAGAATAAAAATTATGCTTGCCACCTAGCAAAACCCACTGCACGGTGAATGACTAAGAGAAGAATTTAAACCACTGCAGATTAATGACCAATAAGTAATGTCAAGTACGTAATTAACACTGAACCTCATCAATTGTAAACTATGAATGTGATAAGGTACTGCGTCCAGAGAATACACTTTTTTTTTAAAGTCACCCTAATTTCAAACTGAGTTTTGATTTTGTCATACTTGCTCTCAGGTGATGCAACAATGTTTCTGCTCAAAAAAAATCAGAACAAGTTAGGAGTGATCAAAATCAGATTGAATCAGGGAGATGCAAATGATATTAAAAGTAGCTGCAATTAGATACTTTGATAAAAGATACACAGTACTAAATCCAGCTTATGTGGGAGTAGCCAAATTCCCAAAACATTTGCTAAATTGCTGTGAAACAGCCCACAATTTCATTTTGTCAAGGGTCATTAACCAATCAAAAGTCTGAGTGTATTTGAGATCTGCAAATTGACTTTCTCTATAAAACAGTCACACCAGCCATCTCCTGACAAACTTGATCAGATGTTATGTCACATTTAGCCACACAAATTTATTTTGAACCACTGGTTTCTGATATTTCTAGGAGTTTCAGGATGTGCAAACAGAATGTCAAATCATACAATTAAGATATTAAAAGTGGCTCACTTTTATTTGGAAAAGGCTAAGTTTCTCAGATCAAAATATTTTTAAACGAGGTGTCAATAACAAGCTTTAGAGAAATGATGATCTGAAAAGATATAAAATCTAAAAAAAAAGGAGTAAAAATTCAAAAGAAAAATGATGAGACTCAGTAATTGTACCCACTCCTGAAGATAGTGCCAAACACTGACAAACTGTGAATACCTCTACCATTTAAAAACGTTTCTTTTTCCAACTTGTCAGCCCTTCTTGATTAATTTTATAATAAGTATGTCTATCGGATTTATCTTTCATGAATTATCAGTGGCTTGGTTTAGATGGGTCAAACTCTTCATAAGTTCAAGAGAAGGGGTGTTTGAAGGTAAATCAACTGGAAAATCAAACATAAATCCAGGTTCAATCTCTCCCACTCCTGTTGTACCTGCCTTTGGAAATACACGTGTAACTGACAGCTCATTGTCTGACCCATCACCCTGCATTATGGGGGCTGAATACTGGTAAGAACCTTAGAATGAATGGCTGATTTTATTGTCACATATTTGGGAAAATACCATGAAAAGTGCTTTGTCGCCACAATCCGGCACCATTTCGGATTACAAAATGAATAATAAGAAATTATTTAAATAGAGCTTCATCTTCTGTTCAATTGACTGAAAAATAGAAAGGCAGAAATTTAAGAAATAATGTTCAACTTTACAGTCCTTCTCATCAAGCATGGCTCCGGGTTTTCTGAAGGTCTCCGGGGTTCTGGTCTCTGGGCCACAATGAGTCCCAGCTCCGGGTCCAACCGATGCCCCGAGAGTGCCCAGCTCCGCTACTGCCACCACCTTCCTGACATCGCTAGAGCTCCCTGCTCTGGGCCTACCGCAACCA
This sequence comes from Ginglymostoma cirratum, assembly GCA_024137785.1. Taxonomy (NCBI): domain Eukaryota; kingdom Metazoa; phylum Chordata; class Chondrichthyes; order Orectolobiformes; family Ginglymostomatidae; genus Ginglymostoma; species Ginglymostoma cirratum. The sequence goes on along the minus strand of JAHRHZ010000026.1, from coordinate 1,243,007 downwards.
TGAGCCATCACTGCAGCTGCTGTCTTCACCATAAGTCCCCCTGAAGCCTCCTCTGTGATGACATCTCCATCACCGACAAGAAAGTGGTGAAGAAAATGACAAAGAAAGACAACGAAAAGGAAAGAGACAGAAGGATGTGGCCAACCTGGAGCAGACGGGCTCAGGAGTCCAAACGTCACCTACCTTGCCAGCTCTGCCTTTTTGGGATTGGGATTGGGATTTGTAATCACATCTAATCAATGACTTTTGCACTGTAGAATTATGGTGTCATGAAGTCATACAGCACGGAAACAGACCTTTCGGTCTAAGTACACCGCGCTGACCATGTTCCAAAACTCAACTCGTTCCACTTTCCTGTGCTTGGCCCATGTCCCTCCAAACCCTAGATTACAAGGTGTGGAGCTGGATGAACACAGCAAGCCAAGCAGCATCAGAGGAGCAGGAAGGCTGATGTTTCGGGCCTAGACCCTACTTCAGAA
>JAHRHZ010000026.1:1222467-1242128 GCA_024137785.1 Ginglymostoma cirratum | reverse complement strand
TGCTGTGTTCATCCAGGTCTACACCTTGTTATCTCAGACTCTCCAGCATCTGCAGTTCCTACTATCTCTGAAACAATTTTAACCCCACAGCGAAGCCTCTTCTAAGGATACCTACACTGAAGAAGTTACCCTCCTCCCTCCGGACAAACCTCAGTGGATCTCTCCCCCACTGCAACTCTCTCGTAATCGCTTCGGCCTTGAAACTGCTCGACCATGTCCTGAAGCAAACCAGGTACTACAGCCCCATCACCTTTGTTAGTACCTGCCTACGGAACCAGTTCATCCCCATTTCTGAAGAAGGGTCTCGGCCCGAAACGTCAGCCCTCCTGCTCCTCTGATGCTGCTTGGCCTGCTGTGTTCATCCAGCTCTACACCTTGTTATCTCAGACTCTCCAGCATCTGCAGTTCCTACTATCTCCCTCCAAACCCTTCCTCTTCATAAAAAACAAAAAGAAGAACTGTGGATGCTGTAAATCAGAAACAAAAACAGAATTTGCTGGAAAAGCTTAGGAGGTCTGGCAGCATCTGTGAAAAGAAATCAGAATTAATGTTTCAGATCGGGCTCTGAGGATGGGTCACCAGGCCCAAAACATTAACTCTGATTTCTCTTCGCAGATGCTGCAGAAATGCTGAACTTTTCCAGCAACTTCGGTTTTTGTCCCTTCCTCTTCATGTTCTTATCCAAAAGTCTTTAAATGTTGTAACTTTATCAGCATCCACCACTCCTCTGACAGTTCGTTCCACATACAAACCACTTTCTGTGTAAAATAGTCACCCCCATGTCCTTTTTAAATCTTTCTCTCTCACATTAAAAATATACCCCATTGTTTTGAACTCCTCCACCCCAGGGAATAGATCTGTACTACTCACCTTATCTATGCCCATCATGATTTAATAAACTTCTATAAGGTCACCCCTCAGCCTCCAACGCTCCTGTAAAAAAAATTCCAACCTATCCCGCATATCTTTATAACTGAAAGTCTCCAGTCCCAGCTACATTATGGTAAATCTTTTCTGAACACTCTCCAGATACATTCCACTACGAAGGAAAACCGGAAGTGAGGCAATCCATCTCTACGGACCCCAGAGTTTAAAACCCAGGTGGGAAAACACACCGACGCGTCATCGGAGGCTGCACTGAGGATGTTACCAAGCGCGGTAAAGAAACGTCTGCGAAACAACAAACCAGCTCAGCGAGCCAACCAACCTCAACTCTTCAATTTAATATCCTTCTTATAGCAGAATGACTAGAACTGTACACAGTACTCCAAAACAGGCCTCACCAACCTCCTGCACAACCTCAACATGACTCCTGTATTCAAAGGTTTGAGCAAAGAAGACAAGCGTGCTAAATGCCTTCTTAGCCACCCTGTCTACAAAGAGTTTATGTACCTGAACCCTTAGGTCTTTCTATTCTACAACACCATCCGGGACCCTACCATTAATTGTACAAGTCCTGGCCTTGTTTGTATTACCAAAATGCAATACCTTGCATTTATCCAAAATAACTTCCATTTGCCACTCCTCTGCCCAAATGATCAAGATCTCTTTGTAATCTTATTTAACCTTTTCCACTGTCCACTATACCTCCAATTTTGGTGTCATCTGCAAACTTACTAACCATGCCTCCTAAGTCCTCATCCAAATCATTTACGTAAATGACAAACAAAAGTGGACCCTGTATTAAACCATATGGAACATCGCCGGTCACAGGCCTACAGTCCAAAAGCCCTCCACCTCTACTCTGTCTCACTACTAATTTTGTATTCAATTAGCAAGCTCTCCCTGAATCCCATGCCATTTAACTTTACTAATTAGTCTACCATCTGGAACCCTGTCAAAAGCTTTACTAATGAATATGTAAACAATGTCTACCGCTCTGCTCTCATCAATCTTTTTTGTTTATTAAAAAAACTCAATCAAGTTTCTAAGACACAATGTCCCTTGCACAGAACCATGCTGACTATTCTTAATCGGACCTTGCCTCTCCAAATGCATGTAAATCCTATCTTTCAGAATCATCTCCAACAACTTACCCACCACCGAAATCAGGCGCACAAAACTATAGTTCCCAGGCTTCTCCTTACAGCCTTTCTTAAATAAACGCACAACATTAGTCACCCTCCAGTCCTCCGGCATCTCACCAGTGGTTACAGATGGCCAGGAGCCTCACAATTTCTTCCCTAACGTCCCACAACCTCCTGGGATGTACTTGATCAGGGCCTGGAGATTTACTGCCTTTATGTTTTCTAAGACCTCCAGCAACTCCTCTTCTGTAATGTGAATTGTTCTCAAAACATCAATGTTTGTTTTCCCAAAGTTCTCTAGCCTCCATGTCTTTCTCCACAGTAAAAACTGATGCAACATATTCTTTTGGATCTCTCCCATCTCCTGAGGTTCAACACAGAGATGACCTTGGTGATCTTTAGGGAGCCCTATTCTCTCCCTAGTTGCTCCTTATATACTCGTAGCATCTCTTTGGATTACCCTTAACCTTATTTGTCAAGAGTATCCCATATCCCGTTTTTGCCCTCCTCATTTCCCCCTTAAGAATGCTCCTACGCCCTTTATACTCTTCAAGGGATTCATTTGATCCCAGTTGTCTATATCTGATATACATTCAAGATGTACTCGAGTTCTGATGCTATCAAGATGGATTGACTGAATTAGAAGGTCTGCCTTCACAATTCTTATGCATTAGTATTTTCATACCATGCTGAACGACAGACCATACTTTGTGATTTACTCCACAGCTGTCTAATAATCAAGAACACTGCACAACTTTAAATCCTGGTACAGCATGTCAACTAACTTAGGAAAGATATTTCTGGAATTTATAAAAAAAGGCTTCAAGTCATATTAATGTGAAACAATGAAACGACTGCCTGTAAAGCACTGAACACATGCAGAAATAAGGAGAACCACGACCTCAGGCCAATCAAAACTTCAACACAGAGTTGTTTAAACGACTAGATTTGTCTGAAGTCAGTTCACTCTGAAAATATTAAAGGCAGCAGTGAATCAGCCCAGTCAAGTACTCCCAACAGAGTTCCAAATTCCTTCTGTCACACGTGCAGGAGTTTACTGCACGCACTGCAGGATGCTCACACATTCACTTAATTTCTGATTCCCTGTACAGGCCACAGCGATAAACCACTAAAGGTGATTAATATCTGCTGACCTTCCTTCCATCCTAAGGTCAGAAGTCGGGATTTTGATGTACGTACAATGTTGAACACCCTTTGTAACTCCTCAGACACTGAAAATGTCTGTGTCTATTGTCAACAAGACCTGAACACCATCCAAGCTGGTGATGATAAACTGCATGTAACATTCGTGCCACATAATTGCCAGGCAATGACCTCCTCCAACAACAGAGAACTTAACCATTGACCTTTGAGATTCAATGGTGTTACCATTGCTGACTCCATGACTATCAACATTCACTAGAAACTGAACTGGGCCAGCCATAGAAGTATTGTGGCTACAAAAGCAGGTCAGAGCCTGGGATTAATAGAGAATGCGGGAGAAACTCAGCAGGTTGGGCAGCATCTGCAGACAAAGAAACAAGGTCTTTATTTCTCTTGGCAAATGCCGCCAGGCCTGCTGAATTTCTCCAGCATTCTCAGTGTTTGATTCAGAATTGCAACATCCACAGTATTTTGCTTTCATCAGGAATACTGTGGCAAGTAACTCACCTCCTAACTTCCCAAAGCCTGTCCACCATCTCCAAGGTACATGTCTGGAGTGTGATGCAATTCACCCCACTTGCTCTCCAAGTTACTCACCATCCTAACTTGCAATAAAATGTACTGTCACTCCTTCAACGACACTGGGTCAGAATCTTGAACTTCCCAACAACCACATGGACTGCAACAGCTCATGAAGGCAGCTCACCACCTCCTTCTCAAGGGCAACTAGGGACGGGCAATAAATACTGGCCCAGCCGGGTGATGTCCCTGTCCCGTGAGCAAATATTAAAAAAGAAGTCCTTTTTAAGTACCATGATCATCGCCGTTGACTAATTTAGACGTAGCTTAATCTAATGTATCGAGTCACCTTACAGACTAATAAAACAATAAGTTGTACAATGCTTTAACACAATGAAGCAACAAGAGAATTCTGAAACAAAACTGGACTAAGCCGCACCATGAAAATATCAGGCAGGTGACCAAAACTTCGGCCGGGGGAAGTAGGTTTAAGTTGTACACTGCAAAAAAAATTTGTGATCATTTCATGCTGAACCAGTGTACATACATATGCAGTCTGTAAAGCCAGCACAGGTTCAATCATCGGCTTGTGCACAGGTTTGAATGATGTTTAAACCACAAATGTGAAACTGAAGGTTTTACAGATTTCAAGTTTATTTTTACAGTTGAGAGATCTTAGAGACTACGTTTCCTTGTTACTGTTCCCAATGCCAACCAATTTTACATATCCCATCCCTATTTCAGCTCATTAATTAAGCTTCTTGCTCATTTTACCCTAGATTTATTTATTCATTCATTCATTCATTCACATGGGTTTCCCTGGTTAAGGCAGTATTTGTTGTCCATTCCGAACTGCCATTGAGAACAGAATACTGTTGATCTCCTGTTGAACCACTGCAGTTTGCACCGTGTAGGCACGTCCACAGTGCAATTAGGGAAGAAGGTCCGGGAGCTTCAGCCAGCAACAGTGAAGGACTGGTGATGTCAGGATGGTGAGAGATTCGGAAGGGATCTTCCTGATGGTCATGTTTTCATGCACCTGCTGCCTTTGTCGTTCTATGTAGATGGAGGATGTGGGCTTAGAAGATACTTTCAGATAAACCTTGGTGACTTCCTGCAGTGGATCTTGTAGATGGTACACACCAACACCACTGTGCTCTGATGATTGGTGGACTGCATATTTATGTTACTGGATGGAATGGCAATCAAGTGTCTGGGACAGTTTCAAACTTGAGTGCTGGTGCACTCAAAACAAGGAAGCAGCTAGTAGGGTTTGGCGGGATCTCAAGACCAATTGAAACCAGGAAATAGGTGGCGATGATTATACATTAACTAAGGGATAACTGCATGAGCATCTGACTGAGTACATACATGAGAGAATAGGAGACCCCTGAGCCACTACTGTGGTGCACCTAGCTCTGAGCCAGGAGGCCCACGTACAAGTCCCACCTGCTCCAGAGGTGTGTTATAGCATTAAATGAACAAAGAACTGCAGATGCTGGAGATGTGAAACAAAAACATAAATTGCTGGAGAAGAGAGGAAGAGTCACTCGAAATATTAACTCAGTTTCTTCCTCCATGGATGCTACCAGATTTGCGGAGTTTCTCCAGCAATTCCTGTTTTTAAATGTTAGCACATCTGTAGCAATTATACATATAAAGGGGGAACAAGCAATCAGGTTTTGCTGGAGTTGTGAATGCGATGGAATTAAGACTGATTAGAAAAGATTATGGCTACACTCTAGCTAAACAGCATTTAACTACTGGTATTTAATTCTCCAACTATCTTCCTTTATGCTGGGTATGACTCCACCAGGCGAGGAGTTCTGCCCCAATTCCCTTTAATCTCACATTAGTTTCTCATTATCAGCCCAAAACGTTTTGTATAATTAGACAGAATAAAATAATGGTTCAGCACCCTTCTGAAAACAAATGAAAAGCACATCACAATCTTACTGAGATATGTCTGATGGCCAGACAGATATCAATTATGGCTCGCTTCACTCATTTTCATAATTAACATCATACATTGTACGAGGTAACATTTGCCAATTTTCCCTGTGAATGCCACAACCAACCTCAACTCAATACAAATTATCACAGCACTAAAATGAAATAAAAGCCTATTTCACCTGCTTAAAGTAATGGGGAGGGGCAGCAACAGCGCCTGTCTCCTTAAGGTATTTGTCCCAACTGAAATGACCTGAAAGCAGAAATAAAATGGTGAGTAAATTAAATTCAACAACAACGAAAAGGAAAGAAAAATGGGAAGGAAACATTATTTAGTCTACAAGTTCCCAAATCTAGTCACAAACCCATAAATTCAGAGGTAGACTTTGTGCTTCCTTCAGCATAATAAGGGTCAAAAACCATTTTGGAAAGTTTCCCTTAAAAAAAAGTCTCCATTTGTTTCCATCGACTCCTCTGTAAACAGACCTGGTGTGTGTTTGTGTGTTCAATGTTTATTTATTTGTAGAACCCAGCCAGCTCTATAGCCAGAAAACAAAGACTGCAGTATAATTGCATCGACACCTTGGGAATAGTGAATCATGGACCTAAAACTGACACTGGGGCTAAGATCAAACTGGGCTGATATCCTGACATATCACTTGCAACTCAAAGTATCTGAGAAACACTGAGGCAGTAGGACAGTATTTTTTAAAAATACACAGCAAGGTTGAGAAAAATTGGCAGAGAGACCCCACATTAGATTTCATCAGATATCCAATGTTAGAATATCTTGATGTTACTGAAACAAGCTAAAAACTTTGATATTGATTCACTGACAATACAACCAGATATGATTGTCTGCTTTAATCTTGGTTTTGCCAAACTCTTTTTAAAAGTCACCGTACCATCAAAAAGAATGCAGATCAGAGCTGTGTGACACAAAGCCATAAACATTTTTATCATGTCCTGACTTACTACTGGCTCAGAACGTTGGAAGAAATAGTGGGTCAATGATACAACTGTTGAACACAGGGATTGTTGCAGGGAACAAAAATCAAATATCCATTCCGAATACAGGTTGGAGCAAAAAGGAATATTTTCAATTTTAGTTGTGGCTTGAGCTACAGAAAAAACTCACATTTAGTGACACAGGACTACTGTCTGTCTAAACAGAAAGACATATTTGTGACATCATTGCCTGAAGATAATATCTACCAGTTTGAAAATCACATTAAATGAATTAATGTTTAAACTTTTGAATAGGTACAGGCTCAAACAAATCACTGGATTACCAGCCGGTTTGTTTAAGATGTTTAACTCCCTGATAATCCAACAGACTGAAGGTAATAAATAGTTGGAAGATTCATTTGAATTTGTTGCCAACTGTTACCAATAGATACATTCTCTACTTTGAAGTCTTTCCCAAATGATTGTAACCCCATTGAGTCATCACGCTGCATTTCGGATTAGTGCCAAATCTGGGTGTTAAAATTGTTGCTCTCTTTGAAATGGTAAACTCTTGTCTCGACTCCTAATGGGTGCAAGGTGAAATGTTTCAATACTGTAACTTTTACTTCAGCCATTATTATTTGTTTGTCAAGACACGTTCAAGGTCGTTCTAGGTGCCAACATTCTCCTCAGTGTTCAAATTCAGATCGATTGTTCACACAGGGAGTGGTTCAAATCTGGAACACACTGCCTGGAAGTGTGGTGGGGACATTCAAGAGGGCATTAGATGCTTATTTGAATAGATGCAATAAGCAGGGTTATGGAGAAAAGACAGTGAGGCACTAAGTTGCAAAGGGTACGGGGGCTAGACAGAAATGCGGAATTCTAAACACAAACACATTAGCCACGGCCTTATTGAATGACAGGCCTAATTTGAGGCCTTCTTCTGCTCTAATTTCAACTCTGCCAGAGGGCGGCTATAAATCCAGCCCACGGTTTAAGGGGCAGGGGTGCACAGACATCTTGATGGAAGAAGAGCGATGGTGAGGTTCAGTGAGAATTCAATTTTAAGGTTGGAATGATTGAAGGCACAGTCACCAACGCTACCATCATAAAAATGGGCACAAAAATGCTGGCAATCTAGGGAGTCATAGTATTGCAGAAAGAAGTCAGTCTGCCTATCGAGTCTGACTTGCTGTCTGGAATATACGAACGAGTGATAAATTTCTCAACCCCATTCTCCCACTTTCTTCCTGTAACCCTTGATCCCCTTAACAATCAAGAACCTACCTATCTCAGTCTTAAATATACTCAATGACCTGGCCTCCACAGCCTTCTGTGGCAATGAATTCCATAGATTCACCACTCTCTGGCTGAAGAAGTTTCTCCTTATCGCTGTTCTAAAGGGTCTTCCCTTTACTCTAAGGCTGTGCCCTCAGATCCTAGTCTCTCCTACCAATGAAAACACCTTCCCTATGTCTAGTCTGTCCAGGCCATTCAGTATTCTATAAGTTTCAATGAGATCCCTACTCACCTTTCTAAACTCCACCGAATACAGACCCAGAGTCCTCAAACGTTCCCCATATGTTAAGTCTTTCATTCCTGGGATCATTCTCGTGAACCTTCTCTGGATCTGTCACTCCCTTGTCCACCTCTGACCCATCTAAAACTTTTAGACAGGGACCTTGTACTAACTGATGCCCCTTAACAGCCTACCAATCATCAACTGAAGGCCTCATTATACCTGTGCCAGTATTTTGTAGGCAGGAAGCCAGCCAGCTTTATTTGCACAGGCTGGTTGAGGGGAACCTTCCTTTGCTGGTGTCCTGGAGGTCCACTGGGGCAGCAGGGTGGCTCAGTGGTTAGCACTGTTGCCTCACAGCGCCAGGAACCCAGGTTCAATTCCACCCTTGGGCGACTGTCTTTGTTGGAGTTTGCAAATTCTCCCCGTGTCTGTGTGGGTTTCCTCTGGGTGCTCTGGTTTCCTCTCTCAGTCCAAGGATGAGCAGGCTAGGTGGATTGGCCATGCTAAATTGCCCGTAGGGTTCGGTGTAGATTAGGTGAGTTATAGGGGGATGGATTCTGGGTGGGATGCTGTGAGGGTCAGTATGGACTTGTTGGGCTGAAGGGCCTGTTACCACAGTGTAGGGATTCTATTATTCTATGAACCCCTTCCCCACGCCCAAGTCAGTCATTCTCCTGCTACCTTTAGCCCTCCTCTCTGACCTCTTCAACTCAGAGCCCAATTCTGCTTAGCAGGACTCAGCCCCACTGACTACAATGTGGTCAAAAGGGCAACTCACCACAAAAAGGGCAATTCTGTATGTGCAACAAGTGCCATCCTAGCTAGCAATCTCCACCCTAAACCATCAAATTAAAATGAAACAGCTTCCAGAAAAATTGGCACTCCTTAACTGTTATACAAGAACAGGTCTGCAGCAAACTCTTCAATAACAAGTTGCCAATTCAAATGTTTTCCCAATTTCATACCAGTCATTGCCAAGGCCGATGGTGACTGTGTTCAATGGAAGGTCTTATTTCATCAGAATTCATGTAACATCTCGAATACATACAGTCCATTCTTTGACTAAACAGTCAATTTCGATTGCAAATTCCAACTAGAAACTTGAGCAGCTCTCAAAAGCCTTCTTGGAAAAAACGCCAAGCTAGGTTTAAAAACAGAAAGCGCTGGAGAAGCTCAGTCGGTCTGGCAGCATCTGTGAAGAGAGAAACAGAGTTAACACTTTAGGTTCAGTATGACTATCGGTCAGAGCTGCAAAATGATCATCTTTAGTGCGGTTGACAGACAGGGAGGTGGAGTAAGTGGAACAGATTGAGAGTGTGCCCAGAGCAAAAGACAAAGACAGTGGACATGGTGGTAAAGGAGAGCTAGACATGTAAAATGAGTGTAAATACTAGCTGTGAAAAGGAGAGATAGATTATTGACAGTAAAGCCAACAAGAGGTGGGGGGGTGTAAGAAAATTGGAAGTTAGAGGTCATTCTCTGAAGTTGTAGAACCCTACAGGCTTCAAATGTCTAAGTGCAAAATGAGGGGTCATTCCTCCAACTTGGATTGCATTTCATTGGAGGGCTGTAGCAGAGCAAGCTAGAAGGTTGTACAATTCCAAAAATGTTAACATGCTGTTCCCATCTTCAATGCTCACTTTACCATCTTAGGGACCCAGTCAAAACCCTTCAGGGTCTGAAGTCAGGTGACTGAATTTTTACTTAACTCCTGAAGGTATTTGTACAAAGTCTGCACAACAATAATGGGCACTCAACACAAAGGAACAGCTAACCACTGCCAAGTTCCAGCAACTGCCCGATTCCAGTTTTATTTCAAGGTTTTGAAAGGAGTACACAAAAGATTATAATAGAATGATTCCAGGGATGAGGGGTGATGGTTACATCGATGAAGTGCAGAAACTGGAGTAGTGAACAAAAGGTGCTTAAAATTATCCCAACACGAAACATCAGCTTTCCTGCTCCTCTGATGCTGCCTGGCCTGCTGTGTTCCTCCCGCTCCACACTGTGTTGTCTCTAAAATTATGAAGGGTTTAGATGGACCAAATGAAAAACTGCTGCCAATGGCCAAAGGGCAGAAGGGGATTGAGGAAGAACTGAAAAAAGACACAAGAGAAAAAGACAAGAGAAAAAGACACAATTCATTACAAAAAAAAAGCAGTTGCAATTTGGAATGCATCAATTGATAGTGTGGTCAGACATTCAAAAGGAACTGAATAAAAATGAAAGAAAAAATAAATTGCAGGAACAACAGGGAAAGTGTGAGGAAATGGGGCTGAATGATTCTATTTGATTTGATTTATTACTGTCATGTGTACCAAGGTACAGTGAAACGTATCGTCTTACGTGCTTTACAGACAGACCGTACTATACAAGTGCATCAGGGTAACAGAACAGAGCACAGGATACAGTGTTACAGCTGCTGAGAAGGTGCAGTAAGGTCAACATTAACATTAAAGGGGTCCATTCAAAAGTCTAATAACAGCAGGGAAGAACTTGTTCTTGAATCTGTTTGTACATGTTTACAAACTTTTATATCTTCTGCCTGATGGAAGAGGGTGGAAGGCAGTATACCTGGGGTGGGAGGAGTCTTTGATTATGTTGGCTGCTTTCCCTAAGAAGCGGGAAGTATAGACGGAGTCAATGGAAGGAGGCTGGTTTGTGCAATGGACTGGGCTGTGTTCACAACCCTCGGTAGTTTCTTTCAGTCTTGGGCAGAGCAGTTGCCATACCGCGCTGTGATGCATCTGGATAGGATGCTTTCTGTGGTGCATCTATAAAAATTGGTAAGAGACATTATGGACATGCTGAATTTCCTTCAGCTCCTGAGAAAGTAGAAATGTTGCAGTGCCTTTGTGACTGTCGTATTGACATGGGTGGACCAAGACAGATAGTTAGTGATTGTCACTCCGGGAACTTGACGCTCCCGACCTCCTCTATCTCAGCACCACTGATACAGACAGGGGCGTGCCCTCCACTCTGCTTCCTGAAGACAATGTCCAGCTCCATCATTTCATAGAATCATAGAATCCCTACAGTCTGGAAACAGGCCCTTCGGCCCAACAAGTCCATACCAACCGTCAGAGCATCCCATCCAGACCCATCCCCTCTAATCCATCTAACCTACACATCCCTGAACACTATGGGCAATTTAGCATGGCCAAACCATCTAACCTGCACATCTTTGGACTGTGGGAGAAAACCCACACAGATACGGCGAGAATGTGCTGACATTGGTGGAGAGATTGTCGTCTCGGAGTATGCAGCCTTGCAGGGCACTGGTGTTAAGGATTATAATGGAAGAGGTCTTGTCGCTTATCCTTATTGACTGTGGCATGCTGGTCAGGAAGTCGAGAATCCAATTATGTTGGGCGGGGGGAATTGGTGGTGGTTAGTGGAGCAGCAACCTTGGTCCCAGAGTTTGGGAATGAGTTTGTTTGGAATTATGGTGTTGAAAGTGGAGCTGTAGTCAATAATTAAGAGCCTGACCTAGGTATCCTTGTTACCCAGATGTTCCATGGATGGGTGTAGGGCCAGGGAGATGGTGTCTGCTGTGGGCCTGTGTGCCCGTGGACGAATTATAAAGGATCAAGGCAGTCTGGGAGGCTAGAGTATATGTGAACTATGATCAAACTCTCAAAGCACTTCATAATTGCAGAGGTCAGAGGCACCGGACAGCAGTCATCGAGGCATGCTGCACTATTTTTCTTTGGCACCGGGATGATGATGGTTTTCTTGAAGCAGATGGGGATTACAGTTCGTAGTAAGGGGAGGTTAAAGGTGTCTGTGATTACGCCTGTCGGATGGTCAACACAGGATCTGAGTGCATGACCATGGACTCCATCCGGGCCAGTCACTTTCTGTAGGTTCGCCCTCAAGAAGATCAATTTGACGTCTGCGGCAGTCACAGAAGGTACAGGTGTATCCGAGGCTGATGGGATAGGTGACATCGTTTCACTTACTTTCTTTTCAAACCAAGCGTAGAATGTGCTGAGCTCGTCGGGGAGGAACTTTTCCCCTCCAAAGTACAGACTAGATGGGTTGGATGGCCTCTTTGTGTTGTAGCCTTCTGATCAGATCCCCCCAAAAGGCGCCCGTCAGAAACTTTAATCATCCAAGCGAATTTTACAAAATGTTCGCTATTTAGATATAGAAAGCCCAAGTCTAATGACTTCAATCCCCTGTCCTGAAATCAAGTTCACTAAAAATTATAATGTCCCACACATTCTTCAGATTCCCTCAAAGTGAACCTTGAGCTATAAAATAAACAGCTGTTTAATCACCGTTGGATTCTCACAGCTGCAAATTACTGATGCCAAAAGTTTATTTTCGGCAAACACAACTGCAGTGTATTGTTTATGATTGCTGATTTGCTATCATAACTGCTCTCCATTAAAAATGGCTCATTGAAAGGCAGTGACAAATCAAAGCTGCAGGCAAAACGGTTTTAAGAAATTAAATTTCAACAAGGGCTGCTTTGCCTTCGTCACTGCATTTCAGACATTGGTGTGAAGGAGAAAGATGATTCATACCCTGATCAGCACAGCCTCAAAAGGTAAAGGGGTGACCATTCAGAACTGAGATGAGCAGGAAATTCTTCAGCCAGAGGGTGGTGAATCTGTGGAACCTATTGCCACATAAGGCTGTGTAGAGGCCAAGTCATCGAGTGTATTTAATACAGAGACAGATAGGTTCTTAGTTAGTAGGGGAATCAAGGTTTACTGGGAATAGGCAGGAGAATGGAGTTATTTTATTCACTCATGGGATGAGGGCATCACTAGCTAAACAGCATTTATTCCCCATCCCTAATTGCCCAGAGGGCAGTTCCGAGTCAACCACATTGCTGTGGATCTGGAGTCACATGTAGGCCAGACCAGGTAATGATGGAAATTTCCTGCCCTAAAAGAACCTCAGTGAACCAGATGGGCTTTTGGGACAATTGGCAATGACATGGGTTCAAATCCCATCATGACGACTTGCAATTCAATAAAAATCTGGAATTAGAAGTGTTCTCACAGTGACCATGAACAATAATGTGGGATAATGGATTCCTGGTCTGGAGACATGACCATTACTCTATCACCTCCCCATCACTGTGGGTCTGGAGCTCAATGTATAAAAAAACTGCATCAGGACGGCAGATTTTGTTCCCTATAGATAAATTAGTGATTCAGATGGAATCTTAAAGAAATCAGTGAAAGTTTCATGGTCTCCATTACTGAGACTAGCTTTCAATTCCATATTTGTTAATTGTATTTAAAATTCCAACAAATGTCGTGGTAGGGTTTGAACTCCGTTTCCCGCAGACTGTTAGCCTGGGCCTATGGGCCATTAGTAAAGTGGCATATCCACTACGTGGTCATCTTTCCACCAGAAACAGTTAACTTTTTTTTAAATTCACTCATGGGATATGGTCAGCATTTATTGCCCATCCCTAGCTGCCCTCGAGTACAGTGGCTTACAAGTCATTTCAGAGGACAGTTGAGAGTCAACTATATTGCTGTGGGTCTGAGGTCACATGGGGGCCAGACCAGGTGAAAATGGGTAAATGAACCAGATGGGTTTTTCCAACAATCAGTACTGGTTCCATGGTCATCAGTCGATTCTTAATTCCAGATTTATTTTTAATATTGAATCCAAGCTCCACCATCCGCCATGCCAGGATTCAAACCCAAATCCCCAGAAAATAAGCTGAGTTTGTCAATTAGTAGACTAGCAATAATACCTCGAGGCCATCGCCTCTCCACTGCTTGCCAAAAAGGCAACAAAAAAAAGCAAATAGTCAGTACAGATAATGAGGATGGGTGAGGAGAAGAACACATAGGAGGAAGGAAATAACCTGCCTGTATACCAAATGAAACACTTCGCACTTGAATGGTCAATATTGCTCCAATTGGTTTTCATAAAACCCCAGGAATAAGATATTGAAAGCATAAACCTCAACAATAATAAGAAACGTATTCCAAATATGACGTGAGACATATTTGGAATACATCCTCTTGCTCCCACTGATCGTTTGAGCATGGAAAAATATAAATGCTGAAATGAGGCAGCCAGAACAACAGCTGAAGCTGAAAACAAATGTCAAGATTTAGCAACGTCAGAGTATTACAGAGGGAGTGGTGGGGACATTGGGGAAGAAAGCGCATTTTTTTGCATCAACTAGGGAAGAGACGTGTGAACACATTGAGGCTGTACAAATTAAGTAAATCTCACGATGGGAGTCAATGGATGAGCTTTACTTAGCTAAAATGTCTTTGCAAATCTGACTCACAAATAGGGAAGGAACAAATGTGTTTTTATAATGATCTGAGCAATTAGATGGTGCTATATTACAGACTTTCATGTTCAGCAAGCTTTCTTAAATCTTGCTTGCTTTTGGTAATAGTGGCTGCAGGATAAAGGTTAGTCAGGACTTGGAGACAAATTTCCTGCTCTTCTTCCAGTAACAATTTTCAAAAGTTATTCCTTCCTGGGATGCAGATATCACAGGACTGGGCAAGAAATTATTGCCCATTCTCACTGTCCAGAGTTAACATTGCTGTCCATCTGGAGACACCTATAGGCCAGACTAGTTAAGGATGGCAGACTTATTTTCCTAAAGGACTCTGGAGAACCAGATGGGTTTTTATGACAATTGGCAGAGTTGATCACCATTAGACCAATTTTATTTCATTCTAGATTCTTAATACATTCAAACTTCATAATGAACCCTTGTGGGATTTCAACCAATGAACATTAGGCTGAGGTTCTGGAAGACAATTCTGAGAGAGATTATCATCATGCCATGATTTCCCCCAAAATTGTTTTACATCTGCCCTTGAAGAAGCAGATTGATCATGTTTAACTTCTTCTCGAACGGACAGTATCTCTGACAGTTATAATGATCTAAAACATGGACTATTATTCTTTAAATCTCATCAGGATTTCCCTGAAAAGCCTTGGACTTGTGTTTGACAGGTAACAGTTAAAACTGAGTTGGGACTCTTTAAAACAGATACCAAAGTCACCTAACCTGAAAGTAGCCAAACGCAACAAGGAAATTACAAAGGAATGTGTAAACAACATGCAGTATTGCAATCCATGGACTGTGCTTACCATTTGTTTGCAGGAGACTATGAGAGGATCTTACAGCATAAATAGTGAGATTTCACCATGAACTGTGAATATTTTACAGAAGGGATGATTTTCAAACTTACTTTCCTGTTAGATAGCAACAAAGAATATGGAACAAAACTGGACTGAAGTATAAAAATGAAAAATGTCAGGTCAGTTTGAAAATTCTTCTCAAAGAGATACTTGCATTCAAGGTATTGGCAATATCGCAAAACAGAAAGAAGCTGAGGGGGTAGAATGGCTGTCTATTCTGGAAAAAGGGGCCTGTCCAAGGAGTAGGGATTTAGGGAAGTGAGTCAATATTAAGAATAATTGGAATTAAGAATGAGAAGTGATCTCATCGAAGCATTTTATAGTCTTCCGGTGCTTGGCAGGGTAGATGCTGAGTGTGTATGTACATGGCTAGAGAGGTGTGACCTGAGGGAATAATCTGCAGAAAGGCATTTCCACTGTAAGAACAGTTTTGCACTCAAGTTGTGAATCTTTAGGATTCTCGACTCCAAAAGATTGCGAATACTTCATTATTCAGTTGATTCAAGACAGAAACTGACAGGTCTTGGAAATCAAAGGAAGTGCCACGAGAGCAGAAAAGTGGAGTTTATTTAGAAGTCAATTTACTTTCTGCCTCCTCACTATCCAAGGCCCCAAACACACCTTGCAAGGGAAGCAGCATTTTACCTGCACTTCACACAATCTAATATACACATTCATTGCGCACAATATGGCCTTCTCTACATTGGGAAAATGAAGGTGACCAGGTTGCAGAACTTCTATGTTCCATCTGCATAAATGACCCTGAGCTTCCAGCTGCCTGCCACTTCAACACACCACTATGTTCCCTGGCCAACATCTCTGTCTCAGGCTTGCTGCAGTGCTCCAGTGAAGTTCAGCACAAGTTGTAAGAACGGCACCTCTTTAAATCACTTCAGAATCTTGCAGCCTTCTGGACCCTATATTGAATTCAACAATTTTAAGGCCTCAGCACCTTCTCCCGTCTCCTTACCCCAAAACCCACACACCAGGCCTTGTCATCACACGGGCTGCTACCATACACAACTCATTGTCAGCTACTAATCGTTCCCGTTAGCAACTGTTCATTCTCCCAGGCTGACCATGACCCTCTTCTCCACCTGTCCAACTGTTTTTCCTCTCTCTGGATTCTTTCTACACCGATCATTTACTCCCCCAATTCACCCCATGTCATCTTCTGTATAAATACCAACCTCTTCCTAGTTTCCATCAGTTCTGAAGAAGGATCACTAGACCTGAAACATTAACTCTGGATTTCTGTCCACAGATGCTGCCAGACCTGCTGAGCTTTTTTCCAGCAATTTCTGTTTTTATTCCCCGCATCCGCAGTTCTTGCAGTTTTTGGGAAGACTGGGCATGTGGCTTACTCCTGCTCCTACCAGTGATGTGTCTGTTTGGTTCTCCAATTGACTGTTTTTCAGTGGGAGTGATCTACTGTAATACCATTTCAAAAGATTTTCCCCAATTACCTCACCCTCCAATCACCAAACTTTTTACATTCTTTCTGATCAAAAACTCAGCACTTCCCCTTTTAAATCACAGCTGTATCTCAAAGGCCACTCACATTGTGAAAATAGTCTGAGAAATAACAAAATTTTTAATGTCACGTTTTGTTTCTCGTGACAGATGAAAACGGATTCACTACAAATGTACACTTTGCATCCCTGTTTTAACATACTAACCGTGACCCAAATGGTAGTATTCAGTGAGCTAGCTTATAATTTGCCTATCAACAGGTAACAGCATCATTTTATCAAGGAGCTAATCAATAATTGGGCTGGGGTCTAATATAACAGTCCTGAGGCTGCCCACAGCACCAATAATCTATAACAGAAAGCCATTAAGCACACAACCAAATAGGAACAGCTGACCCCATCTGGTTCAAACTACAGTACTTTCATATGTGTGGTCTTCTTCCCCGCTCTCTATTCACAAAAGCACTGCTCTATCCCTACTCTGTCCTTCAAGAGCTCAGCAAACATTCTGAATCAACTTCTCCTACTTCTGCTCATCGTGACAAAGACACTGACTTTCTCAGTCTTTTTTTTAGCTGGGCTTTATAGACTGAAGCCAAAGATCACAATAAATAATCAGATAGCCATCTGAATCATCAAAACCAATGCAATGGGTTCAAAAGGACGAGCTACCGGAGAAATGCTCCGTTTAATTAAGTTCATCTCCATCACCATCACCTTGAATCTAAACCGTAGAAATTGGCTTTCAGAGCACATTGTTTGAATTCACTAATAGACGTGTCAATCCTCTTTTTGTTGAGCTGTGCATCAGTGGTTACAACTCATGATCAAGTTAAGAGGCTATAGCTTTAAATATTACTATGGGAAATGAACCAATAATCTAGGCTGGCAGCCTGGTGCAGTTCTGAGAGAGTGCTGCACTGTTGGAAGTGCTGTCTTTCAAAGGAGACATCAAATTCTGCCGTCTCAGGTGGTCTGTCTTCTCAGGTGGTTGTAACAGAACTTTGGCCAATGTTTGGAAGAACAGTAAGGGAGCTATTCCCAATCTTGGCCAATGTTTATCCATCAATCAACATCCCGAAAAAAAAATCATTATTTTCATAGGTGCTCAAAGGAGCTTGCTGTGTGCAAATTGGCTGCCACATTTCCATTTCAGCATTATGGGACAACCTGTGATCATGGAAGATGCCAGATAGATGCAAGCCCTTTCTTCCTTTGTTGTTGGCATTATCTATCAATATGAATGGGGGAAATCAGGGTGTGACTTCCTTGACAAAACAAACTATTTATACATTGACTAATAACCACAGGAATAATTAGAAACTAGGTACAGTTACTGTTGTCTTATTGGGCAGGCATTCCAGACCAGACAAGTGCACCTTTTAGAAAATAAGAAAACATCACAAGTTTCTGTTATGAAAGGATCACCCCTCACCTTTAATAGTCACAGTGCAAGGAAGTCATTTAGCTACATGCAGTGTTCCATCATGTAATATATTCATTAACCTCAGTGAACTCAGCACTCAATGGTCAATTTGAGATTTTATAACAGAGCAAATAATTAATTTTATATAAACTTCAAGACGTCGGTCTCAAAAATAACCAAGCCTTTGTGGTCTCTGACATGGGATAACATACAGGGAAACCTCTCAGACCATACCACACTCAGTGGTATTTGATCCAAGGAATCACATCGTGATGGCAATAAATGGGCACCAACAGCTAGTGGCAGTTAATGGTACCAGAGTTGGGGAAAGGTGATGGCAGTCATCAAGACTTCCAGCTCCTAACCCTTACTCATCACCTACCCAAGTTCAGAGTGGAGCTTTATAGCCAAGATTTATCGTACCACAACCTATAGTGAACCTAATCATTCGGGCATTCACATATTCTTTCAATCCCTTGAAATAGAACCTCCGATATGGCAAGTCAATCCTAGGTCAAAGTACTATCGAAAATTCTGTTAAAAACTGAACTATGATTAAGGCCATATCTGTACCCAGTCATCAATTAATTATCACTTTTGTTTTGTCAAAAAGTAATTCAGAAAGACACAAGTGACGTCATTTCAATATCTCTTTTCACATGAATGCCACAAACAGGCAGTTTCTTTTTTAAAATCAGCAAAATTTAAAGTTGCAACAATAAGGAAAACCAAAAAGATAAGGCAACAAAAAATTACAAAAGCTATTACAATAGAATACAGAATTTAATTTTAAATGCTGTCATTTTAAAGAACATAAAGCTGCATAGTAAAGGTGGAATTCAAACATTGATGGAATGTCAATGGAATACCAGAGTTTCAGTCATTTAAAGAAAGGATCGATTTTTTGTTTGAAGCAAGGGAAATAAAGTTGTTGATAAAGGAAAGACAGGCAGATGACCTTTCATCTTTGGGAAAAGGAAATCAAGAGAAGTAAATTCCTCAGGAATTTCAAATGATGATCACAAACATCCTGACAAAAGTTTTCAGCTTAAAGTTCAGGATAAACAGGCTCAAGGTCATGTCATATCAATACCAAGCAGGTGAATCATTTGACAATTCATAATCAGGGTGGACACAAAAGGTGTGGAATGAGATTTCACTGAAAAGTTTATGGAACTGGTCATTGTCATGACACCTAGTAATCCTTCAGAAAAGCATTCCAAGACAAATTTGAGGAATACACTGTTGATGCACTATTAGATGAAAGACACAAGTGTGAAACCATAGGAGTAGGCCTGCAGCATCTTCAGGTACTTTACTCTGTAATGACCATTGCAGCTGTCAACAGGGTCAATAAAACATCCAAATCTTTTTCCAGGTGTGGCTTGTTTCACCACTATGACAGCAGCAAGCATTTTGTGACATGTGTAAGTTATACCATCCCTGTATGCATCCTCCATCAGATGGGCTCAGGAAACTGG
>JAHRHZ010000026.1:1134423-1222067 GCA_024137785.1 Ginglymostoma cirratum | reverse complement strand
TCGGGCCTAGACCCTTCATCAGAAACCCATTTCTGATGAAGGGTCTAGGCCCGAAACGTCAAGTTTTCCTGCTCCTATGATGCTGCTTGACCTGCTGTGTTCATCCAGCCCCATGCTTGTTATCTCGGATTCTCCAGCATCTGCAGTACCCTTTATCTCTGATACAGCCTTCCAAATACACTGTTTGTACTGTAAAATGCACAATCGTCAAGTATACAGCTACTTGCTGTAATTTTTAATAGCCCTGTTAAATCTATGACAGGCTCCTCAAGGAAACGGTTTATCCTAACAGCTCTCATGTTTGGGAGACAGTTTCAAGCTGTTCTTCTCCCACACCACTTAGCTACACGTGCACATTACAGTGTTGGAAAGGAGGAAGAAAGTGCTACAAAAGCATGGTCAACAAGAATGTAGCCACTCATCCCAATTTAGAGCCATAGAGCTGTACAGCATGAAAACAAACCTTTTGATCCAACCTGTCCGTGCTGACCCAGATATCCTAAATAAATCTAGTCCCATTTGCCAGCATTTGGCCCATATCCCTCTAAACCCTTCCTATTCATGTACCCATCCAGATGCCTTTTAAATGTTGTAATTGTACCAGCCTCCACCACTTCCTCTGGCAGCTCATTCCATACACGTACCACCCTCTACGTGAAAAAGTTACCCCTTACGTCCCTCTTAAATCTTTCCCCTCTCACCTTAAACCTATGCCCCTCTAGTTTGGGACTCCCTCCTGCCTTGGGGAAAAGACCTTGGCCATTCACCCTATCCATGCCCGTCATGATTTATAAACCTCCATAAGGTCACCCCTCAGCCTCCGATGCTCCAGGGCAAAAAAAGCCCCAGTCTATTCTGCCTCTTCCTATGGCTGTAACCTCCAACCCATGAACCAAGAAAAATTATAGAAGGTACTGACTGTCATGAAAACACATAGTATCGTCACATCAAACCCGTGTCCAGCCTAGG
Source organism: Ginglymostoma cirratum (assembly GCA_024137785.1). Classification (NCBI taxonomy): domain Eukaryota; kingdom Metazoa; phylum Chordata; class Chondrichthyes; order Orectolobiformes; family Ginglymostomatidae; genus Ginglymostoma; species Ginglymostoma cirratum. Next base: position 1,221,098 of record JAHRHZ010000026.1, on the reverse strand, counting down.
TCAAAGGGCATTGTAACAAGCAATGGTCAAATCCTGCGAAAATGTAGGGTGACCACTCTGAACTGCATGCAATCAATCACCTGTCACAAAGGATAAGGACTCAGATGCTGAATGTATCGTGTTAAATACCAACTGCACATCTACGATAATGGTGCACGTGTTCACCAACGGCAGATAGCACACTGCGGAGGGAAGCTGCACATCCAAATGGAGATGACTGTACAGGGACTAAATCTGGTTGTGTTGTACATCTGCCAAAATGTTATCTTAGCATGTGCAGATTATTTATCTCTCTGCATTCTGCATTGTTGTACATGCTTATCAGAAAAGGGTTCCCATTCGCTAAAGAGAGATGGGGGGTGAGGGTGGGTTGGTGGAGTTTTGTCATTCCATTTATTTCAGACAGGAAGTGCACCTTTAAGACAGTTAGCTGTCACTACAACATTTGACATATACAGGTCCTCATCTTCACTGGTCACGGTGACTCCATCCCACTGTATTTAGGCAGATACATGCATTATAACATATATGTAATGAAGGTATGACATCAGTATGCACTGAACCCAGACAGACCATGTCCAAGTCTGAGATCTTCACAGTGTTATTCATAAACCTCAGACACCTGTCTCCAAAAGAACCCGTTTTTAATGTATGTTGCATGATTTAACGAACAGGGAAGCACTTAAGAATGCATCATACTGACAGTGCCTCCTGACCCAAGAAATCACATCAGTTCTGTCCATAATGTACATCCTAACGCTCCAAACAGCTAGAAATGTTAGTATCCCGTTCAATAACAATGCATTCAAATTAAATAGTAAAAACCGAAGATCCTAATTATATTAGCCAGGAATTTGTAGAGTCTTTGATGGTGAACACAGTGTTTACAGTGAATACCACTTGGAAATTGTTACAATTCCGGAAAATTCTGAAGTGATGGTCTGTCAGTCACTGCTTTACCATAGGCTGCAGCATTCACCCTGAGAACCACAACTCCGTGAATGATATGGCAAGAAATTCCTCTTTTCCGCTCTCACACCTTGGTCAGAAACCCCATTAAAAAGGTTCCACCCTGTTTGATCAGATGTAACCAGGTTTTAAAGGTCATCCAAGTAGTAATGACTGCTGAACAACATTTCCAGCCCTGAATCAAAATTGCTGGACATTGGTTTAAGCAATTCATATTGGAGGCTTCTAACTAAAGCACGCTGGTGCTGCTTCTAATTGGCCACATTTGTACATTCTAATCCACATTTTACTTTGTCTAAAATTTTATAAAAGTTGTTTGATTTGAATACTAAACATAAAAAAAGCAAGAACTGCAGACGCTGGAAATCAGAAGCAAAACTCGGAAATTGCAGGAGAAACTCAGCAGGTCTGGCAGCATCTGTGGACAGAAAGCCAAGTTAACATTTCAGGTCCAGCAACCCTTCTTTATCTGTGGAAAGAAGCCATTTGGCCCAGCGAGTCTGCACCGATGCTCAGAAGAGCATCCCACCCAGGCCTACCCCCTGCCCTATCCCTGTAATCCTGCATTTCCCATGGCTAACCCACCTAGCCTGCACATCTCTGGACACTACAGGCAATTTACCACGTCTAATCTACCTAACCTGCACATTTTTCAACTTTGGGGGTAAACCGGAGCACCTGGTGGAAACACATGCAGACACGGGGAGAATGTGCAAACTCCACACAGACGATGCCAGAGGGTGGAATCAAACCCAGGTCCCTGTGCGCTGTGAGGCAGCATTGCTAACCACTGAGGCACCGTGCTGCCTGTGTACGGGCATTAGGGAACATTAGGATTAAACATACTTCCATGTAGTCATGCCAGGTGAGCTGATTTCCTGGAACAGGGAAGTTCGAAATATTGAAGTTTGTGTTTTCTAGATGAGCTCTGTATTTGTTTGAAGTCATGAGCTTCTTACTTTTACCGCTGCACAGGGATAATTTCTGCAATTACTGCTGTATATCTTCCTCCAATCTCAATAACACCAGCTGCTGAGAAACCTACACTTTGCAAAGATGCATTCATTTCTGGTCTTCCTGCTGTAGGAAAGATGTTGTTAAACTTGAAAGGGCTCAGAAAGAATTTATAAGGATGTTGCCCAGATTACGAGCTGCCAGAGGAAGTGATGGTGGCTGGTACAATTATGACATTTAAAAGGCATCCGAATGTGTACGTGAATAGGAAGGGATATAGGCCAAATGCTGGCAAATTGGACATCAGTTGGGATAGCTGGTCGACATGGATGAGTTGGGCTGAAGGGTCTGTTTCTGTGCTGCATGATTCTGTGACTCCACGCCGATTGGAAATCTGATGTGATGCATTAGGATTGTCGGCAAAATGTTTGCTTGGAAACACGGTCATAATTTCTCCACGTCAAAAACTGGAATCCATTCCTGCAACTTGTTTCTAAAAGACTGCTTTATTAAGCTATTGGCTGGACAGCGCATAGTTGGGCAATAAAGCTACAATTCAAGGATAGAGAAAAAGCAGACACACTTGAATTTCTAACAGCAACCCTTCAGATAAATATTAGTGTTAACAAAATAAAATCCATGGCAATGGCAATGTGCAAAAACCCAACGATAGCAATTATCCTCAACATATCTGAATTATAGCTTTCCACCACCTGCAGTCAGATACATTAAAGAGCTACCTTTACTGTGCTGAAGACAGAATTGCATTAATTCACAATAAAATGTCATTTGTTAGATATATAATTGGCACAATAAAAGATTACTGGGGACCTACAGATCAGAAAATGATGGAAAATCACAGCAGACCAATTATTCAGAACATAAACCATAAGCTCATGTTACAGAAATGAATTTTCTTTCCACTGACTTTTGACCAGGCAGCAATGTGTTCCACACATTTTTTTATTGCAGATGTTGCCACATCGTCTTTTTTTTTCAGCCAGCTGTACACGCAGGTCAGATGCTCAAAGCAATTATAAACAACACCTCTTTTATAAAAAAGAATCCATTCAAATCTATATTTGCAGGCATTTGTTTCAAGCATCCTTTTCACACACATTGTGACACACCTCTGAGACCAGTGGGACTTGACAGGACTCCTTCCGTCCCAGAGCTAGGTATGCTATCACTGAGAGACAAAACCGTAAAACATGTTCAGATTTGTGACTAAACATCTCTACGACTATCATGTCCTCAGGTGGGACCTTACCATGGACCTTCTGTCTCTGAGGTAGAGACACTACCACTGCACCAACCCTTTTTGTTCAGGACACAATGTTAACAAATCAGGCATGTTAACCAAACTGAGCACCAAAAAACCACAATGAAATTTTTACATGACAAATTTTGTGTAGTTGAGACACAGCCACGTGAAACATTGCAAAAATTATGCCTCCACACCTTTTCGAGCTGTTTCATGCCTAACACAATAACGCCAAAGACATCCTTTTAAAGGGAAAAAAGTGAATAAAGGGCCAGAAATTATAATTTTGTGGGGCTAAACCAGAGGGAGGGAGAGAACCAGATACAAAGACCAGTTATCCTAACATCACTGGAGGGAAAGTGCTGAAGCATTCTGTAAAGAACATGACAACAGCATGCGTAGAAAATGGCAATAGATTTACACAGTATTAGTATGGATGTGGAAGGGAAATTGTGCTTGACAAACCTACCAGAGGACACAAGTAGCAGAATAGATCAGGGAGAACCAGTGGGTGAGGTGTATTCGGATTTTCAGAAAGTTTTGGATAAGGTCCCATAAGAGTTTAGTGTGAAAAGTCAAAGCACATGGGAGTGATTGTAAGATAGCAGCATGGAATTAGACAGGAAACAGCTCAAATAAATAGGTCATTTTTAGAGTAGAATGTCGTGATGAACAGGGTACCACACGGATCAGTGCCTGGGCCCCAGCTATTCACAATATAGATCAAAGATTTGGTTGAGAGAATCAAATGTAATATCTCCATAGCGACACAAAAGAACGAGGATTGTAAAGAAATGTAAAAAGGATTCAGGGTGATTTAGACAACCTCAGTGAGTAGTAAAAGGCATGGAAGTTGCAATATAATGTAAATAAGTGTGAAGTTGTCCACTTCAGCATACGAGCAGACTGGCAGCCCATTATCTAAATGAAGGAAATATGTTGATTACAAGAGGCACCTGGGAATTCTTGTAGACTGGTCACTGAAAGCAAATATGCAGCTGCAGCAAGTAGTGAGGAAGGCAAATGATATGCTGGGCTTCATTGCAATGGGGAGCAAAGGATTCTTACTGCAGCTGTACAGATCTTAATAAGCCCACGCTTGGAGTATCATGATCAGCTTTAGTATCCTAATTTAAGCAAAGTTACAGTTGTCATAGAGGGAATGTGGGGATGGGTCACCAGACTGATCCCAGACTGTGGGTCCATCATATGAGGAGAAATTGGATCAACTGGGCTTGTGTTCACTGGAGTTTAGAAGAATGAGAAGGAATCTCATTAAAACATACAAAGCTTCGGACTGGGCTGGACAGAGTGGATGCAGGTTTGATGTTTCAGCTGGCTGTGGGTTCCACAGTCTCTGGATACATGGTAAACAATTTCAAATGGAAGGGGGGGAAATTTCTTCACTCAGAGGGTGGTGAACCACAGAAGACTGCAGAGACCAAATCAGTGAATATATGTAGGAAATAAATAAATGCTAAAGATTTCAAGGAGTACGGAGAAAGATTGCGAATACAACATTGAGAAGGAAATCAGCTATGAACATGCTGAATGGGGGAATGGGTTTAATGGGCCAAATAGCCTACTCCTGCTCTTTTGTTCTGTTTCTATTTGACCGCAGCAACAATCAAACTATATGGTCCATAGAAGGTGAACTGAAAAGGATTTATATTCATTAGTTGAAATAGTTTGCAGTGAATTAGATTCCTGATTGAATTTCTGTTTCACTGAAGAACAGCACGAGAATCTGGATGGAAAGCCAATCAAGACACTATGATCAACAATCGTGCAGGATGGTCCACCAATAAGATCCTTTCAATCACCTGAGAATTAAAACTGAATGCTAAGTCAGAATCAGCTAACCATAAAGAAATGCAAGGTATGTCTTCCTTTCTAATTGACATGACTACAGCAGAGTTGGAACAGACCAACAAGGTGGTGGGTGGTTCTAATTTCTATTGGCAACTGGACCTGTTACAACAGGCTTGGATTCCTGGGATGAGAATTGTTTGAGTTTCCTGTGGTTGGGAAGCCTGTTATTATGGTTTGGATGTGTCGCAATATTTTATGACTCTGCCCCTTAATTGCTGGATACAATCAATCAGTCCTATGAATTAAACACCTTTATTAGGCTGAGGTTCTGTCCCCACTTCCTAAAAACAGAAAAGATAAACACCTGAAAAGATTGACTTAGAAAGGTATAGCGATTGGAAAGAGTGCCAGATGGATCTCATTGACTAGAAGATTTTCCACTCGGGTTATTAACCTGGACCAATCAGGGAGCCCTGGCTGACAGATATAAACAGGAAATTCTGTAAGTCTCTTCATTCTAGGCGCTGGCTCTGAGCTGATTGGTCAGAGCCCTTGTACTGTGCACACGTAAACAAAGGGTGACTTGGTGATGAGATACCAGCCTCTGTGCAGTTATTTCAGTAGGTCAGAAAATTAGAAAATGGAGGTTTTCTTTTGAATATGCTCCATTCAGGTGCTGCTCATATATCTGAACGAGAAACTTTATGCAAAAGCAGATCACAAGAAGAGAGCTCAGTGGATGGCAGTGAAAATAGGTCACCCAAGTTCACACATGTGGTGACAAAACAATTTAATCTTGAGCAACCAATTCTGATTCAGTGAGAGAGATAGAATGGCTGCTGAGGATCGCTGACAAATTCATTGAATCATGTCAAAATTAAAGCATCTGTAGACCATCATAGCTGGCACCAACTGAAAAGGGCCTCGAAAAGGTGCTGATATAGGTGAACTATTTCTCTAGTATATCGTGTTAACTAGCCTAAGTTTATGACTTCTTGAGGTGGAGAAGGGTAAACTTGCAACAGTCAGACAATTGGCAAGTCACAATATCTTACACAGCTGAAAAGCAAAATTCTTCCCATAAAATATCCTTCAGGTATCTCCATCTTTTGAAACTAGCTAAAATTAGTTAGTATAATTAGTATAAAGCAAATACTGTGAAGATACGATAGCCTTAAGAGATGTATTTTGGCCTGGTGTTTTTTAAAAAAGTAAAGTTGAGACGGCGTACTGAGTGGCCTGTTCAAAGCCAATAAAGTAAACAGCTTGTGAGGCCTCGGGGTATTTTTAAGTTAGAACAATAGAAGCAGCCTGAATGGGTGGGGTCAAGCTCCCACAGAACCAGGATTTTTAGTTTCAGCTTTCTGCAGTTGCTGGGGTCTTGAAGCTGGATGTGGAAGCTGTTATTCCTCTCTCTTTTACAGCTAAAAGCTGGGGTTCTTTTCCCGCTGCGAGAATTGTGTGTGAAACAATCTTTTATACTGAATTTGTCTTTGCTAAGGGTATGTTTACGGGATGTAACTATAATGGAACAGTTAATTAATAGTAGTTTATATATATTTAATTAAGCATTTTGATCATTAAACCAATTCTTTTAATTTTATTTTGTCTGTATTTTAACTGTGGTGTAAAAATAAAGTGTATTTTGCTAAAGTCGCGTATTTAGACCAACCAAATTGCATTTGGAACATAATGCCTTAAACTTATCTTTAAAATAAAAAAAAGTTAGGGTCCAGGCTATCTTCCTAATATATTTTGAGGGGGTTTGTTCTGATCCATAACACAATAGAGACAGGATAACAGAGATGAGAGGAACTGCAGATGCTGGAGAATCCGAGATAACAAGGTGTAGAGCTGGATGAACGCAGCAGGCCAAGCAGCATCAGAGGAGCAGGAAAGCTTGACGTTTCGGGCCTAGACCCTTCATCAGAAATGGGGGAGGGGAAGGGGGTTCTGAAATAAATAGGGAGAGGGGGGAGGCGGATAGAAGATGGATAGAGGAGAAGATAGGTGGAGAGGAGACAGACCAGTCAAAGAGGCGGGGATGGAGCCAGTAAAGGTGAGTGTAGGTGGGGAGGTAAGGAGGAGATAGGTCAGTCCAGGGAGGATGGACAGGTCAAGACCTGCACTCGGTTCACAATAAACAATTGCACCTCCCAGTCGTGAACCATTTCAACTCCCCCTCCCATTCCTCAGATGACATGTCCATCCTGGGCCTCCTGCAGTGCCACAACGATGCCACCCAAAGGCTGCAGGAACAGCAACTCATATTCAGCTTGGGAACCCTGCAGCCCAATGGTATCAATGTGGATTTCACAAGCTTCAAAATCTCCCCTCCCCCTACCGCATCCCAAAACCAGCCCAGCTTGTCCCCACCTCCCTAACCTGTTCTTCCTCTCACCTATCCCCTCCTCCCACCTCAAGCCCCACCCCCATTTCCTACCTACTAACCTCATCCCGCCCCCTTGACCTGTCTGTCCTCCCCGGACTGACCTGTCTCCTCCCTACCTCCCCACCTACACTCACCTTTACTGGCTCCATCCCCGCCTCTTTGACTTGTCTGTCTCCTCTCCACCTATCTTCTCCTCTATCCATCTTCTATCCGCCTCCCCCTCTCTCCCGATTTATTTTGGAACCCCCTTCCCCTCCCCCATTTCTGATGAAGGGTCTAGGCCCGAAATGTCAAGCTTTCCTGCTCCTATGATGCTGCTTGGCCTGCCGTGTTCATCCAGCTCTACACCTATATACAGGTTAACATTGATTTTACCAAATAAATACGATCCTTTAATTCAATGTAACCAATGTAAATTTGACGAAAGAATGAGAAAGGAGTCCAATACTTCAAATTAGTCAACATTGGACTAAGGGGGCCAACTCATTGAGCAACAGTTGCCCAGTCACATATCAATGGAGTGCAGTGACCTACAAACCCTCATTGATATTTGCCTAATCAACCCAGTTCAGAAATGTTATCACACACCTCTGGAGCAGGTAGGACTTGAAGCCAGCACTCAGTCCAGAGGCAGGGATTTTACCATAGCACCACCAGTGCCCCAGTGGAGTGCATTGGAGGTGGTTTGACAACATCAGGATTCAGTGTCTTCATTAGTCCCACATGACTATACATGGCTCATTAGATCAGAATTACAAACACCTTCCTCTTCTAGACAGAAGCAGAGCTCCAGGCCTCAATTAAAGGGAAAACTGTTAACTCGAACAGTTTCTAAGCAGCCAGCATATTATAAAACTGAGAGGTCACCTCACTAGTTGAACCCTACAAATTGAATTATAATTTAAGAATAGTAAATGAAGTTGAAGCAGTAAGTTAGCCCATTACTCTGAAGAAGAAAATTTATTCAGTCGTATCAATTTATAAAAGTTTACACTTTTGAAAGACTAGCCAGTTAGTTAGTTTCTATTAGGCTTGATCATTCATTTCCAATACACGCTTGTGTAGGATAAACAATGCGCAGTGCTCACTACAATTCTTTGGAAAAAGATTAAGGTTAAAGCCAGCGGAAAAGAAACATGGGTCACATAGCCAGCTGATTAACTTGATTATTAACACTGGCATTATAAGCTGGAACATGTTGGGTAGTGTTTGGAAAATTGCAGAAGTGATATAGTGCAGAAGGCGGCCATTTGGCCCATTGTATGTGCACTGGCTCTCTGAACCTTTGAAGTTAATGTCAATCTCCGAACTTTTCCCCATAACCCTACACATTGCTTTATCAAAACAATCATCCAAAACCCAATGAATGTGTTAATTGAATCTGACTCCACCACACTTCTAGGCAGTGCGTTCCGGACCTGAGACATTCGTTGTGTGAGAATGGTCTTTCCTCACATCACATATGCTTCTATTTAAATCTGTACCCTTTCATTTATGAACCATTTAATAGTGACAGCAGTCACTCCTTATTGAGTCTGTCCAAGCACCTCATGATTTTGAATCCTACCTAATCTCCTCTTAAATTTCCCCATTCCAAGGGAGAGAAACAGTCCCAACTTCTCCAATCTTTGTCGTAACTGAAGTTTCTCATCCCTGGAACCATTCCTGTAAACATCTTCTGCACTCTCTCCAATGTATTCCCATCCTCCCGATACCCCAAAATGGGACACAATATTCCAGCTGAGGTCGAACGAGTGTCTCATATATGCCATGCCCCTCTTTATGAAACATAGCTCCTCCTTTTACCATCGACGTGCTAATAGACTTTTACCAGCTGCTTTCATAAACGCTTTTCACTTGTATTATTTGCTTTGTCACCTCCTGACTGAACGTTCTGGATGCAGCTTGGTTCTTGACTGTATTTTCTACCTGACGCCCATCATAAGCACACTTTACCATAACTTCCATCACCTTTGTCATCCAGGGAGCTCTGGATTTTTTTGTCCTATCTTTCCTTTTTGAGGGAATACACTCTGACTGGTCCAAGCCATTTTCTCTCTGAAAGTAGCCCATTGTTTAGCTACTGTTTCTCCAGCCAACCTTTGGTTCCAGTCTCTCCGACACTGCTCCTTTCTTGCACCATTGAAATCTACTCCCTGCCGGTTCATTATACTTACTCTGGATTGGGCAATATCATTGTCTACCATCATCCTAAATCTCTGAGCACTGTCCCATAAATGTTCTCCCACTGTCACTTGATCGATTTCGCCCACCTCATTCCCAACTACAGGGTCTAACAGCACCTTCTTTCTTACTGGGCCAAACACATACCACTCCAGGAAATTCTCCCGAGTAAAATCTAGAAATGCTTGACCTTCCCTTCCCCTTACACTATCAATTTCCCAGTTAATATACAAGTAATTAATGTTCCCTATTATAACTACACTAAGATGTTTACACCTTTCTGTAGCTTCCTTAAAGATTTATTCCTCGGTTTCCTTCCCATTAGCTGGCAGTTTACACATTACACTGAGAAATGGAATTGTACTCTTCTTATTCCTTAGCTCTAGCCAAAGTGATTCTGAAGCCTCAAATAATCTTTTTCTTCAGCACTGCAATGGTCTCACTAACCAAAAAATGCAAGCCTGTCGCCTTTCTTCCCCTTTCCTACCATTTCTAAACACCTTGTAACAAAGAATATTTACCACCCAGATCTGCCCTTCTCTAAGCCAGGTCTCTGTTATCGCCACAACATCATAATCGCACAAGATAAGCTGTAGCTGTAACCCTCCAAACGTATTAACTATATTCACACACATATGTGGAGGTGCCGGTGTTGGACTGGGGCAGACAAAGTCAGAAGTCGCACAACACCAGATTATTGTCCAACAGGTTTATTTGAAATCACAAGCTTTCGGTGCATAGCCCCTTCATGAGGTGATGAAGGCGCTTCAAAAGCTTGTAATTTCAAATGAACCTGTTGGACTATAGCCTGGAGTCCAGTGATCATAGAATCCCTAGAGTGTGGAGACAGGCCCTTCAGCCCAACAAGTCCACACTTACCCTTAGAGCATCCCACTCAGACCCATTCCACTATAACCCACCTAATGTGCACATCGCTAGACACTATGGGCAATTTAACATGGCCAATCCACGAAGCCTGCACATCTTTGGACTGTGGGAGGAAACTGGAGCACCGGGAGGAAACCCACGCAGACACTGGGAGAATGTGCAAACTCCAGACAGACAGTCGACTGAGGGTGGAATCAAACCTGTGTCCTTGGTGCTGTGAGCCTGCAGTGCTAACCACTGACCCACCGTACTGCCCCAGATCTGACTTTTTTCACAGACACAGTCTAACTCTGATTTAGACTTCATTGCTTTCTCTCTTACTCTGACTCCATCTACTACCTTATTTTCCCCTATATCAGAGCTATCTCCAATCATTGCAAGAACCCTGAGAACAAGAACATGTGCCTCCAATCATTGCAAGAACATTTCTTCCTACCATTCTCTTCTGTGCATCGCCACCCACGAATGAGTTTGTTTGAACCATCCCCAACAAACCTTGCAAACACCTCACTGGGACAGACTAGCCCTCACTGTATCTCCAGCACTCATTAATTTTCAAAAATGACCTACACATGGAAATTTCCAACTGTTCAATTTTACATAGTATTAAAAGAACATGAAAAGAAATTTTCCCCGTCTGAGTAGCCTCAATGAAAAATGACCAGCATGGCAAACTGCCTCGGTAGTAAATCTCCTTACTCAATAGCAAGCTGCAGAAGCAAAAAGCCTGCTCTTAGAAGTAGCATATATATGGTTTAGGTGGGTCTACTTTCCAGGAGAAAATATTGAACATAGATTTTATCTTTCAGATATCCAGCCAGAATGCTGACAAAACTGATTTCACATGCTAGCTTAAATGTTCCCTCTCAGATATCAGTTCACTTAGAGCAATGAGACAGAACCGCCTGTATATTCTCACAATGATTAAGCCAGCTCTTCTATAATGAACAGATCCTTACAATCTCCCATAAATAATCATAACAATCAATTTGAATAGTCAAGTAACACAATGTCATTACTCCAAAACCACTTTCAGCATGAATAACTTTTTTAAAGATTAAAATCAAACCACACACAGGAGCAGAGTCCTTTCTTCCTTGCAGTAAACTTCCACATAACATGGGCACTTAATCTTCAGGATTGCAAATAGTTCTGAAATCCAAAAGAAAACAAATGGCCACGGATGCAGCGATTGGAACTTAATCTCAGAGCAAGCATGATTTCAGCTTAAATTCGAAGTAAACAGAGACTACACATCCCTTTTGATTTAGTACCAATTGGGAATGAAAATAAACTAGCCTAAAACAAAGAGTCATCCTCGTGCTCTTGGGGTTTGTGGAAGCAGAACAGCAACATCACTGTAGTGTTAATGCATCCCTGCACCCTGAAATCTGACTTGCTCGTCAGAATGAAACCATTCAAGCCTGTCATGCCCAGCCTGGCTCTTTGCTTATTTCGCCTCATTGTCATTCTCTAGCCTTTACCCCATGACCCTGCTCATTGTTTCGACTGAAACAATCATCTTAACTCCGACAATAAACTGAAACAGAAGTTGGTTCGTTGTGACTGAAATAACCAGGAAAGTTTTGGAACACAAAAATCATATGCTGCATTTTGCTGAGTTGCCTTAAGCCAGATATCTATTACTACCACAATATCATAGTCCCCGATGGCAATCTGTACCAGTTCTCACCAATTGCATATATTCCATTTATTCTCGTCCATGCAGTGTGATTTATACGTCATTACTTTCTGATTTACTGCCTGCACCTGGTTCATTGCTATTCTCTATCTTACTGCCATCTACCATAGAATCCCTACAGTATGGAAGCAGGCCATTCGAGTCCACGCTGCCCCTCCAAACAACATCCCAGACCCACCTCCCTGTCCTATAACCCCGCATTTCCTATGGCTAACCCACCGAGCCTGCACATCCCTGGAGACTATGGGCAACTTAGCATGGCCAATCCACCTAATGGGCACATCTTTGGACTGTGGGAGGAAACCAGAGCACCCAAAGGAAACCCACGCAGACACATGTACTCATGCAAACTCCACACAGTCGTCCAAAGATGGAACTGAACCTGTGTCCTTGGCACTGTGAGGCAGCAGTGCTGAGCCACTGTGCCACCCTTCCCAGTACTTTGCACACCTCAACATTACTCTTTATTATTCTCTCGAGATGCCCATACCTCTGACGTGTTTGTTTAAACTGTCTCAAACAGAACAAATTACAGCTCCTGCAAGGAATCTGGATCCAGGTCTGCTCAGGTGTAATTTGTCCAGCTGGGACAAATCCCAAGATCTAGGCCCAGATATTTGACCTTCTGTTTTTTCAGACCCACTAAGTCAGAAACCAAGGCTTCCTTCGAGTATTGGATGTTGCCTGGGATGGAGCGCGACTGGATAAGCTTGGGTTGCTTTTTATGGAGCACAGAAGGTTGAGGGGGGACCTGATAGAGGGGTATAAGATTATGAGGGGCATGCACAGGATGGATAGAAAGCAATTGTTCCCCCTTAGTCAAAGGGTCAATAACAAGGGAGCATAATTTTCAATTGAAAGCCAGGAGGTTTTGGGGGTGGGGGGAGGGGGAAGGAGGAGGTTTGCAGAGAACCTTTTTTTAAAACCTAGAGTGTGGTGGGGGTCTGGATTGCACTGGGGGAACAAGGTGGGGTGGGCAGAAGTTGAGGCAGTGAACCTCACAACCTTTAAAAAGTATTTGGATGAGCATTTAAAATGTCAAACCATTCAACACTATAAGCCATGTGCTGATAAGTGGGATTAGTGTAGGTAGTAGGGAATTTTTGGAGGTACAGAACTGATGGGCCAAAGGACCTCTTCTCTACTGTAGGATTCTATGATTCTAACTAGGTTGAAGCAGACTGGTCTGTGAGCCAATCTACCAATCCCCATGCAAATAAACTCATGCAGGAGAATAAAATCATTGTGAATTTATTAACAAAAGGCCTTCCTTCACATTTTCAATTATTTCTGATTCATTCATGGGCCTTTTCTAAACAAAAATCATTCAGGCCAGCGTTTATTATCCATCCCTAATTGCCTTGAGATAAATCAAGATTCAACCACATCACTGCAGATCTGGAGTCACATGTAGGCCAGACCAGGTAAGGATGAGTGATTGCTTTCCCTGAAGGACATTAGTGAACTAGGTAAGTTTCGACAGCATTCAGTGATTATACAGAAGCCATTAGTCTTACTTTCTCATATGTACAGATTTTCATTGAATTCAAGTTTCATGATCTGCCATGCTGGGAAGCGAACCCAGATTTCTGAACATTCGACAATATCCTCATGAAACAGAAACATAGAAGATAATAACTCTAGCGTCTTTCACTCTACTGACATCAGACTCACTGCTCTCTAATCCCCTGTCTTCTCTCTACCTCCCTTTTTTCAAATAGTGAAGTTATATTAGCTGCCCTCTAGAATCTAACGAAACTTGGAAGATGACTACCAATGCATCTGGGATGCAGATTATCAAGGCTTAGGAATTTACCAGCCTTCAATCACATCAATTCATTGATCGTCGCCATTTCCACCGCCCTCATACCCAGTAAGTTCCAGGTCATAGCCATTTTTATGCCCTAAATAGTATTCTACAAATTCTCCCAGTACCTCTTTCACAAACTTAAATTTGTTCTCCTAGTCCTTATATTGTTCCCAAATGGGAATAGCTTTTCCTTGTCTCCCTTATCTAAATCTGCTATATTCTTTTACATTTCTAATAAATCTCCCATTAAGCTTCTTTGCTATTGAGAATAACACCAGCTCCACTATCTAAATTTGTAGCCAAAGCCCTCAACCCTCAAACCATTCCAATAAATTCTTCTGCACCCGTTCAACGACACTGAAAATGTTCCCAAACTGTGGTGACTCGAACTGGATTGGACTTGGGTATCACAGACATGCATCCACCGTGAGTAGACTCAAAGGGCCGAATGGTCTACTTCTACTCCTATATTTTATGCCTGCCCTTATGAAAGAGATTTACACTGAGCATTTATAACAGGCAATCAATGATTTCTTGTTTTGCAGCAACTCCACAACGTCAAGGCACAAGTGGTCTTGGTCCAAATAAATTGGTTACCAACTCCAAACCAAATTAAGAATTAAAACCAATTAGTTAAATTTGAATTATGCAGGCTTCAAAAAAAAACAAAACTGCCTCTGCCTCCTTTAGGCGAGGCTTCCAGCAGTGCCACACAAAACTGACCGAACCATTTGAAGAAATTTCAATTCTAACTTTACATTACTTGGACAATTTAGCGTCAAATTCAGAACAAAAAAAATCATTGAATCCTTTAAGTGTGGAAACAGGCCCTTTGGCCCAACAAGTCCACACTGAACCATTCCGCATAACCCACCTAATCTACACATCCCTAAGCACTATGGGCAATTTAGCATGACCAATCCACCTAGCCTGCACATTTTTGGACTGTGGGAGGAAACCGGAGTTCCCAGAGGAAACCCATGCAGACAGTCACCCAAGGGTGGAATTGAACCCCTGGCCCCGGTGCTGTGAGGCAGTGGTGCGAACCACTGTGCCACCATGCTGCCCTTTCTAAACTAGATGAAATGCTCTATACTCTAGTGAAACTAGATCTGCAGTTATTTGTACAGTCAATCACTCCACCACCATTCAATTATAAAGTCAATTCTTTAGAGAAAGAGACAGAGGCTCTTCACAGAGTTACTACTGTTCCACAATGATGGTCTCAAGTGCAACCTCTTGACCAGCTTTTAAGTGAGTTTCAGAGTGTGTGAATGCCACTTTAAATACCCCAGTTCATGCATGGAACACTTCTGCATCCATGCAAAAACAAATCACCTGACATCTTCTAATTAAGGATTTATTTTTATTCATTCACAGGATGAGGACATCGCTGGCTAGGCCAGCATTCATCACTCAGATGATGAGTTGCTGTGGGTGTGGAGCCACACGTAGGCCCCACCAGGTAAGGATGGCAGTTTCTTTCCCTAAAGGGCATTAGCAAACCAGATGGGTTTTTACAACAATTGTCAAGGGTTTCATGGTTGTCATTAGACTTTTAATTCTAGACTTTTACTGAATTTAAATGAAACCTTCTGCCATGGTGGGATTTGAACCAATTCCCCAGAACATTACCCAAGTCTCTAGATTAACCAAGCAGCAATAATACCGCTAGACCAACACCTCCCCATCCTACCAGAGAATTATGAAATTTGAAGACAGCATGTCAGGTTAATAAAGAAAGAAAACCATAGCATTCATTTTGCCAAATGTAAATAGCTCCTCTGTTTCATTCCCCTATTCCCTCACTGATTCCATAAATTCATGCTGGCAGAGGGTAAATGGCAAGTTGTAAAGAAAGACAGGTGTAACATCAAGGTCAGAATTATAGGTAAGGCACAAATGACGACTTATTTTGTTTTAAATGCAGATTCGAATCTCGGAAAGTTTGACACCAAAATTTTGACTTCGAATTGGTGTACCAAAGTTCCCACTCAGGATCAATACACAGCAAACAAATACTAGATAACATTTTACAAACTGACCTCCACTGATTCCTGGACGAGCAAAGATCTTGATGTGAAGATGTGTTTTCAGATCCCCATTTCTGTAAACTCCTCCAGCCCTAATACCCTCAGATGCTGGCACTCATCTAATTCTGACCTCTTGTGAACCCATTATAATCGGTCCACCATTGATATTGATCCCTTCAATAGTCAAAGCCCCGAGCTGTGAAATTCCCTCCCTACATCTCTTGGCTTTGCTTTCCACTTTAAGATGCTTCAAACCAACATTTTTGATCACGATTTAGTTCACCTCTTCTAATCTCTACTTCTGCAGCTCAGTGCCACATTTTATTTTATAGAGCTCCTGTAAAATGCCTTGGAATACTTCAGGATATGAATAAAAATTGTTTGAACAAAAATAATACCGACGCTAAAGACCTGAAATAAGAACTGAAAATGCTGGAATTACTCAGCATGACTTGCAGCATCTGTGGAAACTCAAACAGACTAAACACAAAAGGCCAATGATCTTTCACTGTTTCTCGCTCTACAAATCTAAGCTGTCGTTCATAGAAACCAGACTCAGTGCGAAAACAAGCCATTTGGCCCGTCGGATGCACTCCAACCCTCCAAAGTGCATCCCACTCAGACCCAACACTCCCCCCACCCTATTCCTGTAACCCTGCATTCCCCAAGGATAATCCACCGAGCCTACACATGCTTGGACTGTGGGAGGAAACCGGAGCACCTGGAGGAAACCCACACAGACACAGGGAGAATGTGCAAACTCCACACAGACAGTCACCCGAGGGTGGAATTGAACCGGGTCCCTGGCGCTGTGAGGCAGCAAGTGCTACTGCCGTCCTGTTGTTGAAGTTATTCATTTTCTGCTGAATACAGCAACAGTCATGAACTGCTGCTTGCATCCCTCTGGCATTATGCAGGAATGGAACTCTGCTTCCTAATGTAGGGTGATGTTTCAAAACGCAGGCACCCTCTGGTGAACAGAATGGGCAGCCCTTACCTATTACACTGGCTCATTATTCAAGGATAGAGAGAACAGGGCTTTGAAAAGACTGCATTTACTGAACAGCATGAAAGAACAGAAATGAGGATCCTATTACTGGGGTTGGGACATTAGAGACAAAGTATTACAAGGTACCACTTTACAGGGCCTTTTAGATCACAGCAGAGGAAGGAAAAGTCAGTGAAAGCAAACACAAGTGAAGAAACAATTAAAAAAATTAGACATTTCCAACTACCTATAAATTTAAGAGAAAATAGAATCAAGAGAAGAAAAACATTGTCAGCCTGCAAACACTTCAAACAGAAAAGCCAACACATAATAGGACTTGATAGTAATACTGCACATGAAACTCGAATTGTGAGCGCAAGATAAATTAATGGTATGGCATGTGGAATCTCAAAAATTGTAAGAGGTTCAATCAGCCACACTATGCATTTAACCTCAGTGCTAAATGTTCTATCTTGGTCCAGTATCAAACTCACTCCTGCCTCATAAAATGTTTCAATTTTTAAAAAGGAAAATTAAAACACATGAATTGATTACCTGATGAATAAATACTCAGTTGGCACTAGGGCACTGACATTGCTGTTCAAATTGATTCAGCACTCATTCATATGTTTGTTTAAAAGACCAAATGTTGGCATAACTCCTACAATCCAGCACACAATTAATCTGACAGAGCCAACATAACCTTTTGCCCCAAATGCCTGATACACAGCTCTTCCTATAACAGGACACTCAAAGATTCAGCTGAAACCCTTAATTCATTCAGGCCTTACAGAAATGTGTTGTTATGATTTGGGAGGTCAATATTACCCAGGTTTCAGATGGTGATTTGAGGTACAATATCTACAAGATGTGATAGACTTAAATTTTTGCTTTGATTCCAACAAATCAAATGTTAAAAAAAACTAGTGAACTCAAGACTGAAATCAAATCTTTCTCCAATCTCACCATCTTTACCAAAATAGACAATTATCATCATCATTCACTGTGCAACTTAAGTAAATCACATTCTTTCCAGTAAGTCTCTAGCAGGCAAAATAATGATAGCTACAGAGATGCAGATGTGACATTCTATTACACTTTTGATGATTCATTAAAACTAATAGCATCGAACAGCTGTGATGTAAGTTTCGACTAAGCCCTACTTTTTACAAGTAGGAAGTTAAGAGATGAAATTTAATAGCTCCAAAGGTAAAGTGCTAATTTTTCATTGTTTTATGGGTATATCTGGCAAGGGCAGCTTTTGTTGTCCATCCCTAATTTCCCTTGATTTGAGTGGCTTGCCAGGCCATTTCAGAAAGCAGTTAAGAGTTAACTACGTTATTGTGGGTCTGGAGTCATAGGTAGGACAGACCAGGTAAGGATGGCAGACTTCCTTCCCTAAAGGTTATTAATGAGGATATAATTAACAGTAATTTTTTATAGAATCTCTACAGTGCGAATAGAAGCCATTCAGGTTGTTGAGGTTGGTTGGCTCGCCGAGCTGGTTTCTTGTTTTGCAGACAGTCGCCCCGGGCTGGAATTGAAGCCAGGTCCTGGAGCTTTGAGGCAGTAGTGCTAACCCCTGAGCCACCATGCCGCCCAAACATTTTTTTTTGATAAACTGAGACTCGATTTCAATTCCAATTTGTATCACATGAATTTAAATTTCACCAGCAGGGATCTGAAATGCATCCTTAGCCTGGGTCTCTGTTTTCCCAGGACAATGATATTGTCACTTTGCTAATGTCACCTTCCAAC
Source organism: Ginglymostoma cirratum (assembly GCA_024137785.1). Classification (NCBI taxonomy): domain Eukaryota; kingdom Metazoa; phylum Chordata; class Chondrichthyes; order Orectolobiformes; family Ginglymostomatidae; genus Ginglymostoma; species Ginglymostoma cirratum. The sequence goes on along the minus strand of JAHRHZ010000026.1, from coordinate 1,202,344 downwards.
AAAATACTCCCCCTTAAAGTATTCAAGTCTCTGTATGTCCTGGTACAATTCTGTTCGGAAGAGGGGATAAACAGCTCCCTCAAAGAACTTCAGAAACAAGTACCTTATTTGAGTAAAGTTGCTGCAGAGATCAGCTGAAATGAACTGTGGCAATCATTGCATGCCATGGAGGTGCTGATTATTTTAAATCGAATCATGAACCAAAAGAGAAAAAGAAAATCAACAGAATAAGCAGGTATGGGGTACTAAATAGAAAGTGGGAAAGAGATAGAGAAGAGACAGAGAGAAAAGAGAAAGGCAGAAGAGACAGAAAGAGAACTGATTGAAACAAGGTCAGCACACTTGATCCCAAGTGAGATCTAGTATTGACATGCGATGCCTCCCCGTACAGCATCGGCATAGTATTAGCTCATAGTTGGCCCAATGGTAAGGAACTTCCAATCGCATATGTATCCGGGACTTAGGCTCATGCAGAATGAATCTATGCCCAGATAGAGAAGGAAGGTTTGGCGGTCATATTTGGAGTCAGCAAGTTCCACTAATACCTTTACAGATGTAAATTTGTAAAAATAACAGACCACTAACACCTGTTAGGTCTACTTAAAGATGTCAAGGCAGTGTCGCCCATAGAGTCAGGCCAAATTCAGCAGTGGGTTCTAATACTAAATGGGTATAATTACAAGCTGGAACACTGTCTGGGAGGCCAAGCAGCAAACGTGGATGCACTGAACCATCTCCCACTGGCAGATAAACCACTGGAAGAGTTTGTAATGGTTTTCAATTTTCTGGACACACTTCCAGTCACAGCTGACATTGGAAGCAGGAATTTAGGTCCTATCAAAACTGACTTGGCTGGTGGTGATGGGGGAAAACGAAAGGTCCATCTGTTCTGAGGAAGGGTCACCGGACCCAAAACGTTAACTCTGTTTTTCCCTTCATAGGTGCTGCCAGACCTGCTGAGCTTTTCCAGCAACTTTGTTTTTGTTCCTGACAACCAAAATCAAACCCCTTTTGGGCCTGGAGAGACCGGATCACAATACAGGATGGCAGATTATCACGGGGAGCAAGAGTGATTGTCTCGGGCAAAGATCACTGCCAATTATTGGCTGAACTCCACCAGGGTCATCCAGGGATTTTCGAAATGAAGATGTTGGCGAGAAGTTATGTCTGGTAGTCAGGACTGGATGAAGGCATAGCCATGTTGGTGAGGCAGTGCCCAGAGTGCCAACAAGTACAAGAATTACCACCAGCCGCTCCCCCACATTCGTGGAAATGGCCAGGTAAACCCCAGACTCGGTTACCTGTCAACTTTGCAGATCCTTTCATGGGCTCATTCATGGTCACGGATAATGGTGCATCATCTGGGGGAAGGAATTTAAGTATTTTCTAAAGTCAAATGGTATTTGTGATAAAAGGACAGCTCCATACCATCCTTCATCCAATGGTCTGGCAGAAAGGGCAGTCCAATCTTTGAAGGCAGGCTTATAAAAACGGTCTACAGATTCACTAGATAACAAGCTGTCCTGGTTCCCAAGGAAGGATCACCAGATCCAAAACGTTAACTTGGATTTCTCTTCACAGATCCTGTCAGACCTGCTGAGCTTTTCCAGCAATTTCTGTTTTTGTCCCGGCTCCTATTTTACTATCGGACCACCCCTCATGCAACGACAGGTATAACTCCAGCAGAGTTGCTAATAGGGCGAAGACCCCGCACCAGGTTAAATCTGGTCTTCCTGGATCTCGGGGAAAGCGGGGGGCGGGGTTGAAATGGCATCGGGATCGCCAGTGCCAGATACAAGATTCCGCTAAGCAAGAGAGACAGCTTACTTCAGGGGATGACGTTCGGTGTAGGAACCACAGAAATGGCCTTGCATGGGTATGCATAGTCAATGCGAAGTTGGGGCCTAGAGATGTATAAAGTTCGGGTAGGTGCAATGGTCCTGAACAAGCACATGGACCATACGTAAGCTGTAAACTCGCAAATGGTGCAGGAGCAAAACATGTCTAGCTCGTCGACAACTTTTCTGACCGTTCTGGAACCCGTGCGGTCTCCCTCTCCATCAAGCATTGAAGATCACTCTGAATCAGAGATGGACATGGTGGATGTCACTGCCTCGAAGCCTTTGTCACCTGAAGTGGAGAATGGATTTCTTCCGGGATGCTCCGGCGCAAGAGCTGAGCTACTGTGCTTTGCACGAAACCTGTATCAGAGGCAGACTTGGAGGAACCTAACCCGGTGATAAATGCCCCAGGAAGAACTGCAAGGAAAAAAAATACGAACCAGCCTACGTCCTCAGACGCAGAGGGGCGGGGATGTAGTGATTGTAATGAGGTCGGCCATAAACATGAGTTCCCTGATTGGACCAGATTAACAGCCCCAATCAGGGAGCCCTGGCAAACAGATAAACAGGAGTGTCAGAGGTTCTGCTCACTGAGAGCGGACTCTGGGAAAGCTGGTTCCATGTCAAGGAGTTTCCACGCATAAGTAAAGGGTGGCTTGGCAACAGGATATTGGCCTCTTGTGAAATCACTTCAAAAAGAAAGTCAGAAAGAAAGAAAGGGAGAGAGAGAGACTTGAGAGAGAGGGAGAGAGAGAGAGACAGAAAGTGAAAGGAGACAGAGGAGAGAGACAGAGACAACTGAGAGACAGAGATAATAGAGAGAGAGAGAGAGAGAAATAGAGAGAGAGAGAGAGAGAGACAGAGATAGGAGAGATTAGAGAGATTTAAAGTAGACTATGCACAAATCAACCTTGTTACAATTAACTTCCTAATGTCAAGAGTCCCTAATTTAAGTTGTCTCTTGACTCTTCAATAGTGTAAATTAGTTAAAAGTAAAATGTAGGAAACCCATTACATCACCAATACTTCAATATATGCAATGGTCTTATTGAAAAAAAAAGTACTCAATGAATATTACATAGGGCAATGAGCTCCTAACTTATGGACAATACTTTTGAAACTGGGAAACTCCATAAAGGGGAGTGGGAAATACATACACACCATTGTTTAGAATCAATTCTAACAAGCTCATGGAAAAAAAATCCTGACACAAAGTCGTTTACTGCTGCTGCAACATTCTGTGTAAGGCATACATGGCAATGCAGACCATAAAAAGTGGGATGCCAGCCCAGTTTGTTCAAGCACAACTCTTTTGCTTGGCACTGTTCTTTCCAGAAGAAATGCCACAAAAGGATTTTGTCTGGTTGACCTGATTTACAATCTAGAAACAGTTTGCCAGCGTCTTGTATACTCGAGGTAACATTTCACTCAAATCAAAGTATTTACCTTGATATGGAGATGGAGTATTCGATGGGCGACCACTCCGAGCGTACTTTTGTCGTTTTCCATCTTTCCAATCTATAACTAGAACAAAAAGAAAACAATAGCTTATGTTTTCTGGTCACTGGTTCTCACTGCAATTTGTGCAGAAAAACGGCATGTTCCATATATCCATCTTTCACATTGATGTAAGTGGGCTTCACGCAGTCAGTGGTTGGAATAGACTCGTTAACACATTTAACAATAAGTATTCATTTGAATCCCAGAAAATTGCACCGAGTGCACAATGGCATTTGATAGCAATCTGGTCACTATCTTGAAGAGTAAATGGCATTTGTTTCTTAGATACATCCCTCTGGAATACGATTAAATTCTTAAACATTCAAGTTGAAAAAAGTAGATCAGCAAACAGTCTATATGACCGTTTTCCTGATTCATGTCACAATACGCTACATAGCTATCCCACTGCACTTGTCTGTAAGATACAAATTAAAAAGAAGGATTGCCTTAATACCTTAAATTCAAGAGAATGTCTCAAACAGTAGATGGGATTGTGTTAATACTCCTGTTGACAGATGTGCTCATATTTCAGACTGTGATGGGACATCAAACACTGCAGAAAACAATAGCATAAAACATTTCAATGAAGGATTCTCTTCAGATTTGGGCGGTATCTACTATATTAGAACACTGGGCTCTCAAAGTAGAGACTCCAGTTCAAATCTCAGACTTGACTGGCATTCAAGTTGAGGTCTTCCTCAGGGAATTGGTTCAAGGGCCTTGAAGGGACCTCTCTGAAGGGCAAAGGAAGGTGAAAACAAATTAAAACAGGTCAAACCTCCCCGACTAACAGCTTGGCTGATACCTGTCGTCTGTTAAACCTGATCCATCTTTTGGGCATATTGTGGATTATAGGGAACCAAAAGGGAGGCATCGAGGAACAACTAAACAAAAAGGTTAACTATATCATGGAACAGACCCATTTCATTGAGATAGAAGTGATTTTACGGGCCACCTACTTACCTAGTAGAATCCAAATAATAACCTGCATAATGAACATTGTTCAGATGTTCAGGCAGCAGGTGATGAGAAGTATTGTTAATAAGGGAATAAAGAGATTGCAAATGGACTTTAAAAATCTTTAGTGTTTTGATGAAGAGCTTGAGACAGCACAACAGCAGTGTGCCAAGGAAAGAAGACAAACTGTAAAATCAATGTTGCTGTGTACCAACACAGAGAAACAAGGCCAGTTCATATGTACTTCTTGAGGCAAAATCAATACACAGCAGTAAGATAAAATTACCAGAAATCCATTATTATGCTTTCCAAAATATTGAGTTAGACCTGGGTAAGTGACCTAGTCAAGGTCATTGTATATTACTCCTGTGTTTTTGCATTTTTACTAGAGGCTGCTTCAAAACTGAAAACCCTAAATTCTGCAAAGCTAAAATTTAGTTGTGCAGTGTACTTTCCGCCGTCAGTATTGATACCTCTTGGATTATGGTTCCATAATCACCGGCAACACTGCAGTACCTTACACAGATAGTAATACGCCAAGATTTGACAATGATATCAGGCTGTTATTGTGTGCAGATCTGGGCCTCATATCTCAGTAAGGATGTACTGGCCCTGGAGCTGGTTCACGAGAATGGTCCCAGGAATGAAAAGCCTAACATATGAGGAATGTTTGAGGACTCTGGGACTATACTCATTGGAGTTTAGAAGGATGAGGGGGGATCTAATTGAAACTTACAGAATACTGAATGGTCTGGACAGAGTGGATGTTGGAAAGATACTTCCGTTGGTAGGAGAGATGAGGACACGAGCGCACAGCCTTAGAGTAAAGGGAAGACCTTTTAGAATGGAGATAAGGAGAAACTTCTTCAGCCAGAGAGTGGCAAATCTATGGAATTCACTGCCACAGAAGGCTGTGGAGGCCAAGTCATGGAGTACATTTAAGACTGAGAAAAATAAGTTCTTGATTATCAAGGGGATCAAGGGTTATGGGGAGAAAGCGGGAGAATGGGGTTGAGGAACTTATCAGCCATGATTGAATGGCAGAGCAGACTCAATGGGCCAAACGGCCTAATTTCTACTGCTATATCTTATGGCCTGTTCCACCAGAGCTGAGCATTGCAAACCTCACCTCACTCTCCAGACAAACACAGACTATTCATCAGCCTTTAGAAATGTAGAAGAAAGAATGGTTGATGTTCTAATCTCACCAGTCCACTTCTACACTGCCTGAAAGCTCAACACGAGCTGGGAGAATGAACATTTTCCACCTATTCACTGTTGATGGAGCGCTGCCTTAAGAACTATGATCTTAAACTGTTTTGTGTTGCCAATGCTTGACAATGCACAATACAATAAAAAATTTCCCCCAAATTTCTTAAGTAGATGTTTGAAACAAACGCAGAGAATGTTGGAGAAGCTCAGCAAATCCAAAAGATAGAAACACAGTTAATGTTGAATTCAACATGACTCTTCTTCAGAATGAGTTAGAGTAAAATTGGACTCAAAATATTAACTGTTTCTCTCGCCACAAATACTTCCGGACCTGCTGAGTTTCTCCAGCACATTTCTGTGTTTGTTTCAGATTTCCAACATCTGCAGTAGTTTGCTTTTAGACAGGTATTTATTTGGCAACGGTGTCAAGGTAAATGGAGAAAGGTTGGGGAAATAGAATTGAGATGTAGGCGAGCCACGGTCTATTTGAGTGACAACAAAAGAGACACAAAGGCTGAACGACCAACCTCTCTTCCTAACACCCAGGCTGAACTGAGATGAGTATTTTCTTGGAAAATGGCAGCACAGGATTGGTTAACCAGAAACCAGATTAACCAGAGAAAACATTCCAGACTCTGACTGGTGTCTATCATGTGGCTAAATGTATAGCTTATTTGTATAGTTCTTCAATATCGATTATAATTTGCTGCATTAAACATCAACTGTGTCATGAAAATATAAAATATTTGGAATTAACAAATACTATTCATTGTGTATGAAGTGGAGCCTTTTGAGAAGTTCAATGTGTTCAAATTGGATCAACAATGACTTAAAACATTGTTTAAAACAGTTGAATGCTTACAAAATTGAAGACAGGAAAGCAGTGTTTTGTCAAGTCCTTCAGAACAATTAATTTGATCCTGAAGGAAATTATTGCCACTACAAAGAAAATGAATTGCTTTCATTCGGAGCTCATGTCCTGGTATTTGTATAGAATCTGAGGTTGTAAAGAAACACTGAACAATTATTTTCCAAACAAGCTGGACAGGATTCCTCATAGTCCATTATTCATTTAGTTATACCCCACTGATGCTATTAACCTCCCCCTTCCAACGTCGCTAATTCAATTTGAAACCATGCCTTGTTCTGGAGCCAGAAAAGTGGATATGTTTGTACACTCTTAATATTAACACAGCTGCAGCCCAGGTGACCTACCTTTCAGCCTGCTGAGAAGTGGCCCCCACTTAGCCTGCACTTTCTGCCCCCATACAGCCCTCCGTAGACAAGGCTGCATGTATTTAATCAGGAATGCAATTTTTGCTCTTCCACTCAGTGCCCAGGGGAGACAAGTTGGTTATTAATTACACATTTAGGAATAGTAATCCTGTTACATCACTAATGTTTCCCAGTTCTGTTGATTTGATTCGATTTATCATCGTCACATGTACCAAGATACAGTGAAAAGATTTGTTTTGCAGGTCAGCAGCTTTCTCCAGGGTGTGAAATGAGCATGAGCACCACTTCCCTTGATAGGTGCTAAAATGCTAATTTTGCCCATTCACCCTAACCCATCATTATCAATTAGTCTTTCCAATATTTTCTGTTGCACTCTGGCAATAATAATGATGTGTTAGATTTAATGGGTAAAAATAGCATTTTAGCACTTCTCAAGGGAAGTGGTGGTCATGCTCAAATCCAAGAGGTTTTTTTTCATTTCACACCCTGGACAAAGCTGTTGACGAGCCCCCCTTTCCATTCAGGAAAAATCAGCTCAGATTCAGAAAGCAGAGCTGATCTGTCATGGCCTGTATTGAAGTGCTCTCCGCTGAAAGTTCTATCCCAGGTCCACATCATGGACTGTTACACATTGTACATCCAGTTGCAGGCTGAAGTCCTGTAACTGTCATTACTTTTAAAAAAAACCATTGCCAGAGCAATGATGTAATAATGTTGTCCACTTTCCATAACAACAACATAAGCAGCGAGGGCTGGAGAAACTCCGCACGTCTGGCAGCATCTGTGGAGAAAGAAACAGCATTTATGTTGAGTCCAGATGACACTTTTTCAGAACACAAAAGTTCCGAAGAAGGGTCATTCTGGATTTAAAACGTAAACTCCATTTCTCTCTCTACAAAAGCTGACTGAACTGAAGTTTTCTCGTACTTTTTGCTTGTTTCAGATTTCCAGCATCTGCAGCTCTCTGCATTATTTATCTGTAACGGCAGGTTTGGTCAAGCATCACTGTTCTCTGTTGTTACATTTGAGGGAGTTTGGTGCCGTCAGTCAGTGCCTGTTGGAATTTGCCAAACTTATTTCATGCAACGATAACCCAACGGAGAAAGGTTAGTGATTTGAAAACTGCTTGATGTGACTGGCAGTCCCAACTCCTTCATTTTTATTTGGAAACAAATGGAGTTCTCATTTTGAGTTGCACCAGCCTCAGCGTCAATATGACTGTCCCCATCAGCAAGGTGAACCACTTATATATTATTACACTTTATTTTAACATTTGTTGTGGGATTCAGTGCCTGCATTACAAGCTAGGTCAAAGCCAACATTTCCTTATAAAACACCTTTAGAGTCTTCAGGACACCTCAAAGTTCTTCATAGCCAATGAATCACTGAAACAGTCAGTGTTTTGTAGGTAAATGCAGATAGTAAGTTGTCACAAATAACAGATGTTATTTATCCTTCCCTCGGCTAGACTGAGAACCTATACTGGGAAACCTCTACAGATTAAATATACAACTTTGCTTCTGGTCTCGTATGAGAAGCAGCTGGTTCAGTTCCCACTGATTGTAGTAAAAGGCTCAGGCCCAAGCCCATTGGGGTGAAATTGGTTGAGAAAGATCCACCTCGATGAACTCAAATGTTTTCAATTAGAAAATGGCTGCCTGAGTGAAGTTCTAATTAAGTATCCAAAAACTTTTCAGGAAGGTCTAGAGACTATCAAAGGAACTATGTCCGCATTGCATGGGGACCAGGAAGCAATCCCACAATTCTGCAAGGCCTGCCCAGGGCCATTTGTCTTTTGGGCACTAGCAGAGGCAGAAATCAGGAGGCTGGAAAGCGAAGGAATCATCAAACAAGGTCAGTTTGCGGAATGGACAGCACTGTCATACCGATCATGAAGCCTGGCCGGTCTGTTTACCTCTGTGGGGATTTTAAACAAATGGTAAACCACTTGTTGTGACCGGATAAATACCCAATCCCTCGCTCTGTAGATTTATACGCAAAACTAGTGAGGGTGCTGTCCTTCACAAAGCTGGGCATCTGCTACTGAAAAAGGGGGAGCCTTGGAAATGGTCTCGTAGCCTTCAGGGAAGTGAAGAAGCAGCTATCCTTGTCCAAAGTGTTGGCACACGATGATCCCAAGCGATATACGGTGATGACATTTGATGCTTCCTGTATGGTACTGGGATAGTGTTGGCTCACCAGACAGCCCAACAGACAGGAACATCCAATAGCATATGCTTCCCGAACTTTACCCAGTGCACAGCACCAATAAGCCCACATACAGAAGGAAGGCTTGGTGGTCATTTTTAAAGATATGAAGTCATGATAGTAACAGACCACAAACCCCTGCTAGGCCTACTCAAAGAGGACAAGACATTGTCGCCCATAGCTTCATGACGAATGAGAGCCCACTGCTGAATTTGCAGTGCATACAGTTACAAGTTGGAACACCGTCCGGGAGGCCAAGTAGCAAATACCAATGCCTTGCACCACCTCTCACTGGTGCCACCACTCTGATTTTAAACTGTCCAGACACTCTTCCAGTCACCGCTGACAATGTCAGACTGTGGACGTGAAAGGATCCAGTCCTGGCAAAATAGGAACAGCTGGTGATGATGGGGGAAACCAAATGGCCATCACAAACAAAAGAGAAACCACTTGGCCTGGCAGACCAGATCACATTACAGGATGGCACTTTATCACGGGGAGCAAGAGCGACCGTCCCGAGCAAAGGTCCCCGCTAAATACTGGCTGAACTCCACCAGGGTCATCCAGAGACGTCCAAAATGAAGATGTTGGTGAGAAGTTGTTTGGTGGCCAGGAATGGATGCAGGCAGAGCCGTGCTAGTGAGGCAGAGCACAGAGTGGCAACAAGGACAAGAATTATCACCACCAGCTCCCCCACATTTGTGGGAATCCAGGATCAACCCTGGACCCAGTTACACATTGACTATGCAGGTCCTTTCAAGGGGTCAACATTCTTCGTCATTTTGGGGCACCCACTCTAAGTGGTTGGACATGCATCGAGTTCATTCATCAAACACAAGGACGACGACAGAAAAGCTGCGAATATCTTGTGCAACACCTGGACTCCCTGAAGTGTTGGTTACAGACAATGGGCAATCATTTACCAGCAGGGAATTTGAGTAGCCCCCAAAGTCGAACGGCATTTGGCATACAAGGACAGCTCCATTCCATCCATCATCGAATGGTCTGGCAGAAATAGCAGTCCAAATGTCGAAGGCAGGCTTAAAGAAACACTAACTCTGAGGAAGGGTCACTAGACCCGAAACGTTAACTCGGTTTTCTCCTTCACAGATGTTGCCAGACCTGCTGAGCTTTTCCAGCAACTTTGCTTTTGCTCCTGATTTACAGCATCCGCAGTTCTTTCAGTTTTTAAAGAAACACCCTCCAGCTTCACTCAATACAAAACCATCCCAGTTCCTATTTCATTCTAGGCCCACCCTCATGCAACTACAGGGATAGCTCCAGCAGAGTGGCTAATGGGGAAATGACTCCACACCAGGTTAAATCTGATCTTCTTGGACAAGGGGGAAAGATGGTGAAACAGCATCGGGATTGCCAATGCTGGACACAAGACTCCTCTAAGGGAGAGAGATAGTTTATTTCAGGGGATGAAGTTTGGTGAAGGAGCCACAGGAATGGCCCTGCACGGGGGTAAGAGGCACAATCAAAGTGAGGTCAGGTCCCATGCCATACAAGGTTTGGGTAGGTGAAGCGTTCCTGAACAAGCACATGGACAACATAAAGGCTGAAAACTTGCACACGGGGCAGGAGCAAAATAAACCCTGCCCGTCAGAACAGCCAGAAAGGCTGTCAGGATCTGTGTGTTCTCCCCCTTCGTCTAGCAAAGGAACCTCAGAGTCTGAGGTGGACACAGTGGATATCACAGCCTCGATGCCTTTACCATTATCTGAAGAGAAGGATGAATTTCTTCTCCGGGTGCAAGAGGCAGGCTACGGTCCGAAACAAGCCGCCAGTATCTGAGGCAGAGTCAGAGGAACCAGACCTATTGTGAAAATGGCCCAGGAGAGGCTATAATAAAACAAGCAGGCCTGCATCCCGAACTTACTGGGGGTGGGGTGTACTGACTATAACAGGGTCAGCCAGGTGGACCTCCTAGGATATGAGTTCCCTGATTGGGGCTGTTACCCTGGTTCAATCAGGGAGCCCTGGCTGACAGATATAAACAGGAATGTCAGAGCTGACTCAGAGAGCTGGGTCAGTGATAAGGACTTTCCACATGTAAATAAAGGGTGATTTGGAGATGGGATACTAACCTGCGTGGAGTTATTTCACCTTTACCTCTCAAACTCTTAGATGTTTAGCTGACTCCCAAACCTATGCCCATTGCTCCTGTTGGAACCTCCACAATTAGGTGTTCATCCCACCCGCTGCAGCAAAATAGCCCAAAAATAACAAACACTGTTTAACTATGACCACCTCGCTGTCCCCCAATTCTGTCTCTATAATCTTCTACGTGGTTGACAATGCCACCCTACACCAAAACCTCTTCTCTATTGTGTAGCTTTAGAGACTGCCCTGGCTGGAATCCAATTTTACCCATCACAGAGACAGAGCATCTGTAACAACCATTATACCAGTTGCAGGTCAATTTCTGCTCCCTTCCTCTTTCTATCTTGGTTACCCAATTGGCAAACATGAGCTGTGTGGGCAAGGTAAGCCTAAATGCACTCCCTCCTACAAAGTCAGTGAACCCCACAGTGAACTTGAATGTTTGCCAATTACTCACACCTTGGCCACTACCTTGACCCAAACCAGACTGTTCACAACCTCAAGTTCCTGTTCTACTCCAATGTGGCTTTGACTCCATTGCTTTACCAGCTCCATGACAACCTACTCTTCACCCATCAATCACTGTCTACCTCAGCTTCTGTTGTAAAACCTTCATGTATTTCTTCATCACATCCAGACTCAACCATTCCAATGCTTTCTTTAATCCATCGAAAACAGAGATCTCCATTCAACTTCACACCAAATCTCTCTCGCCACATTAACCACAGTCTCTGCTTATTACAGTTTTTTTGATCTTCCAACTGTAATCCTATTTGTGTGTTTAAACTGCTTCACAGCCTTGCATTCCTTATTTTGGTCAACTTCTCCAGCCCTACATTCCAATGCTCCCAAATTCATTATTTCTCAGTCTCCAGCTTCTCATGACTCCTTTCTCATCTCCACGCCCTTCACTAATTTTTATTTCCAAAATACACATTGTGCAGACTCAGGAATCTTCTTCCTCTCTCACTGCCATGATTTAACTGCAAATAATAATTAAACGACCAGTTAATCACCTTTGCCTGTTACATGAGTAACAAACTTTGGTAAGGGCACATGTAAAACTTGGTGTTCTGCTTTCAGCCAGTTTCATTAGTTAGCTTATGTCTTATTGAGCAGGCAATTCTGGATTTAACACCTCACCTCGAAGGCAGAAACTCTCAATTAACATGCATGCAGTCCATCACATATACATTAGCAAGGGTTTGATTTGTTTCCTGCATAGGAGTTTTAAACTTTGCTCCCATGCTCGACCCCCATTTGCTTCATCTGCTCACCTACTGACTCCTACTTTAGATCAACACTGCATTACTTTGACAACAATTTGAAACACAATTTTTACAGGTTTCTTTTCTTTCCTTCGTTTCTTTACCGCACCAGAAATCAGTCCTGGTATGTGTATCCATTAGTCTAACACATATCCAGACAGAGGGTTATCCCACAGAATGCTCAAATTCTACTTTCAACGTAATATTTATGGACCCCAACAATTAGATCCAGACTTTTCCTCCATACGAAGCAGATTCTGTAACTTCAACTCACGAGCAGATTCAATATCATTTCCCTGAAATTGGGCTCAGCACTTGGAGATCACAGCATTTCAAATTTGTCACTCTGCAATTCTGTCCATTTTTCTGTGAAACCTGTAACTCTGCCAATCACTGGTGACAATCAAGTTGTTACAGAGAACCTTTTATCTTCGCAGATCGCCAGCACTCACCTTTTTGAGGTCCTGGTTTTCTCATTGTACAGAACACACTGTCGATGGACTCAAACCAGCTAGGATCTGAATCCTGCAAAATAACAAAAAGAAGAAAAGAATAAGCACAGAAGATTTTGAAGTCAACTAATAATTTCCAATTAATTGGGCTCAAAGTCCCCATGATTTACACGGCCACGAGCCAAGATAAAAACCAGAAGACAAATAAAGAATAAAAGTATCCATCCTTGGGGTCAAGTAAGAAACAAGCAAAATGAACGAACTTGGAGATTACAGATAAAGTCAAACAAAAGAAAAATGTTGCAGTTATTGTGACCAAACGTAAATCTTGTGCATCCTCTAAGTGAAACAAAACATGGAATGGGGCAGAAAACAGAAAAACATAGCATAAGATATGAAGGGGAAGACATAGTTTCTCTTCATCTATTCCACTTCCATTGATTGGAGAATGTAGGACAAGAGAAATGGTCAAATAAAATGGAGCCAAAACTTTCTGAAAAAAAAAGCAACTTCCCGTAAAGTGTAGAACACATGTGGATCTTTCCACACTACACAGCAATTGATGATTATCAATTATTACTTTCAAAATTGGGATTGACAGGCTTGGCCAAAGGGATGGAAGGATATGAGATGCAGGTGAGTATGCAAGGTCAATCATTGATCAGCCATGATCTCACCAAATGGCAAAACAACATCAAAGGGCTAAATGGTCTGCTGGGTTCTTTTCTACCAAAGCAGAAGAATGACATTAAAGCTGGGATCATAAAAAGATCAGTGCTGGCAACTTGCTTCTTGCTCCCTCTTTCAACTTTTCCCTTTGCCATGGAGTTGCCACACTGTTGGTTGTTTGCCATCATATTTGGAACACCTGAAGATCAACACAGTGGCTGCATCTACAAGACACACTGTATAGCCTACCATGGCTCCTCCAGCAGCACCATCCAATCCCCTGAACACTGCTATCTAGAAGGGCTAAGGTAGTCAGTGGATGAGAACACCATCACCTGCAAGTTCTCCTTCGAGCAGTACACCACCCTGACTTAGAACAATAGTGCTATTCCTTCACTGTCGGTCTTTCAAAATCTCTGTCCTCTGGGTGTGCCTGTGCACTGTCACAGTCAACACTTTCTCAAGAGCAAAAACAGATGAGTGCTAAATGGTGGCCGAGATTGCACTGAATAATGAGAAAACTTGAACATTGCAGACAAAGCCAAAGCAAAACCACAAAAATGTCACAGTTATTGCTTTTGAGCAAGTCAAAACTTCACATAATTTTAAACTAAATGCCCTTCTTTCACTAACTCTCTCCATTCATGCAGACTGGGAGGTGGCACCAATACATCTGGAGGAAAGGAACAGTCAATGTTTCCGGTATAACCCATCTTCAGTCCTGCTCCTTTCCTTCAGATGCTGCCTGGCTTGCTGTGTTCCTCCAGCCTCCTGTTTGTCTACTTTGGATTCCAGCTTCTGCAGTTTGTTTGTTTCTTTGGCACTAATACATGTTGGCTTGCCTTCAGAGTTCTCTCACTGCCAACGTCTTGCTGGTTCAGAGGTGAGCTAACAATACCGTCATTACAAACAGGCTGTGCTGGCAAAGCTGCACCAATTAAAAGTTCCCAGTATCAGAAAAATTATTCCTATTAAAATTGAAAGTAACTGAATATCTTTCACCAATTTTGTCTACACTAGGTAACCAGTGTGGATATCTTAATTTCAGCCATTCATCCAACCACTTTCCCAAGCATTTTTGGTGAAAAGTCCACAAGTGTCATTTGTAAACTATAACTGATTTGACACATTTTTAAAAAAAAAATTATCTGCTATAATGATCTAACATTAAATGTCAATTGGCATAGAGAAGCATAAAGCTTGGGAGTTTCACCTCAAGATTTTCTTCCATAATAAACGCCAGTCTAGTGTTAGCATTCTCACTGTCGGAGTCTAGTTCTCCTGCAGGACTGGTGTACTAATCTAGACAGTGAGTTCAACGAAATATCTACACTGCTTTGTGCTGAAATTTGGACATTAAGGTGATCAATCTAAAAAAAATTCCAAAGCACTGTTCAATCAGAAAATTCTGAAGATTCCCTGTCCAAATTAAAACTTGAACTGATGATGTAAATTAGTCATTTCCATGGGGACCCTGTTGCACAGGCATCTCCTACCAATTTAACTACCTGACAACATTGATTATCTTTTTTTCAAACGTTAACAATCAACTTCAGTCAACTTTTGGCATATCCCGGGGGCATTTAAAGGAGCTGAATTTATACAAGTCCCTCCTTTTGTGAAGCTGCGGAAGTCTCCACAATTAAGTTAAGAAAATGGCCTGGAAACATTCATACACATCAGACACAGGATGCTAAAATCTAGGGCATGGTTTCATCATAAATTCTGTCAGGTGTCAATGAGAGAATGGCTTGGTAAATCCATTTTATTAGAAACTCCCAAGAGTAGTTTTGTCATTGGATTATCCCATTAAACTGCCCCGGTCATTACCTTTAGTGCAACTGAACACACACAGCTATAACAGCAAAAAGGAGCAGGCACACTTCTGGATTCAGTATCTTTATTTTGACACTTAGAAAAGAAGTTGATACTTTCAGCACACCATTGAGCAACAAAGGGAAAAATAAATGATCATTTATCACGGCAGCTTATAAAAAAAAAAGAGAACCAGCTTCCCAGTGGATCACATGCTGCGGCAGTGAACAAAACACACTTGGCAGGAACCAGTTCCAACCCTGGTCTGCACTGTTAGCTTAACCAAGGCAACATTTTCGTTATTTCAAGTGGCCTCAGTGTTCTAAGGGTGAAACAGATTGGCTAGATCAGAAGCAACCAATGCACTCAAAGACTCAAGAGCTAATGTGACTTCTACACAATGCAATGACATGAGGGGTTAGCACTGCTGCCTCACAGCGCCAGGGACCCGGGTTCGATTCCACCCTCGGGTGACTGTGTGGAGTTTGCACATTCTCTCAGTGTCTGTGTGGGTTTCCTCCCACATTCCAAAGATGTGCAGGTTAGGCGGACTGACCATGGTAAATTGCCCATAGTGTCCAGGGTTGTGTAGATTGGATGGATAATGAGGGACGGGTCTGGGTGGGATGCTCTGAGGGGCGGTGTGGACTTGTTGGGCTGTAGGGATTGTATGATCCTATGAAACTCACATCTGAAGAAGGGTACATGAGAATACAAGAAATAAGAGCCAGAGTTGGCTATTTAGTCCTTCAAGCCTGCTCCACCATTCAATGAGATCACAGGTCAGATCTCACTCCACCTACCCACAATATCTATATGACCCTCAATTCCTTTAGTACCAAAAATAACTATCATCCATTTGACGGAGGACAGCAAGTTTACCAGAACCCGTGAATCCGAATCACAGGAATAGGCATTGAATATCGTCAACTTTTCATGGGTCACTTCCTTTGCACTGAGCTTTCCCACCTCCCTGAGGAACATTCCAATATCAATGTAACTATTTCCCAGAAGTGCTCGAGGATATCTATAACATGTGCAATAAGAGGAAACAACAACAGCTAATTGCTACGAGGAACTCTTGGTGCTAGAGCTCAATGATCAGGGATATCACAGGGACCCAGAGTTAGTAAAGAAACTAGAAACAGTAGCAACTCAGAAGCAGAGAACAACTTAGCAACATAGACCACAGGCATATTGACTGAGAAGAGAATGGACTTCATAAAAGATACAATCCAGGTGGAATTGGTTGGACTGGAGAGTGCTCAAGGTGGAGGAAAGGAAAATAACATTCGCACAGAGGCATCCCACTAATAGAGCAAAACAAGAGATCAAAATTGGTCTCACAAGGAGAGCAAGGGTGAGAAAAAGGTCATCTCCTAATGCAGTGAAACCAAAGCAAATGCACAGACAACATGCAGAACACCTAAAAACTGAACAGGAAAGCAGGGTTCATTAGAAGTGTCAAGTACAGGAGGCAAGTGAGAAAGGAAACAGTGAAAAACCCTAAACAACTTGGCACCACATCAAATTATGAATAGGTTGCAAATTTGTTCAGCAAATGCTTCTCTATGCTTACAGCAGAGATCCTGGGATGTGATCTCAGTAAAGACAATGGCTTTCCTGAGAAAGGCAGTGTTACCACTAAAATAAATCCAAACTCCCTGAAAATACATTTACTGCATAAGGTCATTGAAGACAAATGCGCCAGACTTGCACGCTCCGCACACATGAATATTCCAAAAAATATTTTAATCCAAGCTCTTTGCACACCTTCTCTCAGGAATTATAGAAGGTAACATTCAGACAAATCACAATTGGATCTATAGTTTCACCATAAGGGCTTGGTCATCCAAGCTGGAGGTGATGAGGAAGTATTAATGGGTTTAGCATCCTTAAAAGTGAATAGATCACCAGGGTCAAATGAAACGAATCCAGGTGATGAAAAGAAAGCAGGTAGGAAATAACATGCTCTGGCCATCATTTTCCAATCCTTACAACTTTACCCAGAAGTTTGTGAATATTTGGAATCTCAATCCCATGTGGATGCTCAGTGTCTAAGTATATTCAAGACAGATATAAATAGAATTTGGGACTTTGGAAAAATCTAGGGATTTCTAGAATGGAAAAGTATAATTGAAATAGATTAGTCGTGATCTTAGCAAAGGGCAAGACACTAATTGTCTTCTTCTTGCTCATAACTCCTACATAATAAATGACTACCAGGAGGATAACCTTCATGCACAGTGTGATCAACTTTTGGAGTGGATGCCTGGGCAGAGTGGTGGAGGTAAAAAAATGCTGGAATTCTTTACAAAACAATTAGATGCAGCAATAGGGACAAATGACTAGAGAGTGGTTCAGCAACTCGCCAAGGTTCCTTCAAAAGCACGTGATTGGCAACAGTTCAAGGGTCAACTTTTCAAGGGTCAGCTAGAGACGGACAATAAATGCTGGCCCTCATCAGCTGCACCACATCCGGTGACAATTTTTTAAAAAGCTAATGAATCAATACACAAGACCAGACTTCTTCATCTACAATTATTTTATAAATCAGTTACTCATTTTTCCAGTTGTGTTTTTCTCCTGCATAACAGAAAAAGAATATATTTCAGGTGTGCATCACAGAACTTCTGTAAGAGTTCTTTCTCATGCCTCTAATAAAGAAATGACAAAAAGCGCCGAAAGCAAATCAATAAAATGTGAGACAACAAGGTGTGGGGCTGGATGAACACAGCAGGCCAAGCAGCATCAGAGGAGCAGGAAAGCTGATGTTTCAGGTCCTCTGATGCTGCTTGGCCTGCTGTGTTCATCCAGCTCTACACCTTGTTATCTCAGATTCTCCAGCATCGGCATTCCTACTATCTCTGAATCAATAAAATGTGCCTTTAGTTTCAGTATTATTCAAACTCTGTATTACTGAGCAGCTACAAACCAGTCATAGTCCATATTTTTAAACTGTGTCTTCAGGCAGACCAGGTACTAGAAAATTATTTAGGGCACAGAGTCAGCCTTTTAAGTTCAACTGGCATCTCAACATAGGGTTATAGGAAAAAAGCTCTCTCTCTACCTTTATAAACACAACAGCGACAATGTCGTGTCAGAAGTCACATGACAGTAGGTTATAGTCTGACAAGCTAATTCGAAATCGTAAGCTTTTGGAGCGTTGCTCCTTCGTCAGGTGACCTCACAAAAGGAGCAGCGCTCCGAAAGCTGTGATGTTCTGAAGAAGGGTCCCAACCTGAAACGTCAACTTTCTTGCTCCTCTGATGCTGCCTGGCCCGCTGTGCTCCTCCAGCTCCACACTGTTATCAGTAGTAGGCAAACTATTAGAATCAATTCTGAGACACAGAATAAACTGTCCCTTAGAAATGGAATAACCAAGGACAGCTAGCACAGATTTGATTAGGAAAAATAGAGCCTGACTTAATTAACTAAATTTTTTGAGGTATCAAAACGGATTAACAGGTTAGTGCAATTGATGTCCTCTGTGTGGATTTTAGCAAGGCTCATGACAAGATCCCACACAAAAGACTGGTTAAGGAAATAAAAGTCCAGAGATGCGGGATCCAGAGGGATGCACCAAGCTGGATTCAAATTGGACCAGTGACAATGGGCATTTTTGCAACAGGAAAGTTGTTCCGTTAGGTTTGTGCAGGGCTCAGTTACTGGTCCCATGCCTTTTGTGGTCCTTACTAATGATTTGGACATTCGGGGAGGCGATGGCCTGGTGGTTTTATTGCTAGACTGTTAATCCAGAGACCCAGGTAATGCTCTGGGGACCTGGATTCAAACCCTAGCATGACAGATCGGAGAGTTTGGATTCAATAAAAATCGGGAATTAACAATCACATCATGACCATTAATCAAGTGTTGATTGTCAGGAAAAACCCATCTGATTCACTAATGTCCTTTAGGGAAGGAAACTTCCATTCTCACCAGGTCTGGCCCACATATGACTCCACACCTACAGCAATGTGGTTGATTCTCAACTTAACCTGATGAAGGAGCTGGACTCTGAAAGCTTGTGATTTCAAATAAACCAGTTGGACTATAACCTGGTGTCGTGTGACTTCTAACTTTGTCCACTCCAGTACAACACCGGCACCTCCACATCATCGCATTCGATGAATGAACTTTTCAAAAATATTGGGTGTATGAGCAAAAATTGTGCAGACTGCCCAAAAATGGGCCAGGTAGTTGACAGCGAACAGGACAGCTGTAGACTTCAGAAAGATTTCAATGAACTGGTCAGGTGGGCAAAAAAAGTGACAAATGGAATTCAGCCAGGAAAAATGAGATGTGATCCATTTGAAAAACGGAAACAACACAAAGGAATACAAAGTAAACGGCAAAATACCGAGCAGCAAAGAGGAAGTGAGAGAGAGTTTGGAGTGCATGCCCACAGATTCTAGTAGGTAAAAAGACAAGTCAATAAGTGATTGAGAAGACAGATAAAATTGTCTCCTTAATTAGCTATTACACAGAATAGAAGAGCAGGGAGGTTAGGCTGGAGCTGTACAAAGGACTAGTAAGACAAAAACCTGAGTACTGTTTACTGATCTGGCCACTTTACCATGGAAAGGATGGAGTTGCAGTCGAGAAGATACAGAGGAGATTTACCAGGATGTTGCCAGGACTAGAAATTTGTAGCTGTGCGAAAAGATTGGATAGTCTGGGGTTGTTCTCCATTCAATGGAGAAGAACATTGGTTTGAGATTTGTTTGAGGTGGACAAAATTGAGAGTGGCCTGGATGGAGTGCATGGGAAGGACCTGTTTATCTGAGCAGTGAGGTCTGTGATTAGGAAGCATTTGGTTAAGACGATTGGTAGAAGGACTAAAGGTGAAATGAGGAAAATCTTTTACACCCAGAGGGTGGAAGGATTCTGGAACTCCCTGCCTGAAATAGTAATAGAAACAGAAAACCTTAACTCATTCATAAAGGTGCCTGCACAAGCACCTTAGGGGCAATAAATATTGGCTATGCCAGCAACCTGTGGATAAACGAAAAGAAACCTGCCTCCCCAGGAACATAAAATTAGTTATTTTGGACAAGTCAGGCTGCTGAGTCGTAAGAATGAAGTTAGTACCTCATTTACATATCCAGATGTTCCAAATTCAGAGAATAACCTTTTCAAGGGCTTATACAGTGACACTGTCAACATTGAGATGGAAACTCTCATTAATCCCTCACCACTAGTGGGGCTAACAGCCTATGGGAACATGTACAGGACATTCACTAAAGAAGCCTACATTCAATGGCAGCAAACTGTGCATTTCTACACTATACTACAAATGCCCAGAGATATGGCCAGTCTCAGTACAGGGCTGACAGCAAAATGTGACAACTTCACCATCATTTACAGCCTGGAATTTGCCATGGCAATGTTAAGAAGCAAAATTTCATTAATAAATATCAGGTGTTACAAGCTCTGGTGTCTCAACATCCATCAATTGTTTATGGCACCAGAACATTTAACAGGCTTGTAAGTTCCCCTCCAACATATTGACCATTCTATAGAATTTCATTACAACTACTGAATCAGCATTCCTCCGACAATGTTATATACTAAGTCGATCTACTGTGTGTCTGTGTGCGTGTGCCTGTGTGTCTGTGCGTCTGCACGTGTAAAAATGTCATCTGATAGCCAGCCCACACTAGTTCGTCATTCTCTCTTTGCAACTGCACAATTTCTGCCTTGTTGCGAACAAGGTTGCATTGATATGAAGCAAGAATTGTTAAGGCCATCACCAAAAGATAATCTCCGGCTGCTTTCACTTTACATAAACTGTAAAGATACTGAAAATCAGTACATCGTAACATTTAAAAACATTCAAGGGGATCAATTAAGAGAAAGTTTAAAAAGTAAATATGAAAGTTTCCTGTTAACTTTCAATGTGGAAAGCAAGCACATTAAGTGTGTCTATATAAAGTTTCCCAAGTGTTCAGGAGCATGAAGACAGAACTGCAAATTCACTAGTCAAAGATTATCATAAAAATTGATGTTACAGGGATGTGCCAGTGGTTTATCTTTTTAAATAGGAACTGGTCTGTAACTACGATACCACACTTGCGTATTGCAATGTCTTCATTCCCTTGATCTATATCTTTAATCGGTGCCCCGATCAAGCTATAATACTTAATATCTGATATATTTTCACAACAAAAAACAAATCTGGAGCACTGGTACAATAGATAACTAGAAGCAGAGTTGAACAGACAGATTTAAAGGATTTTTTTTTGCAAAATGGTGAGGAGAAAGTTAGCAAGGTTATGCGGCCATCAGAGTGCAAGTGCACGTTTTATCAAATCCAAGAAACAGGAAAGGAAAAAACGCAAACAACTAAATTTTCTTCAAATTACAGCAAAACTAAGTAGGGAGGTTAGATAGAAGGTTAGAACTGAGCTACCAGATTTAGGACTGAAATAGGCTTGTCGGTAACAACATAGTTTGACTAGGGAAAGGCAGCAAGAAGATTTTTGTGGATGGGATTGAGGATTCTTGGTACATTGCTGAGCAGTATAATGATGTACGTGAAAGGGTGTAAAGACAAGAAGCCAATTGAGCTCATGAGGCGAAAGCTATCAGGCAAGTTGATAATATGGGACAGAAGAGATTTGCATGAGCGACAAGTTGCGGAGACCCATGTTTGTGGAGCTAACAAGAAATGCTTTTGAGATATTCTGAACAAAAGGAGAGTGTTTCTATTGGAGTACAGTAAGGTGTGGTAAAGGGGAGAGATGCTGTAGAGTTGGAAATAAGTAGACTCGGTGATGGACAGGATATGGGGTTTGTAGCTGAGCTCCAGATCAAAGAGGATTCAAAGGTTATTTATCTTTCATTATCACATGAAAGAATGGGTGGGGAGAGAGATGGAGTTGGGAGGGCAATAATTATATCCTAAACTGCATCACAGTGCTCACTTCCAATTAGAAACTGCCAATATAAAACATTTAGAGGAAGACATCCTTTGTTCGTTATTTGTCATAGAATGGTAGGCACATTTCTCCTTTTGGCTACCAAATGACTCACACTGCAATTTGCATTTGCATATTTGCAACAGCGAGATAAATTGTCAAACCAGCACCATTTTCCCCCATCCAAATTATTTCACACAGCAAAAGAAACTTTCCTGAACAGAGCTGATAGAGACCATTAAAACTGGCATGAAATTTGCTGTAAACTTAATGAGTGTTGAGTTTCAGATTTCAGATGAAACATCAACAAGAGAAAAATGAGTCTAAGGACAGTAATCGAAAGGTACTTAGATGCTTACTCGTGGGAGAATCATGACCTTAGGGATGTTGGAGCTTAAACTGCATTATGGGTAATCTGTTCTATTTGGGGCCTGAAAGTATCTGCTCTGTTTAACAAATTACACTTACAAAGACCATCAAATTGTACTGTACCTTCAAAAGATTTGTGCTTTTGTGAAGGACAAATTGCTGGTGATTTAAAACTGTTCCACACACATTTAGGCTTCAGTCCCCATCACAGCTCTGAAAGCTGCAATGTCCCTTTCCCCGTCATTCATCAATTCCAAGTAATTGTCAAGTTTTAAATCCAATTAGTGACCTCAACGCCCAGCATGCCTTAGGATCAGAAGTCTCCAAGGACAATGATATCTGCAATTAAAGGAAACACTATTTGTACAAAAAAGGAGAGCATTCAGGCAGACATAAACTAAGCAGATTGTCACACCACACCTTTCACATTATTCATTTAGACTCCACAATGGGACATTGAGTACCAGTTTTGTATTTCTTTTCCATCCACACCCTCTATCACCTGCCTAAAGTCCTCTTGTTACACCCAGCCGTCGAAATTTTCTAATGTGCCCAGACCTGCTCCTTCCCATTCTTCACTCTCACTGTTCCCAAGGAATCCCAGTCTGCACCTTGACTGTTATAGATGGCGCTAAGTGGCTCTGTGAAAGTGTGTGATGGCACCATATCGTTTTTCATTAGGCAGTCCCTCAGAATCAAGGTTATGGGTGCTGAGGTGAATGAACAGTTTGAAGCTGGATCCACACACTCTGCCACAAGTGGGGAAGGTGGTCTTTAAAGACTGGCTTGGATTACATGCTCAGGCTTTTCCATACTTAATGCTGGACTGGTCAGAACATTCACTCTAAGTGAATGACACCACCCCACAGTAGAGAATGTTGCACATTTAACAGTGTGTGGATGGAAGAAGACAGCTACAACGTAACAAAGAAAACACTGGTGCACAGAGATAACACAGTGTAGAGCTGCAGGAACACAGCAAGCCAGGCGGCATCAGAGGAGCAGGAAAGTTGACGTTTCAGGTCGCGACTCTTCTTCAGAGTATTTAGGAGAGCAAAGTTTCATCTCTTCTACACAAAACTTGATATACCACTGCAAAACGGTAGATAGCAGGGCCTTCCAGTGGAAATACTTGTAGTGCAGTGTAGTGTTCCTATCTTGGAGCCAGGAGGCCCAGGTTCATTTCCCACCAGGTCCTGAGCTGCATAAGAACAACTCTGTCCAGGTCAGTTAGAAAACATCTGTTAAATACTCAAATCACGATGGTAAACCGCTGGGCCACATAGTGCTGTGAAGAGACTAACACAAATCCATTCACGTGTGCCTTTGTGCCTCCCAACATCTACACATCTCCCCCTCAACCCCCATACCTCCCCAGCTCCAGAGCTGGTCCATTTTAGAAATGTTTCCCATCTTTCTCGTCCTTGAAATGCTGCCGTTTCGATGTCCCCAGAATCAGTGCGAGGAGCTGTGCTGGGAGGAAGGTGCGGAGTTAAAGGGATTGTTGAGCAAGAGAGAGCACTTTCCCTTAAATTTCACCTCCCGCCTCAGCGTGGGGAGTAGAGTATTTCAGGAGCACAGGCACTGCACTGTATCTGGGAAGTGGCTGCAGGAGCGCATTCTGAAAACAACGGAAAAAACTTTCACCAAAATCTCCAAAGCACAAGTAGCGACAGCGAGACAACTGTCAAAATATGAGCCGTTGAATCTCGACGACTTTTTACAAGAAAGATATGCCAGTTTAACACAGCAAGGCGAGCCCCTGGATATTTTTCCTTCTGGGAGAGAGAGGTGGGAGCAATGATTTCACTTAGAAACAGGCAACGTGTGCACGAAGGTACAAAGATTACCCCCTGCCAGTGAGGATCAGGAGGAGACCCCCCATACACACACACACACACAGACACACTCCCCAGTCAGTGAGTGCTGTTCTCAGGTTTCTCCACCGACTGCTTCCAGGTTTCCACCAGAATTCCTAACGCATTTCAAAGTCAGGATCTGGGGTTCCCTGGGCCGCTTTGCCACCTGCTTACCGTGTGCCCCTTTTATTCCGTATCCCCCATTAAAAACAAGGATAAATATAAGGGGTGAAACACAGTGTCCCTTAGCCTGCGGTCAGAGGGATTGACAGGGCAGCACTTTGCTGGCAGTCCTGGGAAGAGAGTGCGAGAAAACCCCGCACACAACATCTATCTAAAATTGTAGGCAGAGTATGTGTGTGTGTGTCCCCATCGGCTCGGGGTGGAGGGAGAGACAGACAAGAGAGAGAGAGAAACTGACAGCTCATGTTCAATTTCATTTTCTGTAACCTACAAGGCCCCAGACACACAGACAGAGAGAGATCGGCAACTTACAATGAAAACAACCCCAGCGCCAAACAGCCCAGACTTGGGAAGAGAGAGAGAGACAGAGGAGACAGAGCAGGGAAAAAAAAAGCTCCAGCCCGAGCTGCCTAAAGATTCCCGGGGAGGACCTGGATACAAAGCGCTAGCGGATACACTCGATACATCCAGCGCGGTTACAATGTATCCAGCGCGCCCCGGGCTCCTGATCCACTTCCAAAGGCTCCTGCTTTTGTTTCTCCACCAACCCCCTCCCCTCTGCCAACAAGGGGTCGGTCTGTGATGCTGTGGCCCCAGTGATTCCCCTCCCCACACATACATACACACACCCTAGTTCCCCATCTCCGCGGGGATCCAGTACTTACTTGTTCCAATCGAGGGCTGCTTTTTTTTTCCAGTCTGTGTCTTTCCCCTCCCCTCTGGCGTGTCTCAAAGCTTAGATTTCAATCAGTCTCCGCCATGTTTGAGGACTGCGCAGTGAAGAGAGAGAGAGAGAAAGAGAGAGTGAGACCCCCATTTAGATGTGACTCGGAAAAAACTACAAACACTGGCACCGCACGACCCCTACTGATCAAAACAAGGAAGCGCCCGGTGCAAAGTGCCAGAGGACCTTTGCAAAAAAAAACCCCTACC
The DNA here is from genome assembly GCA_024137785.1 of Ginglymostoma cirratum. Lineage (NCBI taxonomy): Eukaryota > Metazoa > Chordata > Chondrichthyes > Orectolobiformes > Ginglymostomatidae > Ginglymostoma > Ginglymostoma cirratum. The sequence goes on along the minus strand of JAHRHZ010000026.1, from coordinate 1,176,813 downwards.
GTCACAGGAGCCCGCAGTCAAAGCCATTTAACTGCAACTTCAGCACTTTCGACCGCCATCGATTATTCAGTTCTGCATCCCACGGGGCGTCTTTGTGGGAGAGGCAACCGGTCATTCTGACCCCGAGTTTATAATGGCACTGAATATTGTGGAACCACACAGCCAGGAGCTTGGAGGTTCAGTCCAGTCTTAAGGTCACGTCCCTATTTCCATTGCAAAGATAAATGAAAGTTTCCACAGCAGGAAAATCTGCTCACCTCATTTATTTTGCCTCTGTAGGGACCATCCCAGGTAAAGGCAGCGACATCCAGGTCCGGAGGCTCTGCAATGCATCTGACCCAGTAAGTTTCAAGAACAGAACAATCAGCTCACCTCATTTTTATTTCCTCGTTAAGGACCATACCAGGTGAAGACAGTGACATTCAGGACCGGATCTGCCAAGCATAGGACCCAGTACGTTTCCAGTTATTGGATTAACTCACTGAGCCTGAGCTGAATGCTGGGGATGTTATGTGCTGGTGGAAGATCATCCAACTGAAACAGATACTGAACCAGATTTCACAGATGCTGCCTGATCTGCGGAATCTTTGCAGCTTTTTGTTTTGCTCTTCTAATATTGAATAAATAACTATGTTGGTTGCAGACAGAAGTTCACCTGCGGTTGAATTCTTTGCTCCTACGATTGGAATTTTTTGAATCTGAAGTAACAGGGACAGGGGAATTACTTACAGCAATGCAATGTTACTGCATGGGATATTCACCCTGACTTAAATTACTACCCAAAGTATCCAGCCTTGCTTACTTAAATTCTGCTCAAGTCGCATGATACTGGGCAGAAGACGTGAAGAAGGCTTGGGCTAACCAAATGTCAGGATACCACTCTCAACGTCTCCAGTTGGTTTAAAAGGAACAACTAAGCACTGTGTTCGCCATCAGCTTTATTGCAGGAGTTGCCAGAAAGTTGACGTATTTAGACATCAGTCTGCTTTTGGGCTTAGAGCAGAAGAACACAAGAAACAGGAGCAGGGCCAGGCCATCTGGCCCATCGAACCTGTTTCACCATTCAATATTTATTTATCTTTGCCATAAAAATATTCAATGAGGTAGCCTCAACTGCTTCACTGGGCAGGGAATTCCACACATTCACAACCGTTCGGGAGAGGAAGTTCCTCCTCAACTCAGTCCTAAATCTGCTCCCTCTTATTTTGAGGCTATGCCCCCTAGTTCTTGTTCACTACAGATTTATTGTCAGGGTTTACTCCCTAAGCTTTTAACTGTGCCAAGGGTTTCACAAGGCAGTGAAGCACATCCCAGATCATGGGTATTGGATTGTGTGTACCAGGGTGTGTTCACATGTCAGTGGGCCTGCACACTGCATGCCTGAGGGTCAAATGCCCTCCAGGCTCCAGCCTAGGGCTGCAAGGAACCCAGTTTCAATGTGTTAACATGAGGAGGCACAGTTGAGGGCTCGACACTCAAGATGCTGTGTACTGACAGTGAGAACCTTACCCATGTGATTCTACTTTTTCCTATTGCTGTTATCCAGAACTGTGGGCCAAAAATGAGAGGCAAACTAGCACAAAAAGCAAGACGTGCACTCACTCGTGCAGTGGATTTATCACATCAACCTATTGAATGCACTTTATTTATAGAGTTCACCATCACATAGACACCCTCTGATTCAGGAGAATATTCTGTGAGGATGAAATGTAGAGGGGCATTTTATGGCAGATTAATATACACATTTAGCTAAAAGAAATCAATAACATACAATGTATATCAGTTTTGGCTTTGCTACAGTCATGAAATGAATCAATGTGCACTTGATTACATGTCTGTAATCTTCCTTGATCAAATTATCCTTTTGTGTAACTAGGGCCTAGGATATCTGGTTATTAGTACAGTACAGTTATTCCCAAATTGAATGAATGGAAGGTAATGTTCTGTATTGATTCCAAAATCACATTCAAAATTAACAAAATCGTGTGTGAAAAATAACCGATAATTGTCCTGAATCTTGGGTGAAACTCTGTGATGAGGAGAAGGTGGCTGAATTTCTTTTATCAATTTGCACTACATATTTCCAGCCTGACACATTTCAGTGCATTAACCCACCCCCTGTCTCCCCAAAGCAAATCTCCCATCCATAAAGTACAAGCCAGGAGTGTGATAGAATCATTTCCACTTGCCTGGATGAGTGCAGCTCCAATAACTCAAAATGCTGGACAAAGAAACCCTCTTGATCAGAACTCCATTCATCACCTTCAACGTTCACCATTCTTCACCTCATCTACCAGATGCATTGCAGCAGCACAACAAGGCTCCTTCTATAGCACCTTCCTGACCTGTAACCTCTACATCTAGCAGCAGATACATGGGAAAACCACCAACTGCAAGAGCCCCTCCAAGCCACACACCATCCTGACTTGAAAAGTTGTCACAGTTGCTTCACTGTCACTAGATCAAAATCCTGGTATTCTCTTCCTAATGGCCCTGTGGGTGTCCCAACAGCCCAAAGATTGCAGCAAATCATGAAAACAGCTTGCCATCGTCCTCTCAAGGACAATTAAGGATGGCAATAAATGCTGGCCTTCCTAATAACATCCTCATCGTACAAACAAATAAGTAAAAGTTAAGCAGTTGATCTGCTAGTTTCATATGCAAATATGTCTTTTGCACATTTACCCCATGATCTCTAGTTCCAGAAGTTTATAGTTTGAGCTTGATTTCTCTTTTATTTGGCTGACTTGATTACATAATTCAGAATTTTGAGGCATTCTGACCCATTCTAAGGAAGGGTCAATGGACCCCAAATGGACTTCTTTCCATAGGTACTACCAGACCTGCTGAGCTTTTCCAGCAATTTCTGTTTTCGTTTCTGATTTCCAGCAACTGCAGTTCTTTTGGTTTTCAATTCAGAATTCTGTTTGCTTTGCTAATTACACATTGTTTTTGATTTGCCTTGAAGATAGCTTTAAGCATTAACCATTCAGCATATGAACGATGCTATACTATCCATTATTTCAAAGTTCTCTACATCTTTTAAATTCCCTTTCTTCTCTGTCCTTTTACTGTGCATGTATTGAATTATGTTTGTACCATGATGTTTTGCATCTGCAGTCAGACTGTTCTTCAAATTCTCCGTTATACCAATGACTTCTGTCTGAATATAATTTTGCAGCTTCATTTCTTAGTCCCAGAGAGCATCTTGCCTGTTCATACCCAAGGATGTGTAGAGGGTAATTTTGCTCTATATTTAATTTATTGCTTGTTTACTTCTAGACATCTAGTTACTCTCATTACTTGGCATATGCCTTTAAATAGGTTGCACTTGTCCTGTACTTAGGTGTTTTCAACCAGCACCATCCCCAAAACTTTGTTTTCATTTTCCTTTACTTAACTGAATTGAACTCTTAATGTGACATCTGGCTGTTGATCCTTAATATTTTTTTCAAATCCCTGGTTAGTTTGAACTTGATCCTTCTGTATTCACTGTTACCCAAGGAGCCCAAGCATTTCATGTCTGTTGTTTGGGCCACTTGTGACTCCCAACTCAATATATGCAAAGTGATTTCTCATGGCTTATCTGATGCCCCAGCGACAAAACAATCCTGTAGAATATTTGCTAACTCAAATGGCAAACTGGAAAGAAGAGGGAAAATCACTTGTGTTTTCCAGGTTTGTATTTGGTGGGTAGACCTTTCCTACTGCAACAACTTGCATGTTTACACTTACCCTTCTGATGTCTTCATTGAACAAACTTCCTTTGTTTAGGTTAACCCAATGGTGTGCATCCTGTCTTTAATATTGTGTTTTTCTTTAATATTGTATCCAAGTAGAGTCGCCATAGTCCCAGATGATCATGCTGTCAGTTGAGAGAGACAACTGGTGGTGAGTTTAAACTGAGGGCCACCACACCTCAGGCGATGGGTGAGGTTGAGAAGAACAGTCCTTCATGGTTACCTCACTCTCCATCAGCCGTCCAGCCTACTGAGCTAACCGATGCCCAAAATATCAAACCTGGGCAATGAATTGTGTAGTTTTCATTTGGCGCACAGTCAACTTTATTTACCTGTCAGATTTCCCTGATAACTCACCCAATGCTGATTAAACAATTGTTTCCATTAACTCCCAGTATAAATGTATTTTTTTAGAAAATGTTGTATCCAGAAAATTATTATTTTGATTCAGTGCAGAACTTGAAAAATAATTTCGTCAGAATTGTGCCTGTTTCTGTCACAGGTACCTCAAAACTTAAAATCATGCATTATTTTCATTTTGCCAAAACAACATTGAAATGGCTCGGTATCTAATTAAACTGAACCTCCCACTAATACGGTAAATTGTCAGGTTACTACAATTTAAATTGAACCCAACAAAAAAGACACCTTCTATACGTAAAGCTACAGATTCTGTACAAATAAATGCATTTACCTAAACAGCCCAGCTGCCTGTTCAAGGTAGATACAAAAGCTCATATAACACCACGAGAGAAAGGTAAGGAGGGCTCCCAGTCTCCCGTTCAACATTCATCCCTCAGCCAACGGGAAATAGATTAAATGACTATCCATGCTATTTCTAGCTTACTGTGTAGAAATTACCTGATCCGTTGCTTATAATAACCATTGAGGAACTTCAACAATAATATATTGAATGACAAATGCTCTGTCTTAACCTGAAATCAATACTGAGTATCTTGTAAATGCAGACACTTTCTGATGATATGAGCAGATGCTTAAAACAAAAGTTTACTGATGCAAAATATCACAATGTGCTGTGCCACTGTGAATCAGCAAAGTAAATGAGGCCATTCTACTCACTCTAGCCTTGAGTCTGTGCTTGGTTTAGCACAGTACATACACAACAAAGCTGTAAGAACCTTTAAACCAAATTGCAGTGATGGAAAGCAAATTACTCTGTTATCAACACAATTACTGGAATGTCAATTTTGTATGAATAATGGATGGCTTAATATAAATACTGACCTCTTAGTGTAGCTCTTAATAACACAATTTCAAGACAATGCAATTAATTGACCTTTTTAAATTTTCTCCATGTGAAACAATTACCATGGAAACCACACATCTACTGAACGCAACCTAATTGAATGGCTAGTTATTTAAAATATTTTACACAACTAAGCAGAATCCAATATTCTATTTAAATCATAAAATATCACTAAATTGGCTTCCTAATTCATGAGATACGTCCTGTAAAGGTATCACGCATTTGCTGCCCATCCCTAAGGGCACATGGAAATGCGTAGCTGCTGGGCATTTTCAGAAGTGCTTTTAGAGTCAAATATAGGCCAGATGGCAGAGTTCCTTCTGTAAATAATATTAGTGAATGAGACAGGTTTTCATAATTATCAATTATAGTTTTGTGATCCCTATCACTGAGCCTAGCTTCATGTTCCAGATTCATCATTCAGACTTAAATTCCACCAGCTACAGTAGGGGACATTTGGACCTGTGCCCCCCCAAGCATTAGACTAGCCTCTGGATTGTTCGTCTATGACATTATCTTCTTGGTCATGCTGACCCATTCAATTTAGCTCCATACTGTAACTGCATTGTGTGTCAGATCACATCATTGAACTGTGTCAAATGCTATTTCCTCTCTCACAGGAGAATATTCTTTAAATAAAGACTTTTTGTAACGTCAACTTAGAAAACAAAAAGGCTGTTTCTGAAAAAAAAATGCGGAACGTCACAAAAATGACGCCCTAACTCGTAAAAATCATATTTTGTACACGTGAAGTGAAGCAGGAATATAAGTTTTTGCAGGAATACATATATCAAGGATCGCTTCCCCAACATATTATTCAAGTAAACTGACACATTTCAAGGGCAGATAATATTTTACGAAGAAAGAACATGACACGCATCTTGCCTGAAGCTGCTTCTATCAGAGCTCAGTGGGATGTTCTATGTACAGGCATTCTTTGAGGAATGTTATTGGTGATAAAGCCCAAGCTGCTGAGAAATAGTTGTTATTTCATTTCATTGAACCATGTTTGTCTCACCTTGTTTCTGTAGAAGCAACTGTTGGGGCAGAGTGCAATTTTTTCAATCAGTGGAGAGATGGATATCTGGTAAGTGAATGCTGTTAAATCTTTTTCCATTTCCCTCGCCATTTCATATATTTTGTTTATTTAAACTGGTGATTTGACAAAAATGACTTCAGTAGCTAAGCTTAGAGTTTACTGGTATTGAACTGGTGTGTTCACATGACACCAGTCCCAGGTCAACACACATCATTTCACTCCACTTCATAGAATAATTGAATCCATACAGTGTGGATACTTATTAAGAAAAGAATATTCAATAAATTCAGATGTAAACATCACCTGACAACTCAGTATAATTGTCATAACTAGTTTGGATCTGTGTGAATGGAACATTCTTTCTTGCTTTCCAATTGGTTCATACCAAACCCATGAGATCATCTGCCACATGCCTAGCAGGAACGAATCAGATCCCAGAACTATGAGCAAAGAAGAAACTGTGAAAAGTTTGGTTCTCAAACTTGTCGCTTCTGCCAACTTTGTTTTAGGGCTGAGTACTTTAATGAAGTCAATTTGTGACTGAATCTTATCGTCTGCTTCATCTACCCCAATTTCAAGCGTAATTTGAATTTGCATAATGACTAGGCCGTTGTGTAGTTTATGCTGTCTTGCTGTGTTAGCCTCTCTCCACTCATTCCTACTGAATCCTACCACCATACTGCTGGCAATTTTACTCTAAGTCTTAAGCAAGCCATCTGTCAATGAGCAAGCAGCTAAACAGGAGAGGTCTTCAAGCTTTCACAGATAATGCCAACATGGATAAATAGGTTTTCACCAAATCAGCAGTAACGAACTAAAACAACAAGTTATCTTATTGTTTCACTTGAGGTGCTTCCACTTAGAAACAAGTAGGACTTGAAATTTCACAGTATTTTCTGCCTGCCTTACAATGTATCACTATAAAGTCATTGCATTTTGTTTTACCATGGAACACAGCAAGCAGCAGTGTGGCATTCCGAAACTGTATTCATTGCCCAGCTCATTTTGCTGCACAAGCTGTTGGCTTCATAGAAACATTTCAGGCCAAAAAATGACTGACAAGACTTGATTTAACTAACCCTAGGGACTCATACTCCCTGACAGCTGTTAGGATAACTGACTATTGCTGCAAGCCATTGCTTAGTTTTTGAATCCTGTACAATATAATGACGCACAAGTAACCTTGGCACCGTGAATAGTAATATTTTGACCTTGTCCTTCAAGCCAACACCAGCTGTATTAACTGTACTTTGTGTGCAATTTGACAGTGTAATTATGGAAATAATATATGGTGTGAAGCATTCTATATATCAGTTAGTAAAAGCACAATGAAAGTCAACTAAGTATTATGGATATTGTCTGAGGCACCAATTGGATTGAAACTATGCTGTGTGATATTACTAAGCATTTTAATGAATTTCTGTGAAAGATCATTGTTGTTAATGAATGTGTCAACTCATTTATTTGATTTTGATTTGATTTATTACCATCATGCGTACTGAGGTACGGTGAAATGTTTTGCCTTATGTACTTTACAGGCAGATTGTACTATACAAGTGCATCAGGGTAACACAGAGCGCAGGATACAGTGTCACATTTGCCGAGAAGGTGCAGATGATGTGGAGGTGCCAGTGTTGGACCGGGGTGGACAAGGTCAGAAATCACACAACACCAGGTTGTAGTCCAACAGGTTTATTTGAAAACACAAGCTTTTGAAGCCTCACTCCTTCTTCAGGTGTTAGTAGGAGAGGTAGTATCAGACACAGAACTTATAAGTAAAAAGTGAAAGGGTCACACCAGTGCCTGTGTTTGATGCTACCTCTCTCACTAACACCTGAAGAAGGAGTGAGGTTCAGAAAGCTTGTGTTTTCAAAATTTTGTGTTGTACTAAAACCTGGTGTTGTATGATTTCTGAGAAGGTACAGAGAGAGAGATCAACACTAACATTAAAGATGTCCATTCAAAAGCTGGTAACAGTGGGAAAGAAACAGCCCTTGAATCTGTTCATACATGTGTACAAACTTTTATATCTTCTGGCCAATGGAAGAGGATGGAAGGGAGAATAACTGGGGTGGGAGGAGTCTTTGATTATGTTGGTTTCTTTCCCAAAGTAGCAGGAAATGTAGATGAAGTCAATGGTCGGGAGGCTGGTTTGTGTGATGGACTGGGCTGTGTTCACAACCCTCCGTAGTTTCTTATGGTTTTGGGAAGAGCACTCGCCATACCAAGCTGTGATGCATGCAGAGATAGTAGGAACTGCAGATGCTGGAGAATCTGAGATAACAAGGTGTAGAGCTGGATGAACATAGCAGGCCAAGCAGCATCAGAGGAGCAGGAAGGCTGACGTTTCGGACCTAGACCCTTCTTCAGAAATGAGTGAGGGGAAGGGGGTTCTGAAATAAATAGGGAGAGAGGGGGAGGTGGATAGAAGATGGATAGAGGAGAAGATAGGTGGAGAGGAGACAGACCGGTCAAAGAGGCGGGGATGGAGCCAGTAAAGGTGAGTGCAGGTGGGGAGGTAGGGAGGAGATAGGTCAGTCCAGGGAGGATGGACCAGTCAAGGGGGCGGGATGAGATTAGTAGATAGGAGATGGGGGTGGGGCTTGAGGTGGGAGGAGGAGATAGGTGGGAGGAAGGACAGCTTAGGGGGGGCGGGGACGAGCTGGGCTTGTTTTGGGAAGCGGTAGGGGGAAGGGAGATTTTGAAGCTTGTGAAGTCCACATTGATACCATTGGGCTGCAGGGTTCCCAAGCGGAATATGAGTTGCTGTTCCTGCAACCTTCGGGTAGCATCGTTGTGGCACTGCAGGAGGCCCAGGATGGACATGTCTTCTCAGGAATGGGATAGGGAGTTGAAATGGTTCGCGACTTGGAGGTGCAGTTGTTTAGTGCGAACTGAGCGCAGGTGTTCTGCAAAGCGGTCCCCAAGCCTCCGCTTGGTTTCCCCGAAGTAGAGGAGGCCACAACGGGAACTGCGGATACAGTATACCACATTGGCAGATGTGTAGGTGAACATCCGCTTGATGTGGAAAGTCTTCTTGGGGCCTGGGATGGGGGTGAGGGGGGAGGTGTAGGGGCAGTTGTAGCACTTCCTGCGGTTGCAGGGAAAAGTGCCAGGTGAGGTGGGGCTGGAGGGGAGAGTGGAGTGGACAAGGGAGTCATGGAGAGAGTGGTACCTCCGGAAAGCAGATAAGGGTGGGGAGGGAAAAATATCTTTGGTGGTGGGGTCTGGTTGCAGATGGCGGAAGTGTCGGAGGATAATGCATTGGATCTGGAGGTTGGTGGGGTGGTACGTGAGGATGAAGGGGATTCTGTTTTGGTTGTTATTGCGGGGAGGGGGTGTGAGGGATGAGTTGCGGGAAATGCGGGAGACACGTTCGAGGGCGTTCTGGACCACTGAGGGGAGGAAGTTGCGGTCCTTGAAAAATGAGGACATCTGAGATGTATGCGAGTGGAATGCCTCATCCTGGGAGCAGATGCAGCGGAGGCGAAGGAATCGGGAATAGGGGATGGCATTTTTGCAGGAAGGTGGGTGGGAAGAGGTGTATTCTAGGTAGCTGTGGGAGTTGGTGGGCTTGAAATGGATATCAGTTTCCACGTGGTTGCCAGAACTGGAGACAGAGAGGTCCAGGAAGGAGAGAGAGGTATTAGAGATGGTCCAGGTGAATTTAATGTTGGGGTGGAAGGTGTTGGTGAAGTGGATGAACTGTTCAAGCTCCTCGTGGGGGCACGAGGCGGCGCTGATACAGTCATCAATCTAACGGAGGAAGAGGTGGGGTTTAGGGCCAGTGTAGGTATGGAAGAGGGATTGTTCCACGTAACCTACAAAGAGGCAGGCATAGCTTGGGCCCATGTGGGTACCCATGCAGGCAGGATGCTTTCTATGGCCCATCCATGAAAATTGGTAAGAATCCTTCTGGACGTGCCAAAATTCCTAAGCCTGCTGGGCAAGGTTGTGGTTAATGATTAAATCTGTCTCCAAACTGAAAGTAACTCTGGATCTGTTCGAAATTCTCTCATCTGCAGTTGGCAAAGGCAAATTGATCAACCTCTTCATTTTTCTATCTGGCAATGCAATCAGATTATCTGCTGAAGAACAGTTTGGCCATCTTGTGTTGCCTGGACTTTGAATATTACAAATAATCACCCTGTCAGAGCAAGTTACGCCTCAAACAAGGAAAATTTCTTCAGAACGGGCCCATTTTTCTTGAGTAGTGCAAGTGAGATATTGTCCCTGCATGATCTCAGTCAATCTGAATCAGAAGTACATACAATAACGGAGCTCATTTTGTGGTATTTTTGATCCATCTGTTCAAACAGAGCCCTTGCTGTTCAGTGATGTACTTATAACTTCTGTACGCTTCATTTTCCGCTCTCATCCTCACTGTGTATCCTCACTGGGACATTTTAATCTTATCACAGGAGACTTTCAAAGGCAATATTTATAACTGAGTAATATACGTCTGTTGATATACACCCTTGTATTTTGCATGACTTCCCAGACTGTTGTCTAACAGCCCCGAATGCCCATTACAAAACAAATGAACTGTCTTAATATTATGCATCCAGTTTATCACAACAGTGGAGAACAGAATTGAAGACTGACATGCCTCAAAATGAACATCAACATTCTCAGGACAAACATGACGTCTGGAATAGTCACCTTCTGTGCTGATTCACTTCACGCTGCATTCATAAATGAAGTATTTTTCCAATTTGAGAAGATTCCAATTGCCAGAAAATACATCAGGTCATAAGACCATAAGATATAGGAGCAGAATTAGGCTATTCTACTTAATGTGTCTGCTCGACCATTCGATCATGGCTGATATGTTTCTCAACCCCATGCTCCTGCCTTCAGTCCCATAACCCTTGATCCCCTTACTAATCAAGAACTTACCTAATTCTGTCTGAAGTAACTCAATGACCCAATCTTGACAGTCCTATGTGGCAATGAACTCCAGAGATTAACCATCCTCTGGCTGAAGAAATTCCCTCTCATCTTAGCTCTAAAGGACTGTTCCTTCATTCTGAAGTGGTACCCTCATGGCCTAAGTCTCCTACCAGTGAAAATGTCTTCTCCACGTTCACTCTATCCAGGTCTCTCAGTAATCTGTAAGTTCCAATCAGATCCCATCTCACCCTTCTAAACTCCATTGAGTACAGCCCCAGAATCCTGAACTGACCCTTATATGACAAGCCCTTTATCCCCAGGATCATTCTTGTAAATCTCCTTTGGACCTCTTCCAACACAAGAACACCCTGTGTTCGATATGGGGCCTAAAACAGCTCACAATGTTCCAAATAGTGTTTGATCAGAGCTTTGTACAGCCTCAGCAGTACACTCCTGCTCTTGTATTCTAGCCGTCTTCAATGAATGTTAACATTGCATTTGCCTTCCTAACTGCCAACTGAACCTGCATGTTAACCTTAAGAGAATCCTAAACTTGGACTCCCAAGTCCCTTAGTGCTTCAGGTTTCCAAAGCCTTTCCCATTTAGAAAATAGTCTATGCCTCTATTCTTCCTCCCCAAATCCACTATATTTCCTGTAGGATCATTTTTGCCCATTTTTTGTTCTAGTTGTTGTCAAATGCCATCAAAAAAATCACTGAAACAGGCAAACAAAATCCAGGCTTATGGTTGAAATTTAAGTCTGCTGTTAAAATTTTCAAATGTCTGTAGAAAGTTTTTTTATAAAGGCAGTAACAGGTGTCCAATAGGTTTCTGCTGCACCAGAATTTCTTTAATTTCAGCTAATATCTTTGTCTCTTTCTTCATATTGAACCATGATTTACTGAGAGTATTATCATCGGTTTCTGTTCTGCCAAATCTGTCCCATATATACTGGCAACAGAAATCCCTGCCTCAGCACACGTCTGGGTTCTGAATGATGTTGGCAGAAAATTCCTGCAGGTCAGTGGCACATTGAATGGAGATATTTATGTCTGCTCTGCTAGCTGCCTTACAGTGGAAACAGCAAATGATTGTGTGGCCCAGGAAGTTATCTTAAAACAGGAAAGTCAGCGTGTTTATACTGCAGAGCTGTATCTGATGGCACTCTCACATGCTTCCAATAAACATCCTGTTGAGTTGGTTGCCTGAGTCATTAATATCTGTCTCTGAATAAAATAGAACTTTGCTATTTTGAGAGTTTCAACTCATAATCCTACAGACAGATTAGCACATGGGACTGGACACGTGGAGTCTCCTGGAAAAGTTTGATATAACTCTTGTGCAATGTTAGCTAACAAGGTGTAGAATTCTTCAGAATGGGTCCAGACCCGAAACATCAGCTTTCCTGCTCCTCTGATGCTGCTTGGCCTGCTGTGTTCATCCAGCTCCACACCTTGTTATCTCAGATTCTCCAGCATCGGCAGCTCCCACTATGTCTGGAGCAATGTCGTTACTTAAGAAGGAAATTTGTACTTTGCTGATTTGTGCCAGTTTTGAGGTGAAACATCCTAATTTCCTTCATGATTTCAGCCACTTCCAAGATAACAACAGCTGAACAACTTGTTTACATGGGCAGGTGAGGCCTGTATCCTCTGGAGTTTAGACTTTATTGTAACAGACGAGATCCTGAAGGGACTGTACCGGATGGATGTTGAATGGATGCTTCCCCTTGTGGGAGATTCTAGAGTTGGATTTTTTTTTTCTCTCTCAGAGGGTGGTGTGTCTTTGGTATTCCCTTCCCAAAAGGCAGAGGGTGCAGAATCTTTACATATTTTTAAGGCAGAGGATGATGGATTCTTGATGACCAAGGGGATTATCAGGGATATGTCAGAATGTAGAGCTCAGGTCAAAATCAGATCGATAATCATTTTTGGTATCGGAAGGACTCTGTAGATCTGCCTCCCAAACATGAGTGCTGTCAGGGATGGTGTACCATTGCCTTGAGGAGTAACTTGTACACTTGGCAAGTCCCTTGACACATTCGTCATAGATTATATAAACAGTACACTCTGCAAGACCATTAGACTCAGGGCAGTAAGAAGAAGAAAGGTGTTGAATTCTCCTCTTCCTGGACATGTCTTGGAAAGGTGCACTAAGTGAACTGGAGTCCTTTGTTGGACACAACACCTTGACAAATACCACACACTCTGAACTTGGTGGTCAATGTATCATCTAATGCTGCACCAGTGAAATCTTTGATTTGTTACACAGAAGAGAATTTGGTGTAATCATTACCAAGATGTATTTATATCCTTGGACGTGGAAAATATCAGTTGCAATCTTGAACCGTGGCTCAGAAGGAAGTTTGAATGAAAGGAGAGGTTCTGTCAATTGTAGAAGTTGATGAAGTTTTTCACACAATTCGATCAGTTGAACAATTTCCTTGTTGATGCAAGACTGATAGATGGTCTCATGGTTTTTTTGGGCCCACTTGAATATATGTAGATGGTTAGGCAATGTAGAACTTGTAGAACAATCACATGTATACCTTTGAAAATCACACTCTTAGAGAATGTTAGTTGATCTCTAAATGAGCAGGAAGAATGTAATGTACAGGGAATCTGTCGAATGTGTTCAGGCTGCCTGCTGATGAGCTCATCATGAGCTGGTACAGTTGGGCACCATCAGATACAGCTTTCTGATTCTGCTCTGCCTGGTGATGAGCAAGAGTTTCCATTTCTATGTTGAAATAGTTTTCCTGACCCATCACAATGACTTCAGAATGAAACACTATAGGTTTGTCCTCTTGTAATAAAGATGCTCCAAGTTCTCCTTTAATAACCATGCTCTGAGATCTTTCTAGGATGCATCGACTTCTAATGTGATAAGCTAGGAGTGATCATAATGTTGAAGAATACATATGCTCACTGAGAAAGCATTTCTGAGAGATTAAAAATAGCGCTGGTTACCTACCTGCCACATGTACAGTGTATCTTTGTGAATAAAATCTCAAAGACTAAAGACTGATTGCAACATTCAAAATGCACGAAGATTGAAAGTTGAAGAAAGACATCTTTGTCTTGTGGTGCAGGCATCTTCCGTACGTCTTCTGTTTTGGCAGAATCAGTTTGAATCTTGTTTGAAGAGTAGATTGAACCAAAGTGATTGATTTGACTGATGTTGACTTAACACTAAAAAACTGAAAGAACTGCGGATGCTGTAAATCAAAAACAAAAACAACATTTTCAGGAGAAGCTCAGCAGGTCCTGGCAGCATTTGTGAAGAGAAATCAGAGTTAACATTTCGGGCCCTGTGGCCCTTCCTCAGAACTGATGGTAGCTAGTAAAGTGTTGGTTTATATGCAGAAGGTAGGGTGGGTGCAGGTGATAAGGAGTAAACAATAAGGGGTGATAGAGCCCAAAGAGAGAGAAGAGCATTTGGACAGACAAAGGAGTGGATAGAGATCTGGCTAGAAAGGTGAACAGCTGTTAATGGAGACTCTTAGTGACTAACAATAGGTAGTGTGTAATGGCAGACGATATGATCACAAGGCCTGTTGTGTCAGGTAGGGGGTTGGGACTTGGGAGAGTTCAGGCCCTAAAAGTATTGAACTCAATATTGAGTCCGGGGTCTGCAGGGTCCCCAAGTGGAAAATGAGGTGTTGTTCTTCCAGCTTGCGTTGAGCTTTGCTGGAACACTACAGCAAGTCTGAGACAGAGATGTTGGCCAGGGAACAGGGTGGTATGTTAATGTGGCAGGCAACTGGTAGCTCAGGGTCTTTTTTGCGAGCGGAGTGTAGATATTCTGCAAAGCAGTCACACAGTCTACGCTTCATTTCCCCAGTGTAGAGGAGACCACATTGTGAGCAGCGAATGCAGTAGGCTAGATTCTGGAAAGTGCAGGTGAAGTGCTGCTTCACCTGGAAGGTATGTTTGGCCCTTGGATAGTCGGGAGGGAGGAGGTAAATGGGTAGGTGTTACACTTTTGCCGGTTACAGGGGTTGGTGCAGTGGGACTGTAGAGGTTGTTGTTGGGAGTGAAGGAGGAGTGGACCAGGGCATCTCAGAGGGAATGGTCCCTGCAGAAGACAGACAAGGGAGGGGAGTGGAATACGTGTCTGGTTGCGGCATCTTGCTAAAGGTGGCGGAAATGGTGTCTGATGATCTCTGAATGTGAATGCTGGTGGAATGGAAGGGGAACCCTATCACTGTTATGGGAGGAAAGAGCGGGAGTGAGGGCGGAAGTGCGGGAGATGGGTCAGACCTGGTTGAGGACCCTGTCAACAATAGTGCTGGGGAATCCTTGGTTGAGGAATGACGTGGACATTTCAGAGGCCCCCGTGTCGAAGTTGGCCTCCTCGGAACATATACGATGGAGACAGAGGAACTGAGAGAATGGAATGGAGTCTTTACAGGAAGCAGGGCGCGAGGATGTATACGCCAGGTATCTGTGGGAGTTAGTGGGTTTATAGTGGATATTAGTGTCCAGTCCATCCCCAGAAATGGAAACAGACATGTGGAGGAAGGGGAGGGAGGAGTCAGAGATAGACCAGGTAAAAGTGAGGGCAGGGTTGAAACTGAAATCAAAATTGATGAACTTTTCCAATTCTGCACGAGAGAGGAAAGCAGGACTGATGATATCATCAATATATCAAAGAAAGAATTGGAGTGGGGGCTGGAATAGGACTGGAATGTACCATGTACCCCATGAAGAGACAGGCATAACTGGGGCCCGTGCGCGGTTATTTTCCTCATTTTTGGCTTGGGGACCATGCAGCCCTATGGACTCAATATTGAGTTCAATAATTTTAGGGCCTGAACTGTCCCATGTCCCCCTACCCCACACACCAGGCTTAGTCTGCCACTACCTAATGTTGGCCACTAACAGTCTCCATTAACAGTTATTCACCCTCTCTAGCCAGGTCGTTATCCAATCCTTTGTCAGTCTTCTTTCTCTTTGGTCTCTATCCCCACCTATTGTTTTCTCCCTACCACATCCCCACTACCCCACATTCTGCAAAAAAAAAAATTTTCTTAGCTACTATCAGTTCAGAGGAAGGTTCACTGGATCCAAAACTTATTTTTCTGATTTTTCTTCGCAAAAGCTGCCAGACCTGCTGAGCTATTCTAGCAACTTCTGTTTTTGATTCAACACTTCCCACTTCTGAAAACAAGAACATGTTTCCTTGCTGCTGCAATGAGCTGATGAAGGTCCATAGGGATTGTAACGAGGTTAGCCAGGTGGACCGATAGAATATGAGTTCCCTGATTGGGACTGTTCAATCTGGTTCAATCAGGGAGCCCTGGCTGACAGATAAGAACAGGAGTATCAGACTCTGTGTTCACTCTGACAACTGGCTCTGACAGAGCTGGATCAGTGTCAAGGATTCTCCATGTCTAAGTAAAAGGTGACTTGGTGACAGGATACTAGCCTCTGTTGAGTTATTTCAGTGTCATGCTCATGTTTAGTTTTCCCAAGAATCACAATACAGAGACAGATTCTCCATTAAACAAACCAAATGTTTGTTGGGCTACACCCTGCTTTCTGAAAAAAACTGAACAGTTTCGTCTAAATCTTTGCAGGTAGCACTTGAAATGCAAGAGGATGTAGTTCTTCTTAATGTTTTGTTTCCCAAAACAATAATAAATTTAAGAAACATGGAGCTGGGAAAGCACAGCAAGTCAGATAGCGTCTGTATGGCAGGGAAGTCAACTTTTGGCTGAAACCCTATGCAGGGCTGCCAGTCCTTCCAGTCCTGATGAAGAGGTTCAGCCCAAAACATTGATATCCCTGCTCCTCAGATGCTGTCTGACCTGTTATGCTTTTCCAGATCCACATTTATTGACTCTAGCTTCCAACATCTGCAATTCTTTCTGTCTCCAGTAATAAATTTGATTGTCTATCTTTCTTCATCATCTATTTATTGATCTATGAAGTACGGGTACATTCTTTCTTTAAATTACTGAACTTCTGACAAAATTTCACTGGAGTGCCAATCTGTGTTCGGATGTTTGCTTTCCATCCTCACTCACCAGCACTGTTTTTCTCTCCATTGATGTACCAGACCCACTGAGTTTCTCCAGCACTTTCTGTTTTTATTTCAGATCTCCAGCACATGCAGTATTTTGTTTCCACTAGATTAATAACAGGGGTAAGACAATTGCCTAATCACAATAGATAAGCAAAATGGGTGTATACTTGCTGAAGTCCAGAAGAATGAAAGATAATCTCGTCAAAATGTTTAAAATTCTCTGAAGGTTTGACAAGGTAGATGTTACCAGGCTGTTCCCCTGACTGAAGAGTGTGAACCTTGGGGTCTGAGAATACATGGTCAGCGATTTCAGATTCGGGTGAGGAAATGTTTCCTTAATCAGAGAGTCATTAATCTTTGGAATCCTCAACTTCAGAGAATTGTGGGTATTCTGTTGTTGAGCATATTCAGGGAAAAGATTTTGATGCAAAGGGAATCAAATGATATGGGTTTTTGACAGGAAATTAGGGATGAAATAAAAGGAGAGCCATAATTTTATTGAAAGATGAAAGAGACTTGAGGGGTTGTATGACTGATTCCTTTTACCCTTGTCCTTTTACCTCAGATGGTTGTTGTTGGCTGTGCAGAAAAGCACCTAACAGCCCATACTTTCCAACTGAGCTCAGGTGGGAGGGGTACTTGGGAGGTACCATGGTGAGCTTTACAGGCCTGGGGTTGTACATATGCTGGAAGCTCATGGTGGAGCTCAGGGCTTTCTCAGAGTAGGATGAAGCAGGCGGCTTCTCAGATACCTGAAAACTGAAATTATTTATCATTGTTGCTGCAATATGTTTGCCATGTGCATCAACACGGCTTGAGGGTATTGGTATGTATTTCTCTGACGGTCCCTCTTAAATCTGGGCAGAGACCTAACGTACAGCTTTGCCTCCTCCACATCCTATCACCAATTTGAAGTCACGAAAATTGCTGCTATCAATGTCTTGATTCACACCAATTCCCTTAAATCAGTCCTGTCTTTGCTCTGTTATGTTAGCTCCCAATCTGGCAATGGATTCATTTCACTCTCACTATTTTCAAATCCTACCATAACCTCTATCTCAGTAAGGTCTTCCAACTTCACAAACACTAAAGATATCTTTATTACTCCAATTCTCTTGCTCCTACTCGAATTTAATTGCTCCACCATCTGCAGCTATGTCTTCAATTGTCAATACTTAAAGCTCATGAAACGTCTCCACCTCACTAAATTGCTCTTACCTCATCTTTTAAAAGACTCTTCTTAAAATGCAGCTCAATGATCAAGCTTTTGCTCATCCATTATTTCCCTATGATATACAGTGTTAAGTTTTGTTTGTTTGCACTCCTATGAACTGCTTTGCGATGTTTTACTGGGTTACAGATGCTATATGAATGCAAGTTGTTGTTGCTGTAGTATCCATGTTCCCCTTGTTTCATTTTAGGCACATTTCATGGTCCCTGCTACAGAAGGTGGCAGTGAGAATATGGTGGAGGAGAACCGATCCACGTTTCCCCTGCTCCACTGTTAAAACGTAGGCAGGTTCCCAAGGACAAAGGCACCATCTATTTGGCTGTTTCGATAACAAGTACCTCAAGCAGACAGTCACGGGCAAATACTGAAACATACATTCTAATAAAGGTCCAAACGAAGCTTTCTAGAATTTGTTGGAACCATACACAACACCATCAACACGCAGCAAGTTCCTTATTTCAATCATATGACAGAAAGGTCAAGTAGGTACAATTAGAATCTTATGTTCAATGAACAGTGTCTTTCCCTACAGTGGGGGATTTCAAGACAAGGGGGCATATTTTTAAGGTGAGAGGAGAAAGATTTTTAAAAAAGCATGAGGGGCAATTTCTTTATGCAGAGGATTGTTCGTGTGTGGAATGAACTTCCAGAAGTGGTGAATACAGGTACTGTTACAATGTTAAAACAACATTTATATAAGAAATAAGAACTATTTGGAGGGATATGGACCAAGTGCATGCAGGTGGGGCTAGTTTAAATTGGGATTATGGTCAGCATGGACTGGTTGGATTGAAGAGATAATTTCAGATGAAGGGTTTAGGCCCGAAACGTCAAGTTTTCCTGCTCCTATGATGCTGCTTGACCTGCTGTGTTCATCCAGCCCCATGCTTGTTATCTATGGTTGGACTGAAGGGTCTGTTTCCGTGCTGAATGATTCTATGACTATAACTAGATTTCAATGAAGAGCTATATTTTCTTGAATTTATTAGGATTATAAAGTTGAATATTTAATCACTTTCTATATCTATTTTGTTTAATAAGTCATACGTTTAATGTATACTAAATAATTTCCCAACATTACTGAAGTTTTTATTTTGTCCTCATTTTTATTTTGGGCAGCACCTTTAATCAGTAAATTTTACAAGGCAGGGAAAGGGGACAGTGAAGTTAATAATAAAAAAGGAAAGTCTGTAAAGTGATGAAGGGCAAGAGGGATTAAATGACTAAAGAGATGCTGCTGCTGCAAGGCAAAAAGATATGGTAATTGAATGTAATGTAGTAATTGAAGAGTTTATAGACTGATGGCATTTTAAAAAATGAATGTCCTACTGACTGACAGAAACAAACCAAATTATAAGAATTCACATTTTAAGATTTTTACTGTTACAGACAAATTAAAATCAATATAAACTAAACATGATTTAACAGGTAACTAAAACATTGAAAAAAAGGAAAGTTACTTTCCTTAAACTAACTAACACAACTGAGGTACTACTCCTTTCGCTGTGCACTGTACTTTTCAGAGACATATAACATTATAAGATCCAGTCTGAAGATCCCCCTCCTTCAGTAGACAAAGGATGGGCATGGCTCACGCATTCCAAAGTTTCGGATGTTTAGCTGCTAAATGGAGCTAAATTCAATCTGACATTCCCAATTACGGCTCCTCTAACCAATAGTCTAATTCATACCTATTATGAATGCAGGACTTTATAAAATGGTCATGTTTTAAAATGTCTCCTATCATTTAAGGTGAAACACCTGATAAAGGGCTAGTGGGCATACTAAACATCTCCACAGAAACAGGCCCATGTGATCTGGTTGTCATGGAGAAGAAACCCAAACCAAAACCATGTTGAAAATCAAGTAATAGTTTTCACACCTTGACACGAAATAGTGACATTTGTTTTTGGATACAGAGACACAGAAACCACTGGGAGAAAGAGAAACAGTGCAGCTGCTGTGAAGAGCAGGGAAAGACCGCGTTTAGTATTAGCATCCGAACAGATAGCTGGTGAGAGCTGATTCTTTGTTTTCAAAGAAGATGGGACAAGATAGGACTTTCGGAGATTTAGGGAAGAGGGAGATGCTGAGTTGGGCTTGCTGGTAAAAATTAGTTTAATCAGATGGAACGAAGTGATTTTTAAAAGACCCTGAATATTTAATCTTGGTATAGCACGGAGAGGTGAGAGGTTGGAGTACCTTGAGATTCAATGTTGTAATGCTTCATATTTACCAGGATGTTGCCTGGTCTGGAGTGAAGGTCTTATGAGGAAAGGCTGAGGGACTTGGGTCTGTTCTCATTGGAGAGAAGAAGGCTAAGAGGGGATTTAATAGAGACATACTAGATGATCAGAGGATTAGATAGGGTGGACAGTGAGAGTCTTTTTCCTAGGATGATGACATTGGCTTGTACGAGGGGGCATAGCTGCAAACTGAGGGGTGATAGATTAAAGACAGATGTCAGAGGCAGGTTCTTTACTCAGAGAGTGGTAAGGGCGTGGAATGCCCTGCCTGCCAATGTAGTTAACTCAGCCACATTAGGGGCATTTAAACAGTCCTTGGATAAGCATATGGATGATGATGGGATAGTGTAGGGGGATGGGCTTAGATTAGTTCACAGGTCGGCACAACATCGAGGGCCGAAGGGCCTGTTCTGCACTGTGTTGTTCTATGTTCTATGTTCTATGTTCTCTATCTGCCGGTAATGTAGTGCACAATGAAAGGAGTATCTTAATTTGGTTAGTTCAAGGGAAATGACCCTTTCTTTTGTTCTATCTATTAAGCAACGTTTAGTTTATGTTGATTTCAATTTGTTTATGACAGTAAAAATCTTAAAATGTGAAGTTTTGTCATCTGGTTTATTTTTGTCAGTCATTCATTTTTTAAATATATGAGATCAGTCTATATGTGATCATAACCTGTCCCATTATTATCTCAAATCCCATTATCATATCCTTTGCCTTGCATCACCATCTCTTTAGTTATTTAATCTCTCCTGCCTATCACCACATCATAGACCTTTCTTTTTATTCTTAACTCTACTGCCCCCTTTTCCTGCCTCGGTACATGCTAAAAACCTGTTACATTACTAATATTTTCCAGTTCTGATGGAAAGTCATTGACTCAAACACTTTTGCCTCCACAGATGCTGTCATGTTAGTTGATGGTTTGGTGAGCTCTGTAGGAATGTAGACATTCATCCCAAGAAGATTCCTGGTCTGTAACAAAAACAGAAATTGCTGGCGAAACTCAGCAAGTTTGGCACCATCTGTGAGGAGAAGGCAGAGTTAATGTTTCAAGTCTGGTGATTCTTCATCAGAACTGATCTGTGATGACTTTGTTGATCATAGCACATGTGAGAACAAAGGGCTGACAGAGGAATCAATGTTCCTCCTTCTACTTATAATCCTGTACACATAAGGATAGTGGAAGGGATGGAGATTAGTGTCAATTGTATTGCTGCCGAACATTGAAGAGCGATGACTAACTGTCTGGGAAAGAGGAAGAGAGAACTCGAAAACAATTGATATGCTCTCATCAATTGTGGTGTTTTTGTGAAACAATCTCACTGATATAACCAATTATGTGAGTAATGTGGCTAAGATTTACATAATCATCCAGCATAGTGTATCTATTCACAACAAGGGAACACAAACCTTTGACATTGTGTGGAATACAATCTGTTCAACACTTCTATGCATTTCGATATTTCACAGACTAAAAAAACAAAGTTTATTTTTTATTTTCCAGTTTCACTTTGAAATAAAACAGTGAATAATAGAACAATGGATCTAGAATTCTGAAAACAACATTCGATATCAGTAATATCACATAAGGATTTGCTAGAAATGTTTTCATAACCAGCAACAAACCAAATATTGAACGATACTATTCAAAACCTACTTTCCTTTCCTCTCTGCCACTTGTGAAAATATTTGTAAATATTTTCTTCCATCACTTTTATATTCATCAACTTAACGTGTTTGCTGTTTCATTCAAGTTGCAAATAAGTTGCTGAGTCATCACAGTGTTGTAATTTAGAGAAACGGGCAAATCTAAATTTTTAGTTTTAATATCTTGGATTTTTCTGTCATAATGACGAAATAATAGTCAGTGTTTATTGCCATTATTCCTGTGAAACTAGCAGCAAATTGTAAAGTTGATGTTAAACATGGAAGTTCAGAAGCTGCTGTCATTAATCCTATGCTTCTTCAGAGAGAACAATGTGGAGTTCCTCCACTGTAGAACCCCTCCCCAACTCCAGTCTGCAACCAAATATCGATGAACTGACCAGACCTTCAATGCTGACCCTCTTAGTATCTCTGCAAAAAGCTTTGAAAGAGTTACAATTGTTGAAGGAGATGTAACTGCTGTTTAAATCACAAAATAACTTTCTAAGCAGCCTCACTGGCTGTAAAAGAAGCGTTGTATATTGTTCAATGTAAAATTTCCCCATTATGGTAAGAAATTCCACATTTTCAAAATTATATTTTACTAAACAATGTTTATTATATTTTTGCTTCTACCTAAATGCTAAATGCATCACCTAATTACTTACTTTGTCCCATAAGCTTCAAAAATTACAACTAGATGGGTTCGTTGATCTTTTCCTCTTGGTTTGTGGTCTGTGGGATTACTGCAATATGATTGGTTGCTTACCTCGCATAATGTCATCTCTGTTTCTGAATACCCCTGACCTGGCATCAGGTTCAAATGGAGTTTGGGAGAATCTGTGCCATAGAGATTGCTAGAGCTTTTTGCTCAGGTTTCTTCCCGGTAATCTGTTCACCACTGACTACAAAATCTAGCTCAATATTTTTGATAAAAGCGAACATTTGTTTTTCCATTTGCCTTACTTCTTACTGAGAATATGTGCATGCACACATCTGCACGCATCAAACGTAGCATGCATGCCTATATGATTTATTCATGTAAATGACTGAAAAATATGCAACCACTAATGAAATGTTAATGTGAAACATGAAATAAAATACATAATGGAAATGGTAGGTAAATATGCAGGTGATGCACTGGCCAAGCAGTAAGTGGATGTTCTGTCAGATATGGAGAAGATACAGCTTACAGAAACACCTGTCGAACACCAGCTGAGTTTCTCTGTTGAGTTGGAATTGGTTCCTGCACATGTCAGGAATGTACAATATACCCTTGTAAATTGTTAAAAAGATTTCCCCTTCCTGCCCCTAAACGTTGTTTCCTGCTCAGATAATTATTGCTCCCACTTCTCCGTTAATATATCCCATTTATTTCTTTCCAGATCACCTGCCAGTTTGTACCCCCAGAATTTGATTGCCATGCAGTTTTGTGAAAGGCAGTTTCTGAAGTTTTTCACCAGTCTAATACCATTTTATGTAAAACTGAATTTATGCTCCTCAGCTGGCCCAAGGACAAATCACAGTGACTGTGATTAGTTTCTTCATTCTGATGGAGCAAATAAAGATAAATTGTTCCCGATAGCAGAAGGTTGATAAGCAGAGAACACAGATTTAAAGTGCTTAGCAAATAGTCAACATGAAATTTTTCTTTCTGTAGCACATGGCTCAGGTTTGGATTTCACTATTGATTGGTTGATGTAGATTCTATAGTAGCTTTCTGAAGGAAATTACATAAATACTTGGAGGACAAAATATGGCAGTGCTATAAAGAAAGAATAGGATAGTGTCACTGACTGGATTGACCTTCGAAAGAAGTTTCAATGGACTGAGTGTCTTCCTCTGTGCGATAATATTCTATTATTGGCAACTTAAGACAACTCTGTTCTCAAAGTTTCCTATGAATGGACTGGATTCACTGTTTAACTGAGGCTTTATGTCACATCTAAGCGACAATTGGGACGTATTATCAATAGCAGGGCATCTTCTATTTTTCAAGCCCAGCATTTGTTACCCACCCTAATTTCCCTTGAGCTAAGCAGCTCACTCGGCCATTTCTGAGCACCTCTAACAATTAAGACCACTTCGATTCTGCAGACACACATAAGGCAGAGCAGGTGAGAACAGCTGATTTCTTTCCCCAGAGAACATTAGTAAATCAGATGGGGTTTTGCACAATTGGTGATAGATTCTTGGCACAGTTATTACTGAGACTAGCTTTTAATTCCAGATTTTCATTTTAAAAAAGACACATTTACAAAATCTGACTAGCTATAATAACAGGATGCAGTTAAAGGTGCAAACCCTTTGACCAGGTCTATTGTTTACTAACTGGGGCCAGTTAACTGGCTCGCTGGTTTGCTAGAGTGACAGCAACAATGCAGGTTCGATTCCTGTACTGGCTAATGTCACCATGAAGGACCCATCTTTTTCATGTCTCCTCTCATTTGACACATAGCGATCTTCAGGTTAAACCACCACCAATTGTCTCCCTCTAATGAGAGAGCAGGACTATGGTCTGGTAAGTGTATAGCCACTTACCTTATCATTTGCTGATATCAGACTCGCAATTGCTTTCAGAGCGTTTAATCCGAGCTCTGGTTTATGGCATATTTTAGAACCCGGAAGGTCTCAGAAGTTGCAGGAGAGAAGAAGCAGCTGCAGGAATAAACGCATGTGCAGGAGATTAAACCATTTCAATCTAACAGTGAGTGACAGAACAAATCCCTCCTATCTAAACACACAGTGTCCAACTTGACAGCAAAGTGTGGAGTGGAGGCACATGTTCTTAATGAGGCTTGACTGAAGTGATGTAATCAATCCTGTTACACTTGGCTTGCCACCTCTGGGATTTGGGTGAAATCTGTACTAAAACTGCCAGAGAAGAATCTAATGGTGCAATAGTTATGTCCTTATCTCTGATCCAGGAGATGTGGGTTTCAGTTTCACCTGCTCCAGAGACGCGTAATAACATCTCAGAACAGATTGATACTTTTTACATTAAAATAATGTTGAAAGTGGCAGGATGAGGAGACGGAAAATCTGCTGGACTGCAGGGTTTTAGTTATGCAGAGAGATTATGTAGACTGGAGTTATTTTCCTCGGAGCAGAGGAGATTGAGAGGGGACATGATGGAGTGATATCAAATTATAAATAGAGGACACAGGAAGAAACTTTTCCCCTTGGTGGAGGGATCAAAAATCTAGGACATAGGTTTAAGGGAAGGGGCAGGAGTTTTAGAGGAGACATTAGCAAAAGTGTTTTTTCACCCAGAGGATGCTGGGAATCTGGAACTCACTGCATGTATGGATGGTAGAAGCCGAAACCTCCATAACATTAAAAAGGTATTTTGATATGCACTTACATTGCTGAACCAGACTAGGCTGTGGGCCAAGTGCCGAAAAATGAGATTTTTGACTGGCACAGATCTAATGGCCTCTCTATGACTCTAAATCTGGTTGTGTAAACCATTTGTAATTTTGAAAGAGGAAAATTGACAAAGGAGCATCAACATCATGGGTGAAGAGTCAGAATACATTATATTAACCAATTTAATGCATTTAATATTTGAAATATTTTCTGACCAAATTGTTCAGGCGCATTATGACATACCTCTGGAGTAGGCATGGCTTGAAACTGGCTCAGAGGTAAAGACACTACGATTGCACCACCAGAACTTCATGTTTAGAATTTTATGTTGTTTCATGATCACAATTTCAATTAAATCCAATTAGCAACGTGTCTTGATTGAAGCAAAATGGAATCTTACAATTATACCATGTCTGTTCGCTTTTCTAGTGCTTTCACAGAGATCATATTCTAAACAACACTTGCAAATTGTGACGGTGAATTGTTGAAACTCCATTCGAAAGGCTCAATGTGAAAGCTTCCTGCTTTCTAAGCCGCAGAGTCCAGGAGAAACATGGTGTTAATGGAGGAGCCAGGCTCCTTTGTCATATTTCCCACTGAAAGTGTTTGTATACAAGCTTCAGATAAGGACAGGGTTGCTTATGTGAATATGAGTCACATTACGAAGGCACCACCAAGTCAGCAGGGAGTCTGTGTCATAGAGGCATAGAGCAGTGCAGCATGGAAACAGACCCTTCAGCCCAACTCATCCCTGCCAACCAGATATCCTAAATGAATCTAGTCTCATTTGCCAGCATTTGGCCCATATCCCTCTAAACCCTTCCTATTCTACCCTACCCATCCAGATGCCTTTTAAATGTTGTAATTGTACCAGCCTCCACAACTTATTCTGGCAGCTCATTCCATACACTCACCACTCTCTGCATGAAAAAGTTGCCCCTTAGGTCCCTTTTAAATCATTCCCCTCTCACCTTAAACCTATGCCCTCTAGTTTTGGACTCCCCTACCCCAGGGAAAAGAAGTTGGCTGTTCACCTTACCCATGCTTCCCATGATTTTATAAGCCTCTATAAGGTCACCCCTCAGCCTCTGATGCTGCAGGGAAAATAGCCCCAGCCTATTCAGCCTCTCCCTGTAGCTCAAACCCTCCAACCCTGGCAACATCTTTGTAAATCTTTTCTGAACCCTTTAAAGTTTCACAACATCTTTTTTGTAGCTGCTTTCCACAAGGAGGGAAGAACAAAGTCAGGACGACTGGTATTTATCGCTTTACAACTAATTGGGTGTTTTGGGTTGTAATCTAAAGATACGTAGCAACCAATTGGAATGAGATGGTCTGATTTGTGGATCTGTTTTAAATGAGTTGGTTGGCCCACTCAGAGGGTTGTCATGAGAACAATCTCTATCTAATCAGGATTTTCTGAGTTCTTACTCATGTGTGAAATGTGAACTAACATTTATTGTCCATATCTAATTGCCCTTGAGAAGGTAGTTGTGAATCCCCATCTTGAACCACTACAGTTCATGTGTTGTAGGCATTCCCCGCAATGCTGTTAGGAAGGGTATTCAAGGATTTTGACCCAGCCTCATTGAAAAAATCTACAATAACTTTCCAGATCTGAATGGTGTGCGACTTGTGGGAGAGGGAGCATGTACATGGTAGTGTTCCTAGTGTCTACTGCCCCATCCCTCTAGTGGCAGTTGTTGTGGGTTTGGAAGGTTATGTCAAAGGAAGCTTGGTGACTTGCTGCAGTGCAACATGTAGACTGTACACACAGCTGCTTCTATATATTGGTGGTGGAAGGAGTGAATGCTTTGTGTTGTTGGAGCTACACTCACCCAGGCAAGCAGGACGTGTTTCAACACACCTGGGCGCAGCTTGTAGATGATGGACAGTGTTTGCTGAGTCAGAAGAGTTACTCACTGCAGAATTCCCAGTGCTGACATGCTCTTGAAGCTTTATGTCGATGATCCCAGTTAAATTTCTGATTAATGGTAACCTCCAGGTTGCTGATATTATGAGGTTCAGCCCCACAAGTGGTTGAATTCTAAAGGGAGATTGTTTTATCATCTCTTGTTAAATGTTGTAGTTGCATGGCTGTTACGTTGTGCAAAGGTTACCTGCCATCTAACAGCCCAAGCTTGAATATTGTCCAAGTCTTACTGAAGAACCCAGGGGAGGCAGTGGCCTAATGGCATTATTGCTTTACTGTTAACACAGAAACTCCACGTATTATTCTGGGGACCCAGTTTGAATCCTAATACAGCAGATTGATTAAATAAGTAATCTGGGATTAAAAATTAAATGATGACCATGAGCTGATTTTTGGGGGAGAAACCCCATCTGGTTCATTAATGTCCTTAAGGGACGGAAACTGCCATCCTTACCTGGTCTGGGCCACATGTGACTCCAGACACACTCTAAACTGTTGTCTTGATGGGCAATGAATGTTGGCCTATCCAGCAACACCCACATCCTTTAAATGAATTTTTAAAAATTCATGAGTGGAATACAGACATCTGACATCAATGCCCAAATCTGGTTGTCCTTGAAAAGGTGGTAATGAGCTGTCTTCTTAAACTGCTGCAGTCCATTTGCTCTAGGTAGACATCAATGCTGTTGAGGAAGGAGTTCCAGGATTTTGACCCAGTGACAGTGAAGGAATGGCGATACATTTCCAAGTGAGGATTGTGAGTTGCTTGGAGGGGAACTTGCATCTATCTGTCACCTTTGTCCTTCCAGATGGTTTGTCGCCTCGAAAATTCTTTGAGCCAGGCTGTGTTTAGGAAAGCAGCTACATACTTACCCATCACACATATCATTGTGCAATCCTCAAGTGCCTGACAAGTTCTGCTTACACATTCATTCAGGTCTATGATAAATGTAGTGGAGAGAAACAGCCTTCACTGTAATTCTAATGTGAATCCAATGGTAATTGGAATCATCTACAAAAACTCTGCCATTAATACACCATCCATCTTCTGTTCTAGTCCAAAAGTCCCCTTCTAATTTCACATGCTTCATTTTATTTAGTAGCACTTTGTGCTTTATCTAAAATGTAAACAGTCATTTAAAAGGCAGCACGGTGGCTAGGTGGCTCACAGTTCCAGGGACCTGGGTTCGATTCTACCCTGGGGTGACCATCTGTTTGGAGTTTGCACAATCTCCCCGTTTCTGTATGGGTTTCCTCCAGGTGCTCCAGTTTCCTCCCACAGTCGAAGGATGTGCAGGTTGGGGTGGATTAGCCACGAGAAGTGTGGGGTTATGGTGATAGGGTGGGTTTGGGTGGGATGCTCTTTAGAGGGTTGGTCTGGAATTTTGGGCCAAATGGCCAGCTTCTATATTGTAGGGATTATATGATTATTCATACAGAGCTTAAATATTGTTAAAAAAAAGACTCTTCATATCAGAGTCCTCTTGCCAAACAAATCACTGATCTCCTGTCATATGCTATAAAATGTTGCTCCCCTTTACATTTCCCATTCTTTGAATGTCCTGTTGAGTACAAGACAAAAACTTGAAGAAAGTGTAACCTCTGTCAGCCATGCCAACAGCTTAAGTCCCTCAATTTTTCATCAGGCAGAACTTTCTTTTCCATCAAACATGATGGGATTCTTTACTAACTATATCATGGTATTCTCTAATGATCCTTTAGAGCTATTTGCCTGTAATTAAAGTCTATTTTAAACACAGAAAATGTTAGAGTGTCTCCCCAGTTCATGGGAGGACCTTTAGACTGTAGTAAGTGTTAAATGGGCTCAGAAATATAGAAAAGGGAAGGAGTGACTTACAGAAAGAATGCTACGGTAGGAGAGAAAGAGTTGACACAAACATCGATATTTTAACAAAATTGCTGTAGAAACTCAGCAAGTCTGGTGATGTAGGCAGCACAGTGGCTCAGTGACTGGCTTCACTGCCTCACGACGTCAAGGACCTGGGTTCAATTCCAGCCATGAGTGATTGTGTGGAGTTTGTATGTTCTCCCTGTATCTGCATGGGTTTCTGCCAGGAGCTCCAGTTTCCTTTTGCAGTCCAAACAATATGCAGGTTAGGTGGATTAGCTATGCTAAATTGCCCTGTAGCGCCAAGGTATTTGTAGGCTAGGTAGGCGAGCCATGGTATGAGTTGTGGAGATAGGGTGGTTCTGGGTGAGATGCTCTTCACAGGGTTAGTGCCATTTTGATGGGCCGAATGGATTCTATCTGCATTGTAGGGATTCTGTGATCTGTGGAGATAAAGCAGAGTTAATGTTTTGAATTGTGTGACCCTTCTTCAGGTGTTAATCTGTTAATATCTTTGGTAAAGGAGAAATCAAATTGATGCTGTACGATTGGAAATGTAGAATGGAAAATTGTGTTTATATAGCCCCCTAAAGTTGTAACCACATAGCATGTAACTGGCAACTAATATAGGCCATGAGAAAACAGAGACAGAGAAAGAAAGAAAGCAAAACAGGGAGACAAGGAGAGAAAAATAATTAGAATGGGAAAGAAATGGCACAGCCTCCCATGGCACAGCCTCCCATGGCACAGCTATAGAAAGAAAGGCAGAAGCCTTTTAGAGTTATGGAGATATGCATTACAAAAGTAGCCCTTCAGCCCATCAAGCCTGCACTGACGCATCAACATTAATCCCATTTTCCAGCACTTAGCCCTTAGCCTTGAATGTTGTGACATTCCATATTTTTGCTGTCATTGAGTCATACCATTAGAGACTGGTTAATACCCAAATTCATGCATGGTATTTAAATGAACTCATGTAAATAACCTGAAATATAACAGGATCCGCTGAATGGCCCAATACAATCTGTAGTATCCTTTGTCGTGCACAGCACTTTCACCCGCAAACACCATCAGAATCTACAAACCGAATGAATAGTCAGCACGACCTTACCCATGTTCTGAATGATGACATGTGGCTCTCAATCAAGTTAACATACTAATGTAATCTTCGGGTTAAAATGGCATTCATGAAATGACTTGAGCTTTGCTCTCCTGGTTTATGGATTCTGAGACTGGATTATTTCTTAGTAAATCACTTGGAGGCAAGTATTATTTACTCCTATTTATTGGTTGAGGCCAACCAAACTTCTTTTATGTAATGTGACCTGTTTGTAACACTTGCAAGACCTAAAACAGAAGATAGCATCAGAGACATGCCCTTTGTACAGGTTGTCAACTTAGTGAAACAAGCTCTGTGATCACCCTATGAATAAATATTCTGCAGTCAGGATTTGATGTTATTAATTGTACAGTGCACAGAGAATATCTGGGAACTAAAGCAGGGATTTTTACACTTGAATTATTTATGCTGGTATTAAGCGTAACACTTATGCTGGTAGTAAGCGTCTAATCTTGGCTCAAGATTTTCTAGTTCAGCATCCGGAAATTGACCTTTTCTTGTCTATAAACATGTACCTTTAATTCAAATGTAATGACTGTTGTCGATTTTAGTGAATGGCAATTTAGGAATTATATGGTTCTCTGCTATTGAATAGAGGTGCCATAAGCCTTTAATTTAAAATGGGTCAAAGCATCTTTTGAAATAACAGCCAAGAGTCTCTGAGCTGGATGTAGTGTCACAGCCAGGTGAGAAAGGGGGACATCTCTCTGTTCAACCTTCTCAGCTGATCATGGTAAAAGTGTAAATTCTTTCCACACAATGCTTTATCTCTTTCCAGTGAAAAATGTGGTCAGCAATTTTTTCTGTGAGCAATAAGGAGCCAGTCTGCAGGGTGTTCTTGAGTTAAATAAGGAGCAAATTTGTTAACAGTTAAGCCAGGAGAAAATAACAATAAATGCAACATCAAACATACAGCTTTCATGCATTCCCTTCACCCCACACTGTCCTACACACACATATTCTCTCTCACACACACTTACACAGACACTACCACACACACCCACTGACTCTCACGCATGCACTTTAAGGAGAGATGACGGCCTAGTAATATTATCACAAAGTATTATTCCAGAGACCCAGCTAATGTTCTGGGGACTGGGGTTTGAATCCTGCCATGGCAGATGGTGGAATTTGAATTTGATAAAAATCTGGAATTAAGAGTCTGATGATGACCATGAATCCATTGCTGATTGTTGGAAAAACCCACCTGGCTCACTAATGTCTGTTAGGGAAGGAAACTGCCATCCTTACCTGATCTGGCCTAAATGTGACTCCAAACCAACAGCAATGTGTTTAACACTTAACTGCCCTCTGGGATGGGCAATAAATGCTGGCCTAGCCAGTGATGCCCTCATTTCATGAAGAATAAAAATAAACCTTCATACACTTACACTAACATAGAGATACACAATGCCCTGGGTGGTGTTGTTGGACAGCGAGACTATTGGGTTTGGGTACATAGTTCTTGGAAAGCCGCATCACAGGTACACAGGGTGGTTAAGAAGGCATTTAGAATCAAAAACGGAAGTTGCTGGAAAAGCTTAGCAGGTCTGGCAGCATCTGTGAAGAAAAAATCAGAGTTAATGTTTTGAGTCTGGTGACCCTTCCTCAGAACCCCCATTTAGCATGCTTACCTTCATTGCTTGAGTATGGGAGTTGGGACATCATGTTGGAGTTGTACAGGACGTTGGTGAGTTCACTTTTGAAGTACTGTGTAGTTCTGGTTGCCCTGTTATAGGAAGGCTATTATTAAATTGGAGAGGGTTCAAAAAAGACTTACCAGGATGTTCTCGGATCTGGAGGGTTTCAGTTATTAAGATAGGCTGGTCAGGCTTAGACTTTTTTGACCAGAGTGTAGGAGGTTGAGGGTTGGCCTCTTAGGGGTTTATAAAATCAGGAGGGTCATAGATAAGGTGAATAGCCAAGGTCTTTTCCATTGGCTGGGTGAGTTCAAAACTAGGTGGCATATTTTTAAGGTGAGAGGAGAAAGATTTACAAGGGATCTGCGGGGCAACTTTTTCACACAGATTATGGTTCGTATGTGGAATGAACTGCTGGAGGAAGTGGTAGATGAAAGTACAGTTATAGTATTTAAAAGACATTTGGACAGGTACGTGAATAGGAAAGGTTTAGAGGGATATGGACAATGTACAAGTGGGGTCTGTTTCCATGCTGCATTGACTCTAACACTCTGTGACTATAACCTGTAAAGATCTTCGCATTTAAAACTAGCTGTTAGTAAAAACAAATGCAGAATATGCAGTAAAATGTGTAAAAAGTAGAATTTAATAGTTTGAAATAATTTAAAAGTATGTTGACTCAGTGAAATGGCTATTATTAGGTTAATATGCTACAGATAACAGAATCTTTCATTTCATTATTTAACATTTAAGAAGCTTTTCTAATATCAATATTTACAAATGAAGTCTACATTTACTTTTACTGGTATTATAACATTAATTAGGAAATACTGTTCTAATATCTCAAACATGCATGGTCACAATCTAAAATTGAGTCTGTGTTTACGTAAGCCAGATGTATTCCCAGAAATGATTCTTTGCTCCAACAACATTTAATTGTCATTCTGCGGAGTATTCCATCACATCATCTAAAAGAGAAAGGAAGCCGCTTCCCTGTTTGCCTCCTTTTTTCTTGAGAAACATCAGACAGTTTTTTGTGGTTTTTGCCAATCAAATATTTCTCAAATAATCAATTATAAACATTTTTTCAGTTCTCAACCATTCCACCAGAGGGGGCTATCTGAAAATGTGCGCTATAACATTAAAGGACGGAACTGACTTTGGAAAGAAGCTGAAACACAGCGTGTGAACATGATTGTGTTAAAGTAACAGGCAATGCAATTTCACACAAGGATATGAGGCAACACAATGCTCCCATCGTCAATTAGCACGCTAAACTTTGAATCGAATAAAACCTCTGCCTGAACAAATTCAGAAGTGTGTATCGTTTTAAACAATGAAGGTTAACGAAAGCTACTTGTACACAATTTAACTCAATTATGTTCAAACTCTTCTGTCAACTTGGAGCGATAATCAGCTCTTTATAACAATGAAGTTGACACTGACAATTGTTGTTTTCTGTTTACCTGTTATATTAGTGGGATCTATTTTTAACCAATGTTTAGTGATTAGGAGGGTGTCTCGAAATTTTAATGCATCCAATGGGATCTCCCAATCAAAACGAAGATAATTTTCTTTCTCTCAGAGGACCCTTCGCCCATGGATTCCTCTTCTCCAAAGAGCTGTGGTCGTTTAATGCTTTCATGGCTAAGTTAGGTTTTTGATCAGACAGAGGGTCAGGAGTTTTGATGGTAGACAAGAATGTAGGTTACAGGCTCCAATCAAATTAGCCACAGAAGCATAGAATCATACAGTACTTAAGATGTTGATAGTTCAGATTAAATGATCAGGATGTGAGGATAGCTGAACAATGATGTGTCTAACTGTCAGACTAGCAAGGACAGACAGTCCCACTGGGATGTGGGAAGGAAGAGAGGACATGGCGATAGAATGTAACAAGTAAAGCTAAAAGAAAGGGAATAAATGGGAGATTGTAACAAGTAAAGCCAAGAGAAAGGGAAGAAATGGGAGTTGGTTCACAATATGAAGATGTTGAACTCAATATTAAGTCCAGAAGGCTGTTCTATGAGTTCTGCTATAAAGTGATAGTTGTGTTCCTGTGCAACATGGCATTATACAAAATGGTGTTATAGAAGTAACGGGGCCTGTGGGAAAAGCAGGGTTAGGGACAGACCACCAAAAAGTGTCACTCAAAATCACTCAAAAGGATAGCACAATTTGAATAAGTGTTTAATTCATATCTAATAATGAAATAAAAGTAAATTTAATACGTTACCTTGAAAAAATGTCACGATAACTTGATGGGGA
Source organism: Ginglymostoma cirratum (assembly GCA_024137785.1). NCBI lineage: Eukaryota > Metazoa > Chordata > Chondrichthyes > Orectolobiformes > Ginglymostomatidae > Ginglymostoma > Ginglymostoma cirratum. The sequence continues at coordinate 1,142,541 of JAHRHZ010000026.1, read as the reverse complement.
AGGAGCTTTTGAAGTTGCTCTATTGTTAAGGCAGGAGCTGAGGGCCGTCATTGTCATCATTGTATAAATCTTCAGGTGCAGTTGTGGTTGCAGGATGAGAGTGAAAAATAATTAACCCAGAAGGGGATGGCTGTGGTTCAGTGTCTTCTGACTGTTTCGTTGGGGTTGGCTTAAAAAAGATATCCAGTATTTGCTACTTTGCCCTTTCTCTTCTTTCATGAAGAAGCTGTTCATAGGGTGCCAAAGAAGATCTTATTCCACAACCTGCTACCCTGCAGCTTTCTGCATTTGTAATCATTGTCCTCTAAGAGCTGCAACTGCTTCTCAATTTCCCTCAGGATAGAGCACAGAACAGAAGTGGAAAGCTCTTGTGGTGCTGCATCCTGGACTTCATCATCTTCTTCTCCAGGTTCCACTTCCCCCTCCCCCTCAGCGACAAATTGTTGTAGATGAGCTGTAGAGAGCTCTTCACAGTGGGACTCAAGCAGCTCTTCAACATCTTCACTCTCCACTTCTTCAAATCCAACTTGCTTTGCAAGATCAACACAATGTTCTTCAATTCTTGGGAACTCCTGTGACGGATTTAAGCCTTTACAATCTTGAAAAAAATCTGAGAGAAGCTTTCACCAAACTGCATACAAGCAATCCTTACTGACATCACCCCAGGCTTCCACGATAATGTCAATTGCATTCATGATGTTAAAGCTCTTCCAAAATTGAAGAACACTTTACTTACTCAGCGGCTGCAATCAACCTCTTAAATGTGCATCTCAAATAATAAGCTTTAAAAGCTGTATTGCACCCTGGTCCGTGTGTTAAAGGAGAGAGGTTGTGTTTTGGGGTAGATACATCACTTTGACGTGTTCAGAAATATCACCAATAGTGGGAAGATGGCTTGGTGCATGAGGAGAATCTTGAAATCTAAATTTTCTTTCCTACAATACTTTCTAAAAACATCCTCCAAAACATCAAGAATAAGGTCAGAAAAAATTTGCCCCATTATGCAACCTGTTTTGCTTGACCTAAAGTAGATCCCTAGCGTAGACTTAAGGTGACCTTTCAAGACTCACAGGTTGGCAGAGTGGTACACCACCACAAGCTTAAGCTTTAAGTATCCACCGGCACTGGCATCCAGCAGCACAGTTGTATGATCCTTGCCACCTTAAACCCTAGAGCATGTGCTTCATTCATGGAAATGTAGGTTCTTGATGGCATTCGCTTCCAATATAAACCTGTCTCATGCAAATTGAAAACTTGATCTAAGTTATAGCCTTCTTCGTCAATTCATTTTTTTACTTTGGGAGAAAATGCCATCACGTGCTCCTTGTCTGCACTGGCAGCTTCACCACATAACTTTATATGATGAAAAGCATAGGGGTTCTTAAAACCAGCAAACCAGCCACTGCTGGCACTAAAGGCAGGCACATCTGCAGGCTTTTCAGCTCTTTGTGTTAGATCTTCATAAATTGTTAAGGCTTTCTATTTTATGGTGAGTAGGGTGGTCCCAGATTGTTCTTTTTCATTTGATCATCTATACACACACTTAGAAGCTGTTCTATCTCCTCAAGTTCCTTTGTCCGTGACCTCACAGATTTGCTAACACTCAGACTTTTTCCAGCAATACAGCTTGCTTTAATCTTCTCTGCATTATCTCTGTTGGTGTGTAAGGTAGACTCCTTTATTCTTGTTGTGCGAACTATATCTCATGTTATTTCATTATGTTCAAAACGCTTTATAACATCTAGCTTCTCTTCCAGAGTTACAGCCTTTCTTTTATGTTCACCACCTGCAATTTGATCACCAGGATGCTTCTTGCTAACATTCTTGTCACTTTGTTCTCAAACTTTTGTGTGTAACACAGCAGAATTTGCAAAAACAATCCCGAAAATCACAGAGTACTGTATCTCTCACAGAAAGCACTTCACAACAAAGTCTGTGAAATGATCATGTGATGTGATGCCTGCTCCTCCACGCACCGATGGAATTATGTTATAGCAGACATAAGTTCTCGTTTTAGAAATAGTGTTCCCCTATTCATCAGTCACGTTATAGCCAATTTGTGTTGCCAGACTGTGCGTTATAGCAGAACCAACTGTAAAGTGTCTTGTTTGAGGATGAGATGTTGCTCCTTCAGTTTTTGCTGTGGGTCACTGGAGCACTGCAGCATGTTGAGTACAGACGGGTGGGAATGCGAGCAGAATGCTGTGTTAAAATGACCCACTACAAAAAGATTGGGGTCATACTTGTGCACAGACTGGAGGTGTTCTGCAAAGCGGTCGCCCAGTCTGTGTTTGGTTTCCCCAATGCAGAGTAGTTAGACACACCATCGTTCTGCCATTCTCACATTCCAATCACTTTATCTGAACTATCAACATCTTTTCTCAACCAATACTATACAATCGACCGCCTCCGCACCCCCCCAAACTATTGCTTAAATGCTGCCCTCTCCACACTTCACCTCAGCTCTGAAGAAGAGACATCGAAACTTGAAACATGAGCTTGCTCTCTCTCCATGATCTGTCTGATAAGAATATCCTTCAGTATATAATGCATTGAGCCCGATTTGGTTTGTTTAATGTTTTCCACATAAAATAAAGTTTGTGTTTTGTTCAGAATAAGAAGTGAGATCTTGTTGCTCTGATTAAAACGAGTTCTTTTGATTTCTATTTAATTATGAACAGCCCCTAACAAGATTGTAACATGATTAAATCACAAGGAAGGGAGGCTAGTCGGACATCAAGATCATTCTAAGTGACGCAATGATTTAAATGCAGTGAAAGATGTGTTACTGTGTTAGTGAGGTCAAAGTGCAGCTGGTGAGGTCAGAATGCAGGCTTTGGTGAATATCAGGCTTCTCTGAGGAGGAGGAGCAGCATTAAGTTACGGCAAGGTAAGGTCTTCCTTTTTCTTTTAACCCAGTGAATACTAGAGTAGTAGTAATGACAGTTAGTGTAGTGGTATGTCCATCCTGTGAGATTTGGGAAATCCAGGAGAAATCAAATATCCCTGATAACTCTGTCTGCAGTAAGTATGACCATCTGCACCTCCTCTAAGACTGCATGTATTGGTTGGATCAGCGATCGGACTCACTGAGAAGCACACAGAAGGAAGAAAGTTTTATAGATAGGAGTCTCAGGGATGTGGTCACACCAAAGGTTCAGCTTGATAGATGGGTGACCACCAGGAGAGGCAGGCAGGTAGTGCAGGAGTTCCCTGTGTCTATTCCCCTCTCAAACAGGGATTCTGTTTTGGATACCATTCCGGGGGTAAGGCACCTTGGGGAAAGCAAAGGGAGCAGCCAGATCAGAGGGACAACAATTAACTGTGTTGTAAAGCAGGAGGGGTCGAAGTATAGACAAAGGTTACTGACAGAGGACTCTATAGTTATGGGCACAGATAGATGTTTCTGTGGCTGCGAGCAAGACCCCAGTACGCCGTGTTGCTTCGGTGGTGCCAGGGTCAAGGATGTCTCTGGGTGGGCACAGGATATTCTGAAAGGGGAGGGTGAGCAGCCAGAGGCCATGGTCCACATTGATACTAATGACATAGACAATAACAAACATAAGGCCCTGCAATGGGAATTCAGGAAGTTAGGTAGGAAGTTGAAAAGCAGGACCTCTAGGATTGAAATCTCAGGATTACTTCCTGTGCCACGTGCTAGTGAGGCTATAAATAATACAGTTGAATAGATGGTTAAAAAGCTGATATAGGAGGGAGGGATTCAGATATCTGGATCATTGGGATCTTGTCCAGGGCAGGTGGTACCTGTACAAGAAGGATGGTTTGCAACTGGAGGGGCACCAATATCGTGGCAGGGATGTTGCTAGTGGCACTCAGGGGAGATGGATTAAACTAGTGTGACTGGGGACAGGAGGAGGATCCAGAGAAGTAAGTCAGCATGGTGTGGTTGAGGAAAAGGTACAGGTTAAGTGAGTTGAACAGGAAGAGCAGGCAGGGCCGGTTTAATGAACACGGCAGGACTAGTGGTTTGAAGTGTATTTATTTTAATGTAAGGAGTATAGCAGGTAAGGCAGATGAACTTAGAGTCTGGATTAGTGCATGGAACTATAATGTGGTTGCCATGAGATAAACTTGGTTGAGAGAAGGGGAGGACTGGCAGTTTGACGTTCCAGGGTTCAGGTATTTCAGGGATGATAAAGAGGGGTGTAAAAGGGGTGGGGGAGTTACTTTCGCAATTAAGGAAAATGTCACAGCTGTACCAAGAGAAGACATCTGGAGGGCTCATCCAGGGAGGCCATATGGGTAGAACTCAGGAATAAGAAACATGCAATCACTGTGGTGGGGTTATGCTACAGGCCACCCAAAGGCCAGCGGGAGATACAGGAACAGATATGTAAGCAGATCATGGAAAGATGTAAAAACTCAAGGGTAATGTGGTGTGTGATTTTAACTTCCCCAATAATGATTGGGAGTCCCTTAGTGCCAGGAGCTTAGATGGAACAGACTTTGTTAGGTGCTTCGTGGGGAGTTTCTTGAAAGTCCAACTAGGGGAAGGGCTGTACGAGACTTTGTATTGGGGAATGATCTTAGCCAAGTGATTGAAGTTTCAGTGGGAGGGCATTTTGGGAACCATGATCATAATTTGTAAGTCTTATTATAGTTATGGATAAGGATCAGGAAAAGACTGGCCCTCAGATGAAAGTGCTAAACTGGGGGAAGGCTGTTAACGACAGTACTAGACAGGAACTGGAGAAATTAGATTGGGCGCGGCTGTTTGATGGTAAATCCACATCATTTTATTCACACATTTAAAAATGATCACCCTGTTCAAATAGAGAGTGTCCATTGTACTGCCTCACTTGAACATTCTCCGTCAAAAAGGGTTAATGAACCTAGCACTTAGGGTCCAACACCTTTGCCTTAGTTCACAACAATATGCGTCATCTACAACTGGTGATCATTACAATTCCAACAGACGTCATTACCGGACAAGTCAGATCTTGGACTGAAATCCGGCTTGATAGATTTTTTAAATTATTTAACAAGGTGGTCTTTTAATGAAACTCAAGCACACAATGCAGCTGATTGGGTTTTAACTATAATGCAGACGTTACTATGTAAAATGAAAGAAAATAAGGAACAGCAAATCAAACTATCTACTTAAAACATAATTTGAAGCACAGTAAAATACAATCCCATCTATCCCAACACCGTCATATTACAGAACTCAAATACTTGGGAGAGTTTGCTTCTCTATCACACCCATTTGTTTATCTTAACTGTTTCTTTCAATTCTTGGTCTTGAGAGTTTTGTAGCTTCTTCCTTGATTAATCACACAACTGAACTTAGACCTTTGCAAAATCAAATAACCCCTTTGAATCTAACCATACAGTTCTGGTCTGGAACTTGTAAACTAAAAGTTTACCCTGAGGTAACCTGTTTCCTAATAGTTCTAAACTAGCTCCTTTCTCTAGGAGGAAATGTTTCACATATTTAACTTCAATCAGGTCATCTGCAAACTGACAAACAAAATCTTTCCAAGCTATGGGACTTTTTCCCTCAACGTAAAAAATTCCTGATCCTTATAAACAGAATGCAAGCTGATACTCCTTAATGTTTACTTTATCTGCTTGTAAAACTCTCCTATAATGCAAACAAATCCCTATTATCACCACAGAGACTCCCTGCCTCATTCTGGTTTAAAAGAAAGTCATGGCTCCAGAAATGCTGACGGGTTAATCATTACAGGAGTTGGCATGGTGGCTCAGTGGTTAGCACTGCTGCCTCAAAGTGCCAGAGACCTGGGTTCAATTCCAGCCTCTGGTGACTGTCCGTGTGAAGTTTGCACATTCTCCCCGTGCCTGTGCGGGTCTTGTCCGGTTGCTCTGGTTTTCTACCATAGTCCAAAGATGTGCAAGTTATGTGGATTGGCCATGCTAAATTGCCCCATCATATCCAGGGATGTGCAGGCTAGTTGGATTAGCTATGGAAATGCAGGGTTATAGGGATAGGATGGGTCTGGGTGGGATGCTCTTCAGAGGGTTGGTGTGGACTCAATGGGCCAAATGGCCTGCTTCCACACTCTAGGGATTCTCTGATGATAGAGATGTACCACATGGAAACAGACCCTTCATGCCAACCAGATATCCTAAACTAATCCAGTCCCATTTGCCAACATTTGGCCCATATCCCTCTAAACCCTTCCTACTCATATATCCATCCAGATGCCTTTTAAATGGTGTAATTGTACCAGCCTCCACTACTTCCTCTGGCAGCTCATTCCATAGGCACTCTGCGTGAAAAAGTTGCCCCTTAGGCCCCTTTTAAATCTTTCCCTTCTCACCTTAAACCTTTAGTAAACTCCCTCATTCACACAGACAAAAATCCACATGCCACTACTTTCAAATCTAAACTCTGAAACTCTACAGGTATGCATAAGGTATACTTCAGATGTCTGAACAGCACAAACTAGAATCTGTGGACCAGACAAGTCTAAGAGGAGATCTGATAGAAGCTTACAAAATTGTGAGGGGTCTGGACTAGATAAGGGGAAACTGTTCCTGCTTGTGAGATGAATTAGATCCACAGGGCACAGATCTAAAGTGATTTGCAAAGGGATAACTTGCAAGAAACTGCCAAGTGCTTGAAAGTGAAGTGGAGATAGGTCCAATTGAGACATTCAAGAGGGCATTGGATGATGGTTTAAAAAGAAACAATGTCTGAGGATGTGGGGAAAACACTAGAGTTTGGCACTGAGTCAAAGAGCTCAGGCAGCCGGTGCTGAGATAATGGGCTGAATGGCCTCGTCTGCCTGCAACAATTCTGTGATTTTATATTTTTGCTGAGCTCAGGAATGATACTATTACTTTTAAAGGCAATTTCTTGCACCTCTCCCTCAAGACTCAAAGAGCATATAAAATCCATGAATTAGCTAATACTCAGACCAAACCAAAATGCAGGAGTGTGGTATAGCTGTTGGGTTATTCAAACTGTCAACACACATGAAGGGTCTAGGCCCGAATCGTCAAGCTTTCCTGCTCCTATGATGCTGCTTGGCCTGCTGTATTCATCCAGCTCTACACCTTGTTATCTCTGACTCTATCTGAGCTGATTTTGAGCACTGACTAATTTATTGCTAGCCTGACATCTGTGATCAAATTTAGAAATCCAGGATTCACGCAGTCTCTGTCTCTGAATTATTCTGATGCCTGAATGAAGGGAGATAGCAGTGAGGGGGCTTGGCTCCTCATTGTTAAAGGCACCGATAAGAAAGTCTGTTGATAATGGCAGGTAATTAGTGTGTGTACTGAGGCCTAAATGAAGCGAACACATTCTCTCGTTTATGAAAGGACTTTGATGTGTGGAGTGAATCGTGACCATTTTTCACACAGCTGAAAGACTCCTTAACTTTCTGCTCATAGTGAGGCAGATGGTGTTTAACGGACTATTGGCCTTTCTTTCTGTTTTGAGCAAGTAATTCAAAAGGACAGCAGTCCCACATTCAAATTCTTTCATGTCTGACAATGAGAAGACTTCAATGTTGGTCTGGCCCGGCATCCAAAAGGAGAATCAGATCCTTGAGCCCAGAACTGTGAAATGGACTAAGTGGACTTTACCTTAAATTCTCTTTTTTTTTGTTTCATTTTTCTTTCTTTTTAGTGTGGAAGGACTGTTATTCTGCGCTTTTTATTCCTTTATTTCTCTAATTTATTACTCCAATTTTATACTTTTGAAGTGTGTAATGCTGGGCTTTTTATTCCTTTATTTCTCTATTTATTTTCCTGAAAATCTGTACCTAGGTACCTTTGTACGTAAGATGGCACTGTAAGTGGCAACTTGTAAACTTATCACTGTATTCATGTGAGTACATGTGACAAAGAAGCTAATTCAATTCAATTCAACAACAAGAGACAGAGAGCAGCTGCTCTCATTCATTTCCTGACCTTGTCCTCCATGGTTTTGTACTAACAGGCGCATTGAAGGTAGTCAGAATGCCAGAGGACTGAATCAAAAAGGAGTGACAGCACCGAAAAAACACAGCCGTTCCGTGTTTATAAATTAGACAGTTTGGTTTAGCTGATACCTCAAACCAATCACACACGGACACACTCACACACACATACACATACACTGACAATCACACACACACACACACA
>JAHRHZ010000026.1:1081898-1124423 GCA_024137785.1 Ginglymostoma cirratum | reverse complement strand
GTAAACTAACTTGAATTTTTCTCGAGAAAAATTCAAGTTAGTTTACAGAAAAAAAAAGTTGAATTTTGTTTGGAATTTGGAATGTTTGTGTGAAATTATACTTAGAGCTAACAAATTCCTGATAAAATTCTTTTACCTCAGATGGAAACACTAACTTTTACTGAGTGACTACTTACATGATTACATCTGAATCTCCCTGAATTCTCCAATTTAGATGAAAACTTTCAGTGGGTTTCAGGTGTGGGATAATTGTCCCAGTGGAATCTTTAAATTCTTGGGGAAATTTCACTGGAGTCTACCACGACGGGAATTCCAGTGTCCCCATTCATAACTTACACTGGAATAATGAATGCCTGGCCATCGGAAAATCTGGGCTATTAATCTTTCGAGAACTATCTTGTAAAATTTAGTAGCAGTACTGTATATGGTACTGTGACATTAGCAAATTGCATAATATAAAATTACACATTTGCAAATCAATAAAGATTTACATATGGGGTATTCCAAGGATAAAATGAATATTAAAACAATGCAGAGCACTTAATTTTATGTCTGGGTCCAAATATCTGTCAGTAGAATACAAGATAAGAAACAGGCTTGAGCAAACTCCACTCTTAAAAATGTCATGGCTGATATTTGAACTCAACTCCAATTTCCTGCCAACCTCCACATCCTTGACTTAACATTCAAAATTCCATCAATCTCAGTCTTCAAAATTCTCAATGACTGAGCACCAATAATGCTCTAGGTTAGAGAACTTCAAAAATTCACAACCCTCTAAATGAAGAAATTTTTCCTTGTACTCTAAAAGTAAACGTTAACCTCAGATGTAAACCCCAATTCTAGCCTTTCCAGGGGAATATTGATTAATAAAGGATGATCGAATACGAGAACATGGTCAGCAAAGCTCCCTCTATATTCTCCCTTTATTTTGACAATGCTTAAAGGATAGATTAGCTCTTAGGTGCATGGAAAGCTTCTTCCTGCATATTTGTCATTGTACCAACCTATCAATCTCAGTTGCCAGAAGAAGATCTAAACTAAAACACCATAACTGAAGAGACTGTGACAGATGGAGTCCAATTTTTTGTTGTGTGATGCTGTAATTGTTCATGATTTTCTGAACGGTACCATTACACTTCACTCCCTCCCAAGTGAACTGTCAACTCCCCTTAAGCCTATTGTGAAGTGGTGTGTAAGGTATATTAGCTAACCCCAATGAATAATACCTGAGATGATCAAAGTTGAGACATATACAGAGCAATAGAGGACAATCTTTGCGAAGGATTTAATGAAATTGTAAAAATTGAAAAGAGGAACCACTTTACTGAGTGTTTAGTAGTGTGAAAATTCTTTCTGTACCTCCGTCACAGAGCACCTGAGTTTCAGCAATGGCTTTGCCAAAATAAATACAACTCCAACGTAACCATATGGGAAGGACATGAAAACTGCCAGAAAACTAGAGCACTATAAATGGGCAAAGCATATGGCAGTGCAGAATTATGTAGCAAGCAGTCACAATCCACAAACAGTTGATACAGTGGAAGTCCATTATTTTAGGGTCCAAAATGTGAACTTGCATTAGATTGTGACTGTTTTTTTTAACTGGGCCATGATAATAAGAAAACTCTTACATTTAATGAAGATTTTAATGACAATTTGGGAGACATCAGACTCCTACACTAATACTGAATTTGTGTACTTTGAACTACGTGATAACAGACTTCAACTGTACCGTATTGCAGGACAAGAATCAATCCAATGAACACTCAATAACAAAATCCAGACCTTCATATTTCTTGAAGGAAAATATGTTTTGCAGTGCCAGGAGTTATTTGGCATTGAGATAATGAGGTTGGAGGGAAACTGGTCATGTCCTGTTTAACACCGTATTTATTCAGGTTCAATCCGCTGTTCCTTTTAGATGAATTTATACTATTGGGCATTAATGTTGGGTCTTAGAAGGCTGCTCATTTTGGAAAGCCAAGGTGAATGTCAGACACAAATCAATCAGCATTGAGCTCTTCTTGTCTTTGTTCGACAATGTGAATCAGCTTCTACTTTGGAAGTGCATGGCTGGCAATTGAATTTGGCAATGTTCCATTTCCCACACTGGGCATCCTTTGGCTCACTGTGTTAATTTGGGACAGCTTTATGCTTTCATGGGACTGGATTTAGAACACCAAATGCCAGTCAGTCTGTGTAGAGAATTTAATCCAAAAACGTCTAGGTATATTTGAATGCAAAATCCCAGAGGTGGAAGCATAGGTAAAACCAACTCTATCACTCCATTGTTTGAAGAATTGCGCCTTACAACATTGGTTTCGAATGTGGTTTCTGATTAGTAAGCATGATTTTTAGTCAGTCTGGCAAATAATTTGCTCTGGATTTGCAGATGAAGTCACTAATACAAAAACAACATGCTAGGTATTATTTACAAGTAGTTAACCATTGCAATAAGTGCCAATTAGATGAGGATGAAGGAGAGACAACACAGTCATATGAGTATTTTTTAGAACCTGCTACTATTCCCTAGAAACCCTAGAATATTGACTCTTATCAATTAATACCCGACTGTTGTTACTGGGATTTAATGTGCTCATTCTTGGGCCCAGTGAGAAATGGTAAATGATTTTTAATGTTACATTCTTATTAGTAGGAGCTAATTAGCTCAAATGCAAGTGCCTTATAATGATTATTGTTTTTAAGCAAAGAGTGCCACCTCACTTGATGTTGAATACCATCTGACATTTTTATTCCCCATTTTGCCATCTAATAAACAATCTTTGTTGAAAAGGAAAAACTTGGGCTTATATGCCATCCTGACCATGGGACATCAAAGCATTTTACAGACAATGGAGCGCTTTCTGAAATGAAGTAACTGTTGTGACAAAGGAAACATGGCAGCCAATCTGCATGGATCAAGCTCCGACAAGTAGCAACGTGCTGATCAAAGATGACATCGCCAACGATGCAGCTCTCCCTTGGTACTGCACATTTACTGCCATCTAGTTTGGTGTTTGTCTTTAAATTTGGAGATAGAGTCATACACCATGGAAACAGACCCTTTGGGCCAAAATAATCCCAAACTAACTAGTCCCACCTGCCTGCTCTGGTCCACATCCTTCAAAACCTTTCCTTTTCATGTACCTATCCAAAAGTCTTTTAAACATTGTAATTGTACCCACATCCACCACTTCCTCAGGAAGCTCGTTCTACACATGGACCACCCTCTGTGTAAAAAATTTGCCCCCATGTCTTTTTTAAATCTTTCTCCTTTCACCTTAAAAACGTGTTCCATAGTCTTGACATCCCCTATCCGAAGGAAAAGACAACTACCATTAACTTTATTTATACCCTTGTGATTTTATAAACTTCTATAATGTCGCCTCTCAACCTCCTACGCTCCAGTGAAAAAAGTTCCAGCTTATCCAGCCTTTCCTTATAACTCAAACCTTCCATACCTGGCAACATCCTGGTGAATCTCTTCTGAACCGTCTCCAGCTGAATAATATCCTTCCCATAACTGGGTGACCAGGAAGGACATTATTAAACTGGAGACAGTTCAGATAAGATTTACCAGGATGTTGCCGGGTATGGAAGGTTTGAGTTATAAGGAAAGGCTGGATAAGCTGGAACTTTTTTCACTTTATTTCCTGTAGCCCTATGTCCAGATCATTGATGTACACAGCAACTAAAAATATAACATATTTAACAGAATAAAATGTCGCACAGAAGCATTTTAAAAGACGATATGACTCCAAGTAACATACAGAGGCATCAGGGCAGTTAACCTAAAGCTTGTAACATAAGCTGTCCCAGAAACACCAGTGAAAGGTTCATCTGAAACCTTTCAGTGAGGTTTGAGCATTCTCGCTGTCAAATTTAATAAAACAATATAATTCGGTTTTCAATTAGCTCTGTTTTATGAGTTTCATGTTTGTGTTTATGCTGCCTAAACATGATCCGAACACAGGGGGGCAGTATACAGTTACAAACCAGGCTGAAATCCATGAAAAGGACCAAAAATGGGCACAACGGTTGTGGACCATGTAACCATCTGATGAGATGAAATCGGAGGTTTTTCTTATTTTTAAAACAGGCTAACCACTTTGCAGCTTCAGTCTCTTACAGTCTCACCATCATTCTCCACCCTGAGCCACATCAGGTTCCCCAAAGCCACAGCTAAAATAATTTCCAGTTTCATTTTCATCTTTCAACCCCATATCAAACAGAATAAATGGATGTTTGATGATTGGCGTGGACACGATGGGCTGAAAGGCCACTTTTGGTGATGTGAAAACTCTATGACTGTATGACCCTAAATTCAACTCCATTTCATCATCCTTAACCCTCTAAAATAGCGCTCAGCTACTGCTCCTTTGTCAAGTATTTGTGGAGATTGACTGCTGAGGTTTTGTTCCCTCAGATTCAGAACTGTCATTGTAACCTTCAACTCATGACAAAAGTGAAGTCCTGCTGCTTTTCTGCTTCCCTTTCTCTCTGAGATCCTCAAAAATCTCATTGACATCCGCATCCAGGCTGTCCAACACATGCTACACAAATTCTTCCTCTTCCAAAACCTTCATCTCCTCTGAAGAGCCATAGTGTCGGATTTGAACTTACATCTTAATGACTGCAAGCTCATTGAATACATCAGTCTTCATGGCCATCAATTGGTTAACCAGTTCAATCTTTTTTTCCTGTCCCTCCTCAGCGTTCACCTCGTTCTTCCGTCATCCCATTCCTACCTGCCCACGTGTAGCCACATCTCCTTCAATTGTTTTTCTTCCCATTCCTCACCATCTCTGATGGTTCAGAGTACTGCCCATGTTTTTTTGCTTATGTTGATGTTGTCTCTGAAGGCACAACTTGTAAACATTTTAATGTCTGAAGCACAAGAGCTCCTAAGTTCCTTAATTTCTCCACAGCTTCTCACCTGTCTCTGTAAAGAAAATCTTTCTCTCCAAAATGGATAACCAAACATTTACCCATTGTGAACACCATCTGCCACAGTCTTACCGAATTACTCAAGTCTATCTACCTCTTTTCCAGATGTCAACCTGTTTGGACTTTTTATGACACATTTCCATGGCCATCATACCCTTTCTACTTTGCCACACAAGACCCATCTCTTTTTGTTTGCCATTAATTGAATATCAGTTATTGGCTATGAAGAGAGACTAGATAGACTGGAGTAACTTTCATTGAGTAGACAAGGGTAAGGGACACCCAACTATGATGTACAAAGTTCTGAGGAGCATAGATAGGGAGAAACTGGGGGGCGGGCGGGGGTTGGGTAGGGGGTGGGGGTTGGGTATGGCTGGGGAACCGTTTTAAAGTTAAGAACAGGAGGTTTAGAGAAGATTTAAGGGAAACATTTTTCACCCAGTGACTGGTGGGAATCTGTAACTCACTGCCAAAGAACTTGCTAGAGGTTGGAACCCTCAGGGCGACTATTTAGATGAAAATTTGAAATACCACAGCACACAATACAGGCCAAGTGTGGGAAAATAGGATTAGAATAGATGGAGGTTTGATAACTGGTATGGACATGATGGGCCGAGGGGCCCCTTCTATGCTGTTAAGAATTCTATGGATTGAGGCGATGAGCATTAACTCAGGTCTCATTTGTAGGCCTCATCTGGTCTAGTGGTAGAATCCTTACCTTTGAGCTAGGAAGCCTGAATTCAAATCCCACTTGATCTAGAGGTGCACAATAGCTTTTATAAAGAGGTTGCTTCGGGAAAGTATCTTTCCCTGCTCCTACGTGAGGGGATAACTGACGACCTCATGGTGTTATTGCTGGACTATTAGTCTGGAAACTCAGGTATTGACCTGGGTTCAAATCCCACGATGGGATTCCAACCTAAGACAAAAATGGAAATTGCTGGAAAACTCAGTGATTCTGGCAGCATCTGTGGAAGTGTACGTCATGCAGTCACTCATCTGCTAAGCTTTTTCGCCTTCCTGTGGATGATGGAGTTTCTGACCACTGCTCAACACTTTTCCCAACTGTGCAGTGAACATTATGAACTGAGCAACTGTTCTGAGGAAGGTCACCTGTCTCGAAATATCAACTCAGATTTCTCTCCAAAGATCCTGCCAGGCCTTCTGAGCTTTTCCAGCAATTTCTGTTTTTATGTCTGCTTTTGCCTCTTTCAATTCTAATCTATTCTCATTTGAATTCTGGCACTTGTATCTTCTTGCTTCCAATTCCCTTTCCTTCAAACAAACCATTACATGGTGAAAAGATTTGGTGCAAGTATAGATCCCGAGGGAACACCATCCCATTTTGCCAACCTGAATGCATTTCCCCTTATCCCTGCACCCTATTGCACAACTAGCAGCCAATTGTCAACCCATATGCAGTGTCACCTTCACTTCCAGTGTTTATTGTCCATCCTTAATTGCCCAGAGAGCAGTTAAGAGTCAACCACATTGCTGTGGGTCTGGAATCAATGTCAGCCAGACCAGGTAAGGATGGTAGTTTCCTTCCTTTCCATTAGAGATGGGTTTTTCCTGACAATCGTCAATGGATTCACGGTCATCACTAGATTCTTAATTCCAGATATTTTATTGCATTCAAATTCCACCATCTGCCGTGGCGGGATTTAAACCTGCGTTCCACAGGATGTTATCTGGGTCTGTGGATTAACAGTTCAGCAATGATACCTCCAGGCCATCGCCTCCCCTTGCTGGTAGTATGCTCATTTTGCTTACATATTTTTGTGCCCTTCATGCCTTGAATATGTATTCTTGCATTTAGGAATTTTTTTAGGGAAAAAAAACCGCACGTCATGAAATTATTTTCCCCGTTTTAAACTTGCATTGTTTTTGTGCTGTTAACCGAACAGAGGTAAAGACAACAGTTGCAGTAAAAGAGGGTCGACAGGTGGTTAGTTCCCAGGTCTCTATCACTGTTGTTCACAAGTTGGCTGCTGGGAATTGTGCTAATAGCATCCTTACAGTCAATCATCCTCTGAGTTTCTCCGCTGCGCTGTGGACGATGGAGTTTCTGGCCTCTGCTCAACATTTTCCCCAACAGCGGTGTGAAGATTATGAACATGTCATGTGGAGAATCCATAAACATGAGGCTGCATCCCACCACCTGTTGTATAGATAACTTTTGAAGATTCGCCAGCATTTTAATCCTTCCCATCGCTCCTGCAACACAAACCATCTCCAGGAATCTGATTCTAAATACAACACTGAGAACCTTCTGACCCGTTTTATTTAAGTAACCATTGTGACATCACGGAGTCTTGGCACAAGAGCTCAAAAGAGAAACCTGGCTTTAAGTTGCAATGAAAATAGACTGTGTGCCGCTGTGAATTAATACACTTTCCCTTTCAACACTGGGACCTGGGCTCAGATCCACCTAATACTGCAGGAATGGGAAGCTGTGCACTGTATGGTCATACCTGTGAGGATTCCATGGAGAACACATTTGGCTATTCTCAACTTAGCCAGTCGTGTGAAATGCCCTGCAGTGCCTAAGCACAAAACTGGCAGAGAAATCAGAAGGGTATTTGATATCACAAATAAGAAAATTCATCGAGGTACAGAGAGGGGAGGAATGATGTTTTTACTTGAAGACCATTGCTGTAAGGTAGACAGCATATGGCCTGTGTTACAGATGGCTTAGTGGCTTTCCAAGTTGACATATTTTTGCAAAAAGCGGGTAAATCTTACGTTCTTTAGAATGGACAAACTTCCACTTTGACGAGAGGAAGACATGAGGAAGGAGAGGTTTAACAAGTCGCATTCATGATATAAATATTCTAAACATTTCATGTAACATGATGAAATGTCTGATATGCTTTAGATTACATTCCTAGCAACATGATGTGTGTGTGTGTGTGTGTGTGTGTGTGTGTGTGTGTGTGTGTGTGTTCGGCTGTCAGTGTGGAACAAAAGTCAAACCAAATATTCTAGCTTCGCAACCATTACCAGAGTAACTGCGGGTGCTGTGGATCTGAAACAAAAACAGAAAATGCTGAAAATACTCAACAGGTCAGGCAATATTTGCAGAGACAGGTGTGAAGTTATTATGTCAGGTCAATGGCCTTTCCTGACAGCTCTGATGATGTGGAAATGGTACTTGAGCTAATTAAGTACAAGTTTTGGCTTCCATTCTGGGTGTTGTCAGCATCACAAATATCCATCTTCCTCTCAGGTCTATATAGGCAGCTAAACCAGGCATTAACTGTTGAGATGGTAGTCCTGAAAATGAGGTATTAAAAATGGAAATAATCTAAAGACAGGCCTTGGCAGTATCAGGCTGATATATAATTTCACATCTGATCCCTTTAATTATAGTTTTAGCTACATTAAGTGTGACCTCCTGAGATATTGTAAAAATAATACCTGCTATTCAGGGTAATGCTTGATGCTTCTATTACAGGAGATGGGAGCTTTACTTTCATCCAGGAAAGTTGGCAGATGTATTAAGTTATATGCATGTCAGCTGACCACCAGAATGTTCAAACATACGCATCCTACCCAGGTCTGAGTATGAATGAAATGAACCTTTGATTTAAGTTAATCTGAGCAATAGAAAAGAATGAGAAGAAAACTTAAAGAACTCCAAAGAGGAAAATTTTGTTCCAATGGAGAAAACAGAAGAAGTAGCCTGGGGTGGCACTCCCCCACAAACCTTGGCAAAGTAATCACCATGTAAGCAACCATGGTGATCGTTAATGTTCACCACGGTTTTGCTAGAGGAGTTACTCACATTGTGAGAAACTGGCACACAGTAATTGGCTGTGCAATTTACACACAGGCAATTTAACATACTGCTAATCTCAATGGATGATGAAATTGTGCAACTACAACCTACATTCATTTATCTACCTTTTACTGCAGTAAAATATCTCAAATTGCCTCACAGGAGGACTATGAAACAAACTTGACAAAAGCCAGTTATTATATTTTTAGAAATTATCATGTCCAATTATGGGCGGCACTGTGGCTCAGTGATTAGCACTGACGCCTCACTGCGCCAGGGACCCGACTTTGACTCTTGCCTCAGGTGATTGTCTGGGTGGAGTTTGCACATTCTGCCTGTGTCTGTTCAAGTTTCCACTGAGTGCTCTGGTTTCCTCCCACAGTCCAACGACGTGCGGGTTAGGTGGATTGACCATGCTAAATCACCCTGTAGTGTTCAGGGATGTGTTGTTGTCAGCATCGCAAATATCCATTTCCTCTAAGGTCTACATCGGCAGCTTTAGCTAAACCAGGCATTAACTGTTGAGATGGTAGTCCTGAAAGTGAAGTATTAAAAATGGAAGTAATCTAAAGATAGGCCTTAGCAGTTTCAGGCTGATATATAATTTCGCATCTGATCCTTTTAATTATAGTTTTGAGCTACATTAGGTGTGACCTCCTGAGATATTGTAAATATAATACCTGGCATTCAGAGGTAATAGACTGGGTGAATTACAGGGTTCGGGGGATGGGTGTGGGGTGGGATGCTCTTCAGAGGGTCAGAGTGGACTTTCTGGGATAAGGGCCTGTTTCCACGCTGTAGGGATTCTATGAACACAGCACTCAATTCTATAAGAAGGGCATGCATTTTATTTAGTGTCTTTCACAACAAGACATCCTAAAGTGTTTTACAATTAATTAAGCTCTTTCAAAGTGTTACACCATTTGATTGGATCTGTTCTGCCTTTTGCAGAAATTTTTACATTACCAAGTAGATATCAGTGTTGTGGCTGGACAGGCGCAGGTGGACTAGGAGCACGGTTAGCTCTGGAGCACACATCTTCAATATTACGGCTGGGGCTTTGTCAGGACACATAGCCTTTGCAGTATTCAGTGCCCCCAACCATTTATTGATCCCAAAAACAGTGAATCAAATGGGCTGAAGGCTAATATCTGTGATAGTGGGATCCTCAGGAAGAGGCCGAGATGGATCATCCACTTTGTCTTAAGATTGTTGGAAATGATTCAGCAGTGTTGACTTCTGTGCTAATGTTTGTTTCCCTTATCATTGAAAATCGGGATGTTTTTGGGGTTTTCTTTTCCAGTTAGTTGTTTAATTGGCCCCCACCATTTGTGAATGAATGTGGGGAACTGCTAGGTCTTGACCCCAGTTGTAAAATTGGTTTTGGGATCACCTAACTTCAGGTTGCTTCCACTGTTAAGCATGTACATCGTTCTGTTGCAGACTGCCCATCTAAACCAGGTACAAGTCTGTAGTCCTAAGCCCCTTCAGTAAGCCAGTTGTAAGGCCTTAATGCAAAGCTACAGGAAATGCACAGACCAAGCTTTCACACTGGTACCAACTCCTGGGTAGCCTCACCAGCCACCTATAAAGACATTGTTCAGTGACGAGTGAAAAAGTGAATCATAGAATCACAGAGTGGTCAATATACAGAAGGAAGCCATTCAGCCCATCAAACCTGTGCCAGCTCTCTGCAAAGCATTTTGGCCAGTCCCACTCTTTCTCTGTAATCCTGCAATGTATTTCTTTTCTAGTGCTGAATTAATTTCCTTTTAAAGCAATGATTGAAGTTGCCTCCAGCACACTCTCTGGCAGCACATTCTAGTTAGTCATCATTTGCTGCTTAATGAGGTTCCTCCTCACGTAGCCTTTGGTCACTTTGCAAATCCCTTTTAGATGAAACTTTCTTTTATTGTTACATTTTTGGAAGACTCCTAGACTTCTCTTCAGCTCATTCAACCATCCATTTATTGTTGCTGGTGTGTTAGAAGCTGGGGGGTGAACTGATAGAAATATATAAGATTGTGAAAGGCATGTTTAGGTTGGATAATTGGAGTCTTTTTCCCAGGATGGAAATGTCAAATACTAGGGGGAATAGGTTTAACCTGAGTGGGGGAAAGTTTAAAGGAGACACGTGAGGCATGTTTTTTACGTGGAGGATGAACAAAGAACAAAGAACAAAGAAAATTACAGCACAGGAGCAGGCCCTTCGGCCCTCCAAGCCTGAGCCGATCCAGCTCCTCTATCTGAACCTGTTGCCTATTTTCCAAGGATCTGTATCCCTCTGCTCCCTGCCCATTCATGTCTCTGACTAGATACATCTTAAATGATGCTTTTGTGCCCGCCTCTATCACCTTCGCTGGCAAAGCGTTCCAGACACCCACCAGCCTTTGCGTAAAGAACTTTCCACGCATGTCTCCATTAAACTTTTCCCCTCTCACCTTGAAATCGTGACCCCTAGTAATTGAATCCACCAATCTAGGAAAAAGCTTCTTGATATCCACCCTGCCTAAACCTTTCATGATTTTGTAGACCTCAATCAGGTCCCTCAACCTCCATCTTTCTAACGTAAATAATCATAATCTACTCAACCTCTCTTCATAGCTAGTGCCCTCCATACCAGGCAACATTCTGGTGAACCTCCACTGCACCCTCTCCAAAGCATCCACATCCTTTTGGTAATGTGGCGATGGTAGGTGTCTAGAACACAGTGCTAGAGGAGGTGGTGGAAGCATGTATGATAACGAAGTTTAAGAGGCATTTGGACGCATATATTAACAGGCAGAGAATAGAGGACTGTGGATCATGTGCAGACAGATGGGATTAGTTTAGAATGGCATCATGGTTGCCACAGACAAGGTGGGCCAGAAGGTCTGTTTCTGTGCTGCACTGTTTGCTCTATGTTGTATGTTCATCTAAAGTTCATGAGACCTCGAACATCGATCTGCTTCAGGGACCTGTTTGAGGTCACGGCTCAACTTTCCTTTTGAAATATTGCCTGATGTCTGCTGTACAATCACTCTACCATCTAGTCTTTCATCTGCTCAACCGTTCTACAGGGAAAATTAACAACAACAAGCCATGGGTTAAATCTTGGAAGATAAGAATACCAGTAAAGGACAATTTAATTTTCGATCTAGCCTTGTGAGCTGTGTGCGTTGTTGACCTGCAGTGAAGACGAGGAGAGGATTTGACACAGCAGTTCAAAATCATGAACTGTTTGAACAAAAAGAGACAGGCCCTTATGGCAGAATGGTCAGTAAGCATTGGGCACAGGTTGAAGGTGATAGCTAAGAGAACTGGTGGTCAAGGTGAGGAAAAATCATTTGATGCACTGGAATACAATACCTAAAAGTGACAAGATTTGAGTGCAGGAGCAAAATATCTTGCTGCAATTATACAGGGCCTTGCTGAAACCAAATCTGGAGGAATGTGTCACTTAGTCTCCTTGTCTGAGAGATTATGTTCTGGTGAAGGAGGGAGTGCAGCAAACATTTACCAGACTGATTCCTGGGAAGGCAAAATTGATGCATGAAGACAGAGTGGATTGATCAGGACTAAACTTATTGGAGTTTAAAAGGCTGAGGGGGGTGAGTCTCATTGGAACCTATAAAATTCTAACAGCGCTTGATGGAGAAATGCAAGAAGGATGTAGCTGATTACCAGGGAGTCCAGAACGCAGGGTCACAGTCTAAGGATGTGGATAGGCTATTTAGGACTGAGACAAGAAGAAATTTCTTCACCCAGAGACTGGTGAGTGCTACAGAATACTCCACTAGAGAAAGTGGTTGAGGCCAAAACATTGAATGATTTCAAGGAGGAGTTAGACATAGTTCTTAGGGCTAAAGAGATCTAAGGGCAGGGGGAGAAGATGGGAACAAGTGACTGTGTTGGATGACCAGCCATGATCTCATTGAATGGCAAAACAGACTCAAAGGCTGAATGGCCTACTGCTACTCCTATGCCAGCAAATCCAGTACCAACCTTCAAATGGGATTTGAATAAATACTTGAAAGAGACAAAGGTCACAGGACTGTTATGAAAGATGTAAATGAATTGGAGAGAGTGCAAAAGCAATTTATAAGACTTGTTTCAGGATTGAGAAACTTCAGCTGGAAGGATACATTAAAAACATAGGACTGTTCTCCCTGGAGATGTGTTGGAGGTTTCCATAATCATGAGTGGGCTAGATAGAGTAGGCAGGGAGAAGTTGGTCCTGCTTGTTAAAGATACACGTACAAGAGGGCAGAGATTTAAAGTTATTTGCAAAAGAAACCAGTGTGATGTGAGAAACGTTGTCTCAGCCAGCAAGTAGTTAGGGTATTGTTATGGACCAGACCAAATCCCATTCAAGTATGTAAAGGAGATAGCCTAGATCTTAACATTTTCTTATTTAAAGGCAAGTGTAAGGTGCTGTGTTACAGATCTAATTCGATTGTTTACGCTATGTGGCTTTAAACAAAACGTATTTTACTTTTATTCTGCAGTTAAAATACAAAATAAAAGGCAGATGAATTGGTCTAACTTTTACTCTATTGGAAAACTTAACAGAATAATAGATTATTTAACTACTAAACGCCAACTGGTCCAATGTAGTAACATCCCATAAACGTACCTTTAACAAAGGAAAATTCAGTAAAATAGATTGTCTTACATGCAATTCTAGCAGCGGGAAGAGAACCCCAGCTTTTAGTTGTAACAGAGAGAGGAATAAGAGCTTCTTCATTCAGCCTCAAGACCCCAGCAACTGCCGAAAACTAAAACTAAATTCTTGGTTTTGTGGGAGCTTGACCCCACCCATTCAGGCTGCTTCTATTGTTCCAACTTTAAAAAAAAGGCCTCACAAGCTGTTTACTTTATTGCTTTGCAGCAGTCAGCTCCGTACTTCTGCCTCAACCTTCCTTAACCAGAGAAAAGGACAAAATATACCTCTTAACGCCATAGTATTGTCACAGCATAGAATGCACTACATGGAAGTGTATGGAGGCAGATTCAACTGAGGTTTGCAAGAGGGCATTAGATGATATTACATAGAAAAGCTATGCAAGGGTATGGGAAAAGGGATTTTCAGGATAGCAGCCAGTAACTAGTGAAGTTCCATAGGGGTCAGCACAGTGACCACAACTATTCATGTTATACATTAATGATCTGGACAAAGGAACTGAGGGCATTGTCACTAAGTCTGCAGATGACACAAAGTTAGGTTGAGGAACAGGTAGTGTTGAGGAAACAGGGAGTTGTAGATGACTGAGATAGGCTAAGAGTGGTCAAAGGAATGACAGGTGAAACAAAATGTGAGAGAGTGTGAGTTATGTACTTTGGGAAGAAGAATAGAGGCCAGACACTAATTTCTAAATAGGGAAAAATTTCGGAAATCTGAATCACAAAGGGACTTGAAGTTCTAGTTCATGATACTCTCAAGGTTAACACATAGGTTCAGTTGGCAGTTAGGAAAGTAAATGTCATGTTAGCTTTCATTTTAAGAGGGCTAGAATTCAAGAATAGAGATCTACTGTGGAGGCTCTATAAGGGTCTGGTCAGACAACATTTGGAATATTGTGAGTGGTTTTAGTCCCCATATCTAAGGAAGGATGTGCTGGCCTTGGAGGGGGTCCAGAGGAGGTTCACGGGAATGATCCCAGGGATGAAGGGCTTGTCATTTGAGGAGCAGTTGAGGACTCTGGGTCTGTACTAGATGGAGTTTAGAAGGATGAGAGGTGTTCTAATTGCAACTTACAAACTATTGAGAGGCGTGCATAGAGTGGACATGGAGAAGATGTTTCCACTAGTAGGAGAGACTAGGACCCAAGTGCACAACCTCTGAGTAAAGGGACAACACTTTAGAACTTAGGTGAAGAGGAATTTCTTCAGCTGGAGGGTGGTTGTCCGTGGAACTCATTGCCACAGGCAGAAGTGGAGGCCAAGACACTTGAGTGCTTTAAGATGGCAATAGATAGGCTCTTGATTAGTAAGGGGATCAAAGGCTACATGGATAATGGGGTGACAAATGATTGAGTGGACCAAATGGCCTAATTCTGCTCTTATTTCTTGTGGTCTTATGGAGATTGGCACTAAGTGATGATGCTCATTTGAAGAGCTGGTACAAGCACAATGGGCTGAATAGCCTCCTGCTGTGCCATAACGATTTGGTGATTCTGTTAAAGAAAATGAGTAAAATACTGATTGGATATTCTTTCAAAAATCCCGTCCAGGAACATTTGAACGACAATATTATTGTCATTCTAAAATTTGATTTATTTTGTCCTATGCCTTCTCTATTTACCTATTCATGTGTCTGTTTGTTGCTGGTTTCTGATGGCCACTGCTGGCACTGTCTTATCTATTTTGCTGGGCACACCAGTGCAGTGATGAAGGAATGCTGCTCTGTCAGAGGGACCAACTATCTGATAGACATTATATCATAGACTATTTGCACTCTCGGGTAAGCGAGGAAAATCCAAAGGCACTATTTCAAAGAAAAGCAGACGAGTTAATTCCCTGTGCCCCAGAGAAAACATATTTCTCGGCTAACACCACTAAAACCAGATGATCTGGTCATTATCACGTTGTCACTTGTGGGATCTTACTGTGCGCAAATTTGCTGCCTCGTTTTCGACATTTTGATGCTTCAAAAGTATGTCATTGTCTGTAAAGCCCTCGGGGGGCTTCTTGTGGATCTACGAGGTTTTTACATAAATGCTAAATCTTTTTATTCAACTTTTAAACAAAATAAACTTTTTCAAGAGGATAGTTTGTAGCATTGTATCACAGTGGGAGGATCAGCATGTGACAATAATCCAGCAATTGCTGTTGTTTCCCCAGACAGGGCAGACTGGCTCCACTGAAATGTCATCTGACGGGGCATACTTTCAGACTGAATCATACTGAACCACCTAATTATGTCCATGACAGATACATTTGTTTTAAAACATAGCCCAGCACTGAGGCTACAGCTAGGGCCTGGGAGCAAACTGACTCCCACTGTTCCCAAAAACTGAATGTCATTGAAACTTTTCCAACTCTTCAACCCACAACATTGCTTAAAGCTCCGAACTTGAAATACTACTGTCTAATTTATTCACTGGAGAGCAACTGCTAATCTTTTGTAAAATTAACGGAGGTGTGCTTGAGTCTGGGATATGAATTACGTATGAGCGGTAGGGTTATACAGTCACATATTCATAGAGAGGTACAGCACGGAATCAGACCCTTCAGTCCAACTTGTCAATTCCAACCAGATACCCTAAATTAATCTAGTCCCATTTGCCAGCATTTGGCCCATAACCATCCAAACCCTTCCTATCATGTACCCATCCAGATGCCATTTAAATGTTGTAATTTTACCAGCCTCCACCACTTCCCCTGGGAGTTCATTCCATACACGCACCACCCTCTGTGTGAAACGGTTGTCCCTAAGGCCCCTTTTAGGTTCTTGACATGCAGTCGTACTGTCCCTATCTCTGAGCCAGGAAAACCTGGGATCAAGTCCGACCTGTTCCAGAGGTGATCATAATGTATCTGAACAGGTTAATGAAGAAGATATGGATATTAAGATATACGTGGGATTGAGAATGGCACTCAACATGAGCAAATAGGAAATGATATGGAATATTAAAATTCCGTGCCAGGGTTGCCAAAATTAAGTCTGCTTATCAATTACAGATGATTACATAACTTGAATCCATAATAATGCTGATTACATAGCTAGTAGGAACTGCAGATGCTGGAGAATCTGAGATAACAAGATGTAGAGAGATAAAAGGTACTGCAGATGCTGGAGAATCCGAGATAACAAGCATGGGGCTGGATGAACACAGCAGGTCAAGCAGCATCATAGGAGCAGGAAAACCTGATGTTTCGGGCCTAGACCCTTCATCATAAATGGCATTTCTGATGAAGGGTCTAGGCCCGAAACATCAAGTTTTCCTGCTCCTATGATGCTGCTTGACCTGCTGTGTTCATCCAGCCCCATGCTTGTTAACGAGGTGTAGAGCTGGATGAACACAGCAGGCCAAGCAGCATCAGAGGAGCAGGAAGGCTTACACCTTGTTATCTCTGATTACGTAGGTAGTCAGGGACATTAGCAACAACCTCCTTTGATATTCAGGTCATCGATCATGGTACAGCATTCTCTCTGCGCTTAGAGATGTAATGTAAACATACAATAGCTTTTGAATAAAAGTACACGTTTTAACAATAATAAAATTAAATGAAAGTTGAGACCTGACTACAAAGCTCTGCTGATGCTGAGACATAGAATATGAAGTACGTGAGAACAGGGAGATGATGGGCTAGTGGTGTTACTGCTGAACTGTTAACCCAGAGAACCAGATAATGTTCTGGGAACCCGGGTTCGAATCCCGCCACAGCAGATGGTGGAATTTAAATTCAATGAAAATATCTGGATTTAAGAATCTAATGGTCTTTGTCAATCTATTGTTGATTGTCGGGAAACCCATCTGGTTCACTAATGTCCTTTAGGGAAGGAAACTGCCATCCTTACCTGGTCTGGCCTACATGTGATTCCAGACCCACAGCAATGTGGTTGACTCTTAACTCTCCTCTGGGCAATTAGGGATGGGCAATAAATGCTGCTTAGCCAGCAACGCCCTCCTCCTGTGAATGAATAAAGAAAAAAAGCAAGGAGCAGGATTAATCAATTTAGCCTCTTGAGCCTGCTCTGTGATTTAATGTGATCATGACTGATCTCATCTTGGCCTCAACTCCACTTTCCTGCCCATAACTAACTAAAAACCTGTCGATTTCCTCCTTAAATTTATTCAATGTCCCAGAACCCACTGTACTCTGGCGTAGTGAATTCTACAGATTCACAACTCCTTGGGAGAAGTAACTTCACCTCATCTCGGTTTTAAACCTGCCATTCCTTATCCTAAAACCATTACCTTTCATTCAGGATTGCCCCACATGATGAAACGTCCTTTCTACGTCCACTTTGCCAATCTCCTTTAGCATTTTATACACCTCAATTAGATCTTCTCTCATTCTTCTAACCTCCAGAGAGTATCTGCTCAATCACTTTCACAGGACAAACCCTTCATCTCTGGAGGAGCAAATTACTGCAGATGCTGGAATCTGTGCTGAAAACAAAAAATGCTGGAAATCACAACAGATCAGCCAGCATCTGTGGAGAGAGAGCAAATTAATGTTTCAAGTCTAGATGACTGTATTTATTATTGTGCCTATAACTCCATCCATTTGAGGTTCAATATGATGCTGTGTGCAGTAATCATATTGTTCCTTGGATATTGAACGCAAGGGATTTATCCTGGCCATTTCTTCTATCACTCTACACAGCTTTCACAGTCAATTAATTATAGATTTCCTGCTAATTCAGGGTCAATGGTCAGAAATCCTAGCTTCTCATGATTCACTTTTAATCCAGAGCTACTTGTTTCAACATTGCTCACAGATAAAGTCTACACAATTGTCATTCTTTGTAACTTTCACACTACACTTTTTTCCAATTATTTTTACAGGTATCATAGTGCCTGGTTATATGGCAATATTAATGGTCAGAAAAATAATGCTCAGGAGATTTCAATGAATTCTTAAGAAAAAAGAAACGGGTATTGCATTAAGAAACTGAAACCATTGATACAACTGTAGTTCTGAATGTTGGTAGAAGTCAAATATCAGATAGCCGAACTGATCTAAGGAAAGATATACTGGCATTGGAGGCAGTCCAGAGAATGGCTCACTGGGATGAGACCAGGTGCAGAGGAACTTTCTGATTAGGAGAGGTTGAGCGTAGAGTCATAGAGTCATACAACAAAGAAATAGACCCTTCAGTCCAACAAGTCCATGCTGGCCACAATCCTAAACTAAACTAGTCCCACCTGCCTGCGCTTGACCATGTCCCTCCAAACATTTCTTGTTATATGACCTTGTCTAAATGCCTTTTAAACGTTGTATATAGTGACAGAGTCATACAGCGTGGAAACAGAACCTTCGGTCCAACCAGTCCATAGGTTGGGCCTGTAATCATTGGAATTTAGCAGAATAAGAAGCGGTCTTATTGAATACACAGGATTCTGAGGGGACTTGATGGGTGTGGAGAGGAGTTTCCCCTTGTGGAAGAGTTGAGGACTAGACAACCTAGTCTCAGTATAAGGGGTCACACATTTAAGGCAGAGATGAGGAAGAATTTCTTAATCTGTGGAGTTAATCTGTGGAATTCTTTACTGCAGAGGACTATTGACAGCTGGGTTGTTTAGTATGCTGAGATGGACAGATTTTTAATCAGTAAGGGAATGAAGGGTTATGGGGAAAAGGCAGGAAAGTTGAATTGAGGATGATCAGATCAGCCATGACCTAATTGAATGGCTAAGCAGACTCCATAGGCTAAATGGCCCTCTTCTGCTTTGACATCTTATGGTTTTTAAATCCATAAAATATATTCTTTGGAGTTAGGCTTATCATCAACAACAAATTGAATCATCAACTCCTTTGTCTTTCTTTATGAATTGATAAACAGTGAGAACTGTGTGTAATTGACAGCATTGATAATCCAAATTCTAAATATCAGTTACAACCATGATGGACTATAAGACCATTAGGTTTAGAAGCAGAATTAGGCCATTCTGGCCATCAAGTCTGCTCTGCCATATGTTTGATATGTTTCTCAATCTCATTCTCCTGCCTTCTCCCCATGACTCTTGATTCCCTTACCAATTAAGAACCTATCTGTGGCAGCATCTGTGGAGAGAAATCAGAGTTAATGTTTTGCGTCGAATGACCCTTCTTCAGGACTGTTCTGATACTGACAGACCTGCTGACCTTTTCCAGTAATTTCTGTTTTTGTTTCTGATTTACAGCGCCCGCGGTTCTTTCCATTTGTTTTTGACAACTTATCTATCTCTGTCTTAAACACACTCAATAACTTGGCCTCCAAGCCTTTTGCAGCAATGAGTTCCATAGATTCACCACCATCTGGCTGAAGAAATTCCTCTTCATTTTAGTTCTAAAGGGTCATCCCTTCACTCTGAGGCTGTGCCCATGGATCGTAGTCTCTCTTACTGTTGGAAACATCTTCTCCATGTCCACTCTATCCAGGCCTCTCAGTATTCTGCAAGTTTCAATTAGATCCTCCCTCATCCTTCTAATCTCCATCAAATACAGACCCAGAGTCTTCAACTGCTCCTCATACGATAAGCCCTTCATCCCTGGGATCAAAAATAGAGAGTGGTGATAAAGGGTTGCTTTTCGGACTGGAGGCCTCTGACCAGTGGTTTATCACAAGTTTCGGTGCTGGCCCACTGCTTTTTGTCATTTATACAAATTATTTGGATGTGAATGTAGGAGGTATGGTTAGTAAGTTTGCAAATGACACCAAATTTGTGGCGTAGTGACAGTGAAGAAGGTTATCTCAGACCTAGATCAGATGGGCCAAAGGGCAAAGGTGTAGCAGTTTAATTTAGATACATTTGAAGTGTTGCATTTTGGTAAAGCAGACCAGGGCAGGACTTTGACAGTTAATGGTAGAACACTGGGGAGTGTTGCTGAACAAAGAGATCTAGGGATGAAGTTGCATTGTTCTTTGAAAGTGGAGTCACAGGTAGATAGGGTGATGAAGAAGGTTCTGAGGAAGGGTCTGAGGAAGGGTCACTAGACCCGAAACGTTAACTTTGTTTTCTCCTCCACAGATGCTGCCAGACGTGCTGAGCTTTTCCAGCAACTTTGTTTTTGTTCCTGATGAAGAAGGCGTTTGGTACGCTTGCCTTCATTGGTCAGAGCATTGAGTATAGGAGTTGGGACACTATGTTGCAGCTGTAAAGGACTTTGGTGAGGCCTCTGTTAGAATACGGTGTACAATTCTGGTTGCTCTTCTAAAAGAAAGATGTTGTTAAACTGAGAGCGTGCAAAAAAGATTTAGATGGATGTTGCTGAGACTGGAGGGTTTGAGGTATATGGGAAGGCTGAATAGGCTGGGGCTATTTTCATTGGAGTGTTACAGGCTGAGGGGTGACCTTATAGAGGCTTATAAAACTAAGAGGGGCATAGATAGGGTGAATAACTAAGTTCTTTTTCCTCAGGTGAAGTGGTCCAGAACTAGAGGGCATAGGTTAAAGATGAGAGGGAAAAGATTTTAAAAAGAACTGAAGATAACTTTTTCATGCAGAGGGTGGTGCGTATATGGGACAAGCTGCCAGAGAAGGTGGTGGAGGCTGATACAACTACAACATTTAAAAGGCACCTGCATGGTTATACGAATCAGAAGGGTTTAGGGAGATGTGGGCCAAAAGCTGGCATGTGGGACTGGGTTCAAATAGGATATCTGGTTGGCATGGACAAGTTAGACCGAAGGGTCTGTTTCCGTGCTGTATGACTCCATGATTCTTCTGGACCCCCTCCAATGCCAGCACATTCTTCCTTAGACATGAGGCCCAAAACTGCTTACAATATTCCAAATGTGGTCTGATCAGAGCCTTATACAGCCTCAACGGTACATCTCTGCTCTTGTATTCGAGCTCTCTTGAAATGAATGCGAACATTGCGTTTGCCTTCCAAACCACCAAGTGAACCTGCCTTAACCTTAGTAGGATCCCAAACTAGGACTCCTATGCTTCAGATTTCTGAAACCTTTCCCCATTTAGAAAATAGTCAATATCTCTCCTCTTTCTACCAAAATGCATAACTACGCACTTTCTCACATTGCTATCTCTCATTGCCATCTGCCATCTCTTTGCCCACTGTCCAAGCCTGTTCACATCCTTCTACCATCTCTCCACTCCCTCAACATGACCTGTGCCATCTGCAAAGTTTACAACAATGTCCACAGTTCCTGGTTCAGATTGTTAATGTATAACGTGAATATTTGTGGTCCCAACACTGACCCCAGTGTCACCAGGTGCCATCCTGAAAAAGAACCCTTTACCCCCACTGTCTGCCTTCTGCCAGTCAGCCAATCCTCTATCCTTGCCCCTAACACCAAGGGCTCTTGTTTTATTTAGCAGCCTCCTGTGCAACACCCTGTCAAAGTGCTCCTGAAAATTCAAATAGATCATTCCTTTGCAACAAAAACAAAGTTGCTGGAAAAGCTCAGCAGGTCTGGCAGCATCTGTGAAGGAAAAAACAGAGTTGACGTTTTGGGTCAGTGACCCTTTCAAAAGGCAGAAATGTTATCTCCTCAAAGGTAACTTGCATGTTACCTCCTCAAAGAATTCTACCAGATTTGTTGGACATGACTTCCCCTTGATGAAGCTGCGCTGACTCAGTCCTATTTTACCATGCACTGCCAAGTACTCTGCAATCTCATCCTTAATAATGGACTCTAAAATCTTTTCGACCTATAGTTTCCTGTCTTCGACCTCCCTCCCTTCTGAAACAAGTATGTTACATTTGCAATTTTCCAGTCCTCTGGGTCTCTCCCCATCTCTAGGGATTCCTGAAGGATGACCATTAATGCATCTACAATCTCCTCAACTGTGTCCTTCAGAACTCTGGGGTGTAATCCATCTGGTCCAGATGGTTTATCCACCTTCAGACCTTAGCTTCCCAGCACCCTCTCCTTAACAATAGTGAATACATTAACTTGAATTTCTGGTATGTTGCTGGTATCTCCCACCGTAAAAACTGATACAAAGAACCTATTCTGTTTCTCTGCCATTTCTTTGTTCCCCATTCCTACTTCTCTAGCTTCATTTTCCAGCTTTCCAATGCACTCTCTTGCCTCTCTCTTAACTTTTTGATATCTAAAAAAATTATAGCAATCTTCTTTTATATTACTAGCTAGCTTTCTTCTCATATTTCATCTCCTCCCCTCTTATTGCTTTTTTTTTTGTTGTGCTCTGCTGGTTTTTAAAGGTTTCCCGATCTTCCGGCTTCTCATTAACCTTCACCACATTGTATATTATTTCTTTCGTTTTTACGCAGTGCCTGCTTCCTATTGTCAGCCATGGTTGCCTCATCCTCCCCTTAGTATGTTTTTCCCTTGGGATGAATTTCTGCTGTTCCTCCTGAGTTACCACCAGAAATTCCTGCCATTGCTGCTCCACTGTTTTCCCTTTCCAGTCAACTCTGGCCAGTTCCTCTCTCAAGTCTTTGTCGTAACCTTTACTCAATTGTAATACTGTTATATCTGATTCCAGCCTCTCTCTCTCAAACTTCAAGCTGAATTCTATCATATTATGGTCATTGACCCCTAGGAGTTCCTTCACTTTAAGCTCCCTCATTTCACATCATCAAATCCAGAATTACATGTTTTTCCTCCCATCAGAACAGCCCTCTTCTTCCCTGGTTCAGGGGACTCTTCCCAGGGAACAGATGACAGAGTCCAGCAGTTAATGCAATTGATTTCATAGAGGATGGAGAGTAAGTACAAAACTATGTCCTACAAAAGATCCATGGGCTCTACTACAAGCCGCATCCAAAAAAATACCTCATAGACATTCCACAAATTCCTTTTCTTGAGATCAGCTACCAGCTTGATTTTCCCAGTCCACCTGCATGTTGAAGTCCCCCATGATTATTGTAATTTCTTACAAACCTTTTCTATCTCCTGATTTATTTGCTTCCCCACATCCTGACTACCACTGGGGAGCTTGTACATAACCTCTAACAGGGCTTTTCTTTCCTTTGCAGTGCCTCAACTCTACCCACATAGATTCTACGCTTTTCGACTCTATCTCACTTCTCACTTTTGATTTAACTTCATTTCTTACAACAAGACAACCCCACCCTCTCTGCCCTTCAGCCTGTCCTTTCGATAGGACGTGTATCCTTGGATATTTGGTTCCCAGCCCTGATCCCCTTGCAGCCACAACATCGTACCCAACCGTTTCAATCTGTGCTATAAACTCATTTAGCTTGTTTCGTATACTGCGTGAATATAATTACAACACCCTTAGTTCTGGTTGACTATGCCCTTGTCATAATTGTCACCTTATCTGCTGTGCCTGAAGTTAGATTCCTGATCATTTTGCATTTCTCTGTCTTACTTCTTGTTCTGGAAATTTTAATAACCTCTGCTGAGTTCTCCCCACCTTTACAATTTCACACAATTTTCCATGCAACAGAACCCTGACTATTTAGTTTAAGCCATATCCACAGCCCTAGTTATGTGGTTCTCCAGGGCTCTTGTCCCAGAATGATTTGGCTGCAGCTCTCTCATCAGAACAGCTTCCTCCTTCCCCCGTTCAGGGGATCCTCCCTAGGGAACAGATATCAGATTCCAGCAGCTAACGTAATTCATTTCATAGAGGATGGAGAGTAAGTACAAAACTATGTCGTACAAAAGATCCACAGTTGCCTAAATCTATGATGCTGCATAAGTAGCTTCATACTTCATGTGTACAACAGACACACCTTTACACTGTCTTACAACAGAAGATGTGTTATTATGGCTCAATGGGCTTCTTAAGAAGAAACAAAATTGAGGCCAAACGTTTTCTCTATCTGCATTGTCTTTCAGTGAAAGGTAGATATTGGCATTGGTTAATATCACTGATATATTACTCCAGTAGAAGCAGGCTAGTGCTCCAGAGATGTGCATTTGAATCCTAACATGGCAGCTGGTGAAATTTTAATTCAATAAATAAATCTGGAATATGAAATCAGTCTCAGAGAGGATAACCATGAAACTATAATCAATTTTCTTTAAAAGGAAAATTAGATTCTGGTGTCCTTAAGGTAAGGAAGCCTACATCTGACGCCAAATCCACAGCAATTTGAAAGACTCTTAACTGCTCTCAGAAATGGCTGATCAAGCCTCTTAGTTGAATGGTATTTAGGAATGAGCAACAAATGCTGGTCTTGCCTGTGATGCCCACATCATTTGAAAGCATAAATAAAATTCAGACTTCAATTTCATTTGCACTTTCCTGCTCCAGCATCACGTTCCTTGAATTTTTTTAGTGCTCTAAGATCTATCAGCCTTCGTTCTAATATACTCAATATATTATTGAGCATCATCAGCCCTATGGATGGAGAATTCCAAGACAGTCAAAACTTCCTCCAACAGGAAATTTCTCCTGATGTCAGGAGTAAAACTCTGACCCCACCCACACCCCACCCAATCATGAGGCTGCAAGTTATAGTCTTATCAGGAGTTATGGGGAAATACAAGAGAATGGAATGAAAGGTTATCAGGAGCAGACTCGATGGGCTGAATTGCCATTCTGCTCCTACATCTTATGGTCTAATCAACATGCCTTGATCTTGCAGCCAGGGGAAAAGCATTTGTTTTAATGCAACCTCTGGCTCTGAAGCAGTGTTGCTCCTCAATAAGCTTTTCAGCTAACCATAAGTATAGGTACTGCAATGTCAAAGGGCAGTAAAGTGCTATAAAATTTATTGCATTAGGTCAAAATTGTCACCTCATCTGATATGCTCAACTGCTGTTAATACATTACCCTCATAAAAAAATGATCTTTGCCTTGAAGGATACCGGAGATTGACAGTAGGTTTTACACACAGCTGTCTTGCAAACTGCAGTCTAAACTTCTTAACGAAGGAGAGTCATAAACTCACATTTCCCAGTAGAACCTTTACCGCCTAAATTTCTTGGCCTTCAATCTCTGGATGTTCTGACAGTATTCAATATGTATTTAAGACAGAAGTTGCTCAGGCCCAGAAGATCCACTAAAATGTAACCTATTAGGTCAGACTGGCCTCATAAATACATCCAACTAGAGCAGCACACACCACATAGAACGTCAATACAGTAATAATTAAAAGGCAACTCAAAATAAATATGAAGCTTAACAGATTTTTATTTGAGCCAAATACTTTACAGGTAAACTCTTGTCAGCAAGTAAAATTGCCACAAGTTGACGTTTTTATGATGTTTCTTTCACTTGCTGCAAATTCTGAAATTAAATCAATGAAGTGAATTGCTCCACGTCAATATTCTCTTGGACTGGTTCTTCAGCTTGTGCAATAGAAGAATCATTTTAAAAAAACACTTGAAGTATGTGTAAAGACTGTACCTTTAAGTTTTTAAAGAAGTTTTTGTACATTTTTGATTGCGGACTGAAGTGGGAAAAAGACGGTTTTAAAAATCAAAGATTGTGGAAGGGGTTGCCGCTCTTTTTAAAAGCAAGCTACCAACATTTACATAAGCGCTGTTTAAACTGCTGTTCATTGAAGCAGTGAGGGAGATTACTACAGACAATTTGAAGCTGTGTGTGAATGAACTTGCGGCTAGCAACAAGTAAGTAATTGATTCACTTCTTTTTAATTCATTAACAGGATGAGGGCATTACTGGTTAGGCCAGCATTTATCGCCCATCCATAATTGCCCAGACAGCAGTTCAGAGTCAACCACATCACCGTGGGTCTGGAGTCGCATGTAAGCCAGACCAGGTAAGGACGGCAGTTTCCTTCCCTAAAGAACATTATTGAACCAGATGTGTTCTTCCAATAATTGACATTGGATTCATGTGGAATGGTGACCCATCGACAATGCCAAATGTCTTATGCATGCCAACAATTATGTAATTGACATCAAGGAAGCTGAACAACTTGTAGTTATGAAAGTTTGGGTGGAAGCCTTCAGAAACCCGAAAGGAAGGCACTGTCTTTGTCTCCGAAGTATAAAACACATCAAGCCTGAAGAAAGTTAATTTACTTCCCTTCGTCAGTTGCTGGAAGCTGGGCTCTTAGCTAGTAAGTCAGAAACTTTGTAAGTTGTGAACCAGTCACTTTGTGCCTCGTCCAAGAAGTGAAAGCACCTGGAGAAGGAAGATAAAGTACTGGCAAGCCAAAAGGATCATTTCAGCAAACCCTGTGGACAAGGACCATTGAACTGCCTTCCTGGTCTTTCCCTCCCCCCCATAGCACCCATGTTTTGTCTGTGGCTCTCTCTATGTGTCTGTGGGGAGACTAGTGTTTTAACCAGGAGAGTTACATGACTATGGTTCATAATTGTTTACCTGTTGCTAGGATCGGTCTATTTGCAATTAATAACAATTCTTGTTAAGTACAGAAACCAGGTCCATGCTTTCTGTTAACCTGAGTCTAAAAAGATGGATACATTGGAGAATTTTGATACTTTGATAAAAACTCTATCTTCTGTGTTGACTCCAGGAATACTGGCGCTTAAAATTCCAGTGCACTATCCAAGTTAGGCATGACAAGTGGTATTCATCAATATCAATGTGGTGGGCCCGGGGAACAGAAAAAGTTGCTATATGATTTGCAAAAGGCACAAAGTTACGCCTTTGGTACCATGGGATAAACATTTCTCAATCCCTAAAGGTAAAAGTATGTTTAATTAGATTAACAACCAGTCACGTTGTTGGAAATTTGAGGGGGATCATCAATGAGGGATACTAAGGAGGTTAGAATTGGAGATCAAAGCTTAGAGGATAATGGATCCGAGAAGGTGACAGAAACTACAAAAGGTAAGATTATGGAGGAAAACAAGGATAAGAATTTTAAAAGCAAGGCTTTACTAAGCTAGGAACCAATTTGGGTTTGTAATTGGAGAGGTGAAAGGGACTTGTTTGTCAGGAGGAGAGTTTTGGATAGTTCCAAAGAACAGTCATATCAGACTCAAAATGTCAACTCCGTTTCTGTCATCACAGATGCTGCCAGACCAATTGGATTTCACTGACACTTTCTGTTTTTATTTCAGAGCTTTGGAAAGCCCAGGCTTAGGGAAAGTGAGAGACTGGTCAGAAATGCATTGGAACAGTCAGGGCTAGATTTGAAATATTTATAAATGAAGATTTCAGCAGCAGATCAACAGGTGGACTTGTGATGTTATGGAATTGAAAATAGTTGGCTTTAGTGACGATGGGATTACATACTTGGAAGCTTATCTTTAGGCCAAATGCGACATCAGCGTTGTGAACATTCATCAATGGAGATGAATTATCCAGACTACAAATCCAAAAAGCAAATTGTCTCCATTTGTGGGGTATAATCCTACAAGGAAATAAAGCTTTTGGCTTCCATGTGACAGAAACATTCTATAAGCAGAATTTATATTTATCCGATTTATTGATGGCTGAAATAGTCCAATCATATGTCAAACATTGAGATAATCCTTTTCATTTTAAGTTGTGGATATTCTACAGAACATGTCACCCTGCTGGATCACTCAGTATAGTTTTGACTTTGTGTGACAGTATAACAAATGTTTAAAGTCAACTTAATATCATCTTAGATAATTGTATTCACTTCACATTTGCATGCAGTTGCATTGCAATTACTTTTAATTGCAGCATTATTACCTGAATAGCTTTTCCTGTTTGTACGCAGGATTTGGTTATTACCGGCAAGATTTAGTTGTTGATTGTGAAGCACTGAGAGCACCTTGAGTCTGTGAAAGGCGCTATACAAATGAATATTCTTTCTTTACCATGACAGTGTCATTGTGTTGATTAGTATGTAGTAGAAAAAATAAGTCAGAGTTGGATCCAGCTTCACAGATTTGCCATGATTTGACAGAATCAAAAAGAATGGCGAACGTACCTTCTCTTTGCTAACGTCCTGTATTATGGGCTTTAATAATTAACATTACTTTCACAATAAAGAAAGAAACTTAATTCCAACAATGAGATGTGATGAATGTATCAAAAGATAGTAAAGAGAAAAGGAAAGAATTTGCATTTATATTGCACCTTTCATGATCTCAGAGCATACCACAATATTTTATAGTGAATAAATCTTTTGAAACACTGCCACATTTCTAATGCAGGAAACATGGCTATCAATATGCGCACAGCAAGCTCCCACAAACAGAAATGTGGTCATCATATTGTTGTTGGTTGCAAGTTAATTATTGACCACGATCTCAGGGATAAGGCCTCTCTTATTCTTCTTCAATAAGCTCCACAGAAACTCTCATCCACTTGGGAAGGCAGATGTAATCTTGTTTTAATATCTTCTTTAAACAGCACAACTTCTACAGTTCTATAACTGGGTGGTCAGCCGAGATTATGTGCTTAGATCTCTGAAGTGGGACCTTAACTCACAATCATTCGACTCCAAGATAAGAGTACTGCCTTCTGAGCCAAGGTCAACACACATAAAATTAGGAATAAAAAGGGAAATTTCTGGAGAAACTCAGCGGGTCTGGTAATATCCCAACATTTTGATCCTGGAATGACTTCTTCAGAACATAAAATCATCTTTGTACCAAAGCTTTTGAACAGCTTCAAAGCAACAATTCATCTTCCCTCTCAAAAAAAAACTATGAAAGAAGATTTGAAAAGTGGGTGGGGGCAGTTAGAGACGAAAATGGTCTGAATATGTTTCATAGATGGGTCTAAAACAAAGAATCCAGAAGCTTAAAAGATCTTATCTCAATGCTGTACACTTTCAATGTGTTCTGTTATGACACAGTTCACTCACAAGCACATCCTTTTGATGCATTTGGAATTAGTTTTTGTTTTTAGCATTTGTGAGTTCATTAGTTTCTTACAGTGTACTTTCTCATCAAAATGCGACAACATTCATTTCCTTTCCCTGGTTATGTTGGCATTATTGTCACTAGTCTGAACCTGTGACCACTCTACATAACTCTTAACTAAGTTCTGAGTGCCTGAATAGAATACATATCCATTAGGTCCAACAGGCACGTTGTGGGGTTTGCTGTCCCTGTGATTTATGCGGAGGTTGAACTCTTCTGACAACAGTCTATTGCCAAGTTAAACCATCACAAGATTTCTGGCGATGCTAAATAAATTGATTGTTTCTTAAGCACACCTTACTTTTTTTTGTTCTGCATTATCATTTACCTTGTTCTGTCAGCCTTCAATGTCTCTGATAACAACCCCCCCTCCAAATCCCATGTCATTTTTATTTCTGCTATCATGCCTTGCAGAGTCTACTTCTCACTGTTCAATAGAATTTAAAAATTGCTGATTTGACATTAATGGCTTTGCTTAATTTATTTGTGGTGGCAGGAAACATATTCATGAGGCATTAACTTATTTTAAGTGCCTGTGCAATTATTCTGTGACTGGACTGTGAATTATAAACTTTCTAAGCTGCAGTAGAGAATGGTGTTGACATTGTCTTACCGAAGATGTTTGTTGCAGTTCAACCATGCTATTTAAGAAAAAAAATTATGCAATGATACAGCATAGTAGGAGGCCATTAGGTCCATCATATTCAGACTGTTAATGTTATCAAAGCTGAAACTAATTGGATGCATTACAATTTAGAAGATGTACAAGTTAAATACATTATAGTCTGAGGTTCCTCATCAGTCACGACTTGCTACACAAATCTGTTAGCCCTAAACCAGAAGATTGTGTGACTATAAGACTATAAAACATGAGAACAGAAGGATGCAGTTCAGCCTATCACTGGTCTGCCATTCAATGAGATCACGGTTGATCAAATAATCCTCACCTCCTCTTGCCTCCCTTTACCCCATAACCCTGGACTCTCTCCCTGATTAAAAATCTGTCTCCTCAGCTTTGAATATACTTAATAATCCATTATTGACAGCCCTCATAGAGAAAACAATTCCTCCTCATCTCTCTCTTAAATGAGCAACCCCTTATTCTGAGATTATGCTCTCTGGTCCAAGACTTTCCAACAAGGGAAGACAACCTTTTTACAACTACCCTGTCAAGCCCCCAGATAATTGTTTACATTTTTCAATAAAGTCTTCTCTCCATTGAGCAGAGGTCAATGTACTCAACCTCTCCTCATAAAAAAATCCCTTCGTACCCGGGATCAGCCTAGTGAAACTTCTCTAGATTGCCTCCATTGTCAATAAATCTTTTCTTAGATAAGAAGACCAAAACTATTCACAGAATTCCAACATTTTAATGTTATATTTGAAGCTTCCAGGAGATTACACGTGCATGGAGTTGAGGTCTTGATGTGTGAGAGTAACTTCATGAATGATTGGGTAAACTCAATGGCTAGTCTTTTCCATTCTTCTTCATGGTGTGCTCATTCACGAAGGGACAGTAAATACAATCTTTCTAAAGTATCACTGTCTTCTT
Organism: Ginglymostoma cirratum; assembly: GCA_024137785.1. Lineage (NCBI taxonomy): Eukaryota > Metazoa > Chordata > Chondrichthyes > Orectolobiformes > Ginglymostomatidae > Ginglymostoma > Ginglymostoma cirratum. The sequence goes on along the minus strand of JAHRHZ010000026.1, from coordinate 1,093,763 downwards.
GCCACAAGCCTGAAGAATGACATCATTTAGAAAAAAATTGCAGAAATAGGGGACTCCCTGCTCGGAAGCATTTGAAGGACAGTGAATAAGCGATTATAGTGTGAAGCCTACTACAACATGGAGTAATTGTGGCAAATGGGTTAGATGCATTTTAGGGGAGGCTAGTTAAGTACACAAGGGAGAAAGCAAATGAGGGATGTGTGGAAGGGGTGGATTTGGAGATGCTCATGTATCATATTACAACTAGCAATAATTGACCGGGATAAATGAGTTGTGTCTGTGCTGTAAATTATATGGGATTAGGGATCATCGGAATGTCGTCCTTTACCTTTGCATATTAAATAATGTCTGTACGTGGAAACTTGATTTATTTTCATCTATCTCATGCCTCTTCAATTTCTTTAGTTTTTTTTTCTTTAACTGCCTTGTTTTTGTCATGTGGACTCATTCTTTCTACAGTGGCAAATTTATCGCTAAACTACTTCTGACCAGAACTCTGCCATTATGTATTGTCAAGTATCTTAAAGACTAGTCATACTTGTTTAAGTGTCTCCTACACAATTGCAGGTCGATCATAATGCACTCAATTCATTCACTCCCTGAGTAAAAACAAGAAAGATTTGAATAGAAATGCTAAATGGATACCAACGTGTACCACAGGGCTGAAACCTCTCAAGTATGGGGAGGCAATGGCCTAGTGGTATTATTGCTGGACTGTTAATCCAGAGACTCAGATAATATTCTGGGGACCCAGGTTCAAATCCTGCCATTGTGGGATTTGAAGTCAGTTTTAAAAAAACTGGAATTAAGAATCTAATGGTGACCATGAACCCATTGTCAATTGTCAGGGCAAAACTCACCTGGTTCACTAGTGTCCGTTAGGGAAGCAAACTGCCATCCTTACCTGTTCTGGCCTACATGTGACCCCAGACCCACAGCAATGTTGTTGACTCTGAACTGCCCTCTGGGCAATTAGGGATGGGTAATAAATGCTGCCCAGCCAGCGACACCCTCATCCCATGAATGAATAAATTAAGAGAAGAAGTTTCATTAAGCTAACATTCTGTTCTTCAGAGACATTATTGGTATTTTCAACAGAGAAAATTAAAATCTATAATGAGAAAACCCAGTTTGAGTTGGAACAGAAATTGCTGCAGAAACTCAATAGATCTAGCAGCATCAGTGGAGAGAAGGCAGAGTTGACTTTTCGAGTTTAGTGGCCTTCTTCAGAACACACTAGATGCAAAACATTAACTCTGATTTCTCTCCACAGATGCTGCCAAATCTGCTGAGTTTCTCCAGCAATTTCTGTTTTCGTCTTTGATTTCCAGCATCACAATTCTTTGTTTCATTTGAGTTGGAGCTATTTGCTCCGTCAAGACACTCTGTCCAGTGCCAATGCATCCTCATTCTACCTTGGACTTTAATCCACTATCACTGTATTGGATTTTCAGGAAACGTTTACAAGAGTTCCACAGAGCAGTTAGTAACTAATTGCTGGCACATTCGCATGGGCCAAATGATTAACTTCAGACACTGTGAACGGCTGAAGTAGAGACCTGCAAAGCAGATGGACCTTGTTATTACAACTGGGAAATAATTTGCTTAGAAATGAGAAACTGATATTAGCCGTATATGGAATGTTTTCAGGCTGAAATGTTACAACAGACTGAGAAGATTGGTGCAGGTGAATCATTTACCACAGGTCAAATACTAAGGGTACAGGTTAAAATGAGGAAGTTAGGACTAAATTGGGAAGGTGAGTAGATTGTATGGCTGCAAAGAATAAGGCAATTGTTAACTGAATTGACCTGGAAGGGGACAGTACATGTAGGATAAGCAGCCAGTCAGACTGTGTTGTTTGAAAGACAAGGGATTAAAGGTTATATTGGGAAGGCAGATTGCTTGGTTTAGTTATATTGATTTGATTTATTATTTATTATATGTACCAAGATACAGTGACAAATATTGTTTTGCTTGTTAACCGGATAAATCATGCCTTACATAAATACATCAGGGTACTAGAACAGAAAGCAGAATATAGTATAACAGCTACAGAGAAGGTGCAGAGAAAGATCAAGTCTTGAACATTGAACAAAATCAACTTTTAAACGTTGAACAACTTTATCCACCTTTATACTTTTCCATGACATTTCCTGTTCCTAAAAACAGTTCTGCTCTCTCTCTTTATATTGGAGGAGAGCAAAAGAGAGAAGAAGTTTCCATGTTTATGGCAGCTTCCACAAGTTCAGGGCAACACTGTGTCTGAGTAGTTTTTCTACATAAGGAGTAACTGCTGTAGTAACATGGAAAATGTGGAATTAGTCTTAAACAGCAAAGTCCCGCAAACACCAACACGGTTGGTGACCAGAGACACTATACCTGGTGATGTTGACTGAGGGAAAGATATTTGCCAGGACACCCAGAGAACTCCATGTTCTTCATCAGATAATTGTGAAGAGAACAGTTCCATTCTCTCAGAAGTGCTCACCTTAATGTCTTGGCTAAATGACAGACTTAGGAATGACTTCAATAAAATTCTCCCTTACAACCATGAGTAGATGCATATTTTACTGTTTCATGGGATTGGGTTATATTGGCTGAGCCAGCGTGTCTTACTCTTGAACTTCAGGGTACAAACCACGGGAATAGCCCTGCATGGGTAAGAGGCATGGTTGGTGTGAGGTCAGGTCCAGTTTGGGTAGGTGTGATGGTCCTGAACAAGCATGTGGACCGTATGAGAGCTGCAAATTTGCAAACGGTGTGGGAGCAAAATGTGCCCAGCTTGTCAACTACCTTTTCGGAGAGACGATGGCCCTGTGGTAATATCGCTGGACTGTTAATCCAAAGACCCAGATAATGTTCTGGGGACCTGGGTTCAAATCCTGCCATGGCAGATGGTGGAATTTCAATAAATATCTGGAATTAAGGATCTGATGATGACCATGAATCCATTGTCAATTGTCGGAAAAACCCATCTGGTTCACTAATGCCCTTTAAGGAAGGAAACTGCCATCCTTACCTGTTCTGGCCTACTTGGGACTCCAGACCCATAGCAATGTGGTTGACTCTTAACTGCCCTCTGGGCAATTAGGGATGGGCGATAAATACTGCCTAGCCAACGACACCCTCATCCCATGAGTGAATAAATTTCCGACTGTCTGGACCTTCCAGGTTTTCCCACTCTATCAAGTTCAGGGGACTAAAGACATCAAAGTGTATGAGCAAAAAGTGGGAATCCTAGAGAAATACAGCACGGAAACAGGCCCTTCAGTCCAACTCGTCCATGCTGACCAGATAGCCTAAAGTAATCTAGTACCATTTGGCAGCATTTGACCTATATCCCTCTAAGCCCTTCGTATTCATGCACCCGTCCCAATGCCTTTTAAATGTTGTAGTTGTACCAGCCTCCCCCTCTTTTTCTGGCAGCTCGTTTGACAAATGCACACATATACCTTGGAATCTGAGATGGAGATGGTGGATGTTGCCACCTTAATGTCTTTGTTGTTTGAAGAGGAGAACAATTTTTTTCTGAGCGCAAGTGGTGAACTACTGCGCTTTGCATGCCACCTGTGTCAGAAGCAGTGTTGGAGGAACCTAACCCAATGCTAAAATGCCCCAGGAGGAGCTACAAAAAAAAACTGGCCTATGTCCTCAGACTGAGGGGGAGGGATGTAGTGATTGTAATGAATTCAGCCAGGTGGACCTCATAAAATATGAGTCCCCTGATTGGGGCTGTTAACCTTACCTAATCAGGGGGCCCTGGCTGACAGATAAAATGAGGAGTGTTTGAGGATCTGTTCATTTCGAGAGCTGGCTCTAAGGAAGCTAGATCAGTGTCAAGGACTCTCCATGTGTAAATAAAGGGTGACATGGTGACAGGATGCCAGCCTCTGTCGAGTTATTTCAATACCATAGATAGTTCCGATTAATACTGCAGGTTTGTAGTCATATTGGGAGTTAGAAAATGCATACTATTTTAACGAAGGATACAAATCCAAATCATTGAGTTGTTTCACAGCAATGCAAACCATGATTCCTGTTGGCCATCTATTATACCTTATGGGAAGGCAATATTTCAGAAGTCAGTTTTCATCTGATAAAATCAAATACAAAAGGGGGAGAATTCATTTGTAATTCCGTAAATATTATTATCTCACTAATTCTTAATGTTTGTGTAGGTAATAATCAACCTGTAAACGCAAGTTAATCTCTCTCTTTAGCAGGAACAAGAAATTTTTGAATAAAACTTATCTTACAGAGAAAGAATATCTCTGAAGGACATATCATGCAATGATAGAAAATATAGTTAAAAGTTACAGTACATTGCTGTCCTTCACACACACATCCTCCTTGCAGAAACTTTTGAAAGATTTCATTTTTCAGCAGAGAAACAGGTCATTGGGTACAATTTTCAGCTCTCAGCTTCACTAGTCCAATGCTCAGCAGTTGATAAATTTGTCCAGTTTTTTATCCCACTTGACAGTAATTAATATTTATTCAGCAACAATTATAATATAAATCAATTCAGTTTTTTAAAGTATTTAGATAAATCTTTGTGGAAGTGAATCTGAAACAGCCATATCTTATTTCCATGTGATTCAGACCTTAGCCTATCAATCATGAAGCAATTGTGATACACGGGTTAGAGAACTAAATGTGAAAATTTGAAAACCGCGTAAAGATGAAATATTTTTGATCATGTCAGGGATCTCCATTGAGAATAAATAATCTTATGTGGATCTTATTTGATGAGGAATGAAATGAAATACAACAGTATGGAATCAATAAAAGGTCAACCCGTCTTCATTTTGAACAGAGGTGTTGAAAGAGTAATTCACCTGAGTTTAATTATTCTGTCGCGGTTCCTGTTGATGGAGCTGCTTGGAGATGGGGGTCACGTTCTACTGTGACTTTCCCCATTGGTTAAACAGGCTACTATCACTCAGTGGTGTCGGATTTGATCTCAACGGGTGACACAAAATAGGCCCTCGAGGAAAAAGGCCCTTCAGCCCAACTTGTCCATGCCACTATTGGACTGTCCTCCTGTTACACACAGCACTTGATGCTCCATTCCATTAACTGCATTAATCCAGACTTCTAGGTTACTGGTCCAGCAACATTATCACTAGTTTATTGTACCATAGAGCTGCATCTCAGAGGGAGCTGGGACTTTATTCATTGTGAATGAATGCCTTTGTGAGATAACTGTAGAAAGACTCAGGAAAAAGACTGAAGGAAGAAACATGTCAAGTATCCAAATTCTGAAGTGTTCATAGATTTCGTAAGGAAAACCACCACAGCATTACAGGATCTCCCTGGGAGCTAAGGGAATTGTACATTAATCTAAATGGATACATAACTGCTTTCATAGAAACTAGAAAATATGAAAAACAGGAGCAGGAGTTAGCCTTTCAGCCCTTTGAGCCTGCTCCACCACTCAATATGATCACAGCTGATCATCCAATTCAGTCCCTGTTCCCACTTTCTCCTCATACCCTGTGATCCTTTTAGCCCCCTGAACCACATCTCACTCCTTCTTGAAAGCATTCAATGGTTTGGCCCTAACTGCTTTCTATGGCAGAGAATTCCACAGGCTCACCACTCGCTTGGTGAAGATATTTCTCCGCATGTCAGTCCTAAATGGCCCACCCCACACCCTTAGACTTTGAACCCTGGCTATTGGCCCCCAGGTCATTAGGAATATCCTTTCCTGTCAGAATTGCAAATTAATCAAAGAAAATTCAACTAAAGCACTTGAGAAAGAAAGAACAGAATACCTGTTTTAACAGAATATGCACAAGCAGAAATTTAAACCAAAGAGAAAATCTGAACATGTTCTGCACAGTGTTGAGGACAGTCAAGTGGTGTGTTCAGCAGGATTCTATTTTGTCATTTGTTTTTCTTTATTTGGAAATTATGCAAACTCGTTCTTTATTTCCTCAATATGGTTTCTGTCCTTTAGTTGAATTTTTTAGGGACTTGTGCTTAAAGTACTCAACAAAACAGGCTCACAACTTTCTCCCAGAGGCTAGGTTAGTATCACTTCAAGATCTACACTCAGGATATGGCAGTGATTTACCACACGTTTTGTTTTGCTTTTTATGGAAGTATCTGTTCTCTGTTGGCGCATTCTCACAATAGCTGGTCTAGTATTTACCACTTGGCATATGGTATATTGGGACATTAATCTCACTGCGGTGTATTGGAGTTGTCTTGGACTCCGTCTGTCTCACAATCTTGCAAGTAATTGCTTTTTTCTTCATTTCTCTTCCAAGTTGTAACAATAGCTTACACCTCTTTCATTTAATGGCTGCAGATTTGGTCTTTTATCTGTTGATATTATATCTTCTGTGACATCAGGTAGAATCACCTTGTTTCTATTCCTCAACCCACAGTCAACAAAAAGTTTGTTTTCTTTTTGTGCCAAACCTCTTTCTGCTCATATCAAGTTTACTCTCTAAAGAGCACAAGCATATCCAAAATTTGGAAACTGTTCCTAAATTTGTCCTCTCATACTTTGTTCCCACACCTGGCTAAGTGAAATGAAAACAAACTGTAGATGCTGGAAATCGGAAATAAAACAGAAATTGCTGGATAAACTTGGCAAGTCTGGCAACATCTGTGGAGAGAGAAACAGAGTTAATATTTTGGGTCCATTGACCTTTCTGGACTTGAAACTTTAACAGTTTTTCTTTCCACGAAGGACTCTCTTTCACAACCTCTCCCCTCACATGAAGAATGGCAACTGTCAAGTTAAATCCCCACCCGTCATTTCTCTCTGATAAGAGAGCAGCCCTATGGTCTAGTCGAACTGTGACATCATTAGCTACAGGTGCTACCAATCCTGTTGAGAGAAAATATATTTGTCATCTGCTGGACAGATTCAAGCTTCTAACTCTGTCCACTGTGCCAGCTTTTCCTCTCTCCCAACTTATTTAGTACTGTCATGACCAATCTGAACTGAATTGAATTAGCTTTATTGTCACATGTACTCAAATGAATACAGTGAAAAGTTTACTGTTGCAGCATTACAGGGCCATCTTAGGTACAAAGGTACCTAGGTGCAGATACTTAAGATCAAATTCTTAGGAAGCATCAAAAATTAGAAAAGTAAAGAAATAAATAGTCCAGCATTATAGGTCATAGGATAATCATGGAAGACTTTTGCTGCACATAAATGTTCATGTGTTTGTGTCCTTTCTGAAGCTGAACAGTAAAGGTCCCAAAAATACACACCACCTGGAGAGTAAAAACCCAAGAGGTTCTCCTAATGTGATATTTTTCTCCCATCGTAGCTCTGAGAGGAGGGTCTGTGTGGATTTCCGTGCTCTGACATGAAGCAGATATTTGTATACATACAGAGTCTACTTTTCTTTAGCTTGCCCATTTGTGGGCACCTTCGCTTTTGATGAACATGCTTTTAGGGGAAGGAGCTGCCTGGCATTGGGCACCTGCCAAATCATCAAACCCAGGGCAGCCCTATCACCTCATTCTGGTATGAATTTCCATTCTTTTTCCAATATGAGCCTTGGTTTATTCCTAACACTGACCCAGAAAGCTGTTGACTCAATTTCCACGTCAGGATTTGGACTCATATTCTACTGGAGTGCAATTCTGCCTTAACCGAGATGTTTTCCATACCTCAAACAGAAACTGCTGGACAAACTCAGCAGGTGTGGCAGCATCTTTGGGGAAAAAAAAATGCAGAGTAAATGTTTCAGGTCCAGTGACCCTTCATGACTGGACCTGAAAAGTCAACTGTGTCCTCTTTCCACAGAGGTTGCTGGAACTGCTGAGTTTCTCTAACAATATCTGTTTTTGTTTCAGATCTCCAACAGTTCTTTGTTTTATTCTTTTCCATTCCATTTTTTAAATAATAAGATGACCAGCATCAATACAGTACAATTACCTTGAGAAATAGACAGCAAATCATATTCAGCCTGGGAACCCTGCAGCCCATTGGTATCAATGTGGATTTCACAAGCTTCAAAATCTCCCCTCCCCCAACTGCATCCCAAAACCAGCCCAGCTCATCTCCACCTCCCTAACCTGTTTTTCCTCTCACCTATCCCCTCCTCCCACCTCAAGCCCCACCCCCATCTCCTACCTACTAACATCATCCCGTCCCCTTGACCTGTCTGTCCTCCCTGGACTGACCTATCTCCTCCCTACCACCCACCACCCCACCCCCCCACCTACACTCACCTTTACTGGCTCCATCCCCGCCTCTTCAACTTGTCTGCCTCCTCTCCACCTATCCTCTCCTCTATCCATCCTCTACCTGCCTCCCCCTCTCTCCCTATTTATTTCAGAACCCCCTTCCCCTCCCCCATTTCTGATGAAGGGTCTAGGCCCGAAACGTCAAGCTTTCCTGCTCCTATGATGCTGCTTGGCCTGCTGTGTTCATCCAGCCCCACGCCTTGTTATCTCAGGCAGCTATCCTGTTGGATTAAATTAAGTACAATGGTATTCAGTTCACTAAGAGCATAAGCATTGGTCTTGACCAGTTGGACCAAATGGCCTATTAATGTGCTGTGAAATCACTGAAATATTATGTAACTTCTTCCCAAAGATGTCAAAAGGAAAACATTAATGAGATTTCCAGGAAACTGATTATCCAGGTTTTAGTACAAGTTTATAAATTACATCTCATTGGTCAATGAATGTCAGACTCTTGTATCTTACAAGTGCCTGAAACAAAATGGGAATGCAAACATAAAGTTAAAGTCATTTTACTCTCTTATGGAGTTTAGAATGAATGTTATATCAGCTCATGTTAACACATCTTGCCATCAAAACTTTAAATGTAAACGTATGTGAATTTGCAAGCTCTGAATTACTGTTTATATAATTCTTATAAATGTCAGTATCCAGAACCTATGTTTATGTTTCACTGGAGTGACGTTTACTGCTAACCCATCATTTCCAAAGTTGAATAAAATGCATAACATTCAAGATAAAACTAGTTTCCAATTCAGTTACACTCTCGTGAAATTCATATTGCTCAATGTTAAATTGACACCAGCAGAAGCATAGATATTTACACCATCACTGGAATTTATTCATTTTGTAAATATTTATTCAACATGTACAATTTATCCAGACAAACTATATGCAACATTTTATTAGGAAAAATGTTTTGGAACTAAAGATTTATAACAGAATTCATCAAGGAAAAAAAGCACAGTTAATGGAAGTCATTCCTTTAATTACTCAAAAAGGTTGATGTAAAATATCTGTAGAATTCTTGTGAAGCTGAAGGGGGCTATTTGGCCCATTATGTTTGCACAGCTCTCTGAATGAGCCTTATGACTTGGTGCAAATCTCCAGCCTTTTCTCTGTAACCATACACATTGTTTCTACTCAAATAGTCATTCAATGCCATCTTAAATGTCTTGTTTGAACCTGCCTCCACTGCATTTCCAGACCCCAATGGCTTGCTGTGTGAAAAATTGTCTTCTCGGACCACAGTTATCAGTTTTGCCAATTACCTTGTTCTTGATCTTTTTATGAATGGGAACAGTTTCTCCCCATGAACTCTGTGCTGAACCTTCATGATTTTGAAAAGTTTTATTAAATTATACGTAAATTAAATTGTACATTTTAAAGCTTCCTGTGTTTGAGGCAGTCAATAAATACATTGTGAAACCATGTGTGTTTTGACAGGTATTATGAGAAATTATGAACTTGCACTAGAGAAAAGTGAAATGTCTTCAAGCTTTGGGTCAACAGACAAACTTACAGTCAATCAGCTGTGTTGGGCTGGACACAGTGTCTACCTGCCTGACACAAGATGTCCAAAGTAAACTTTGTACTCTGAACTTCATCAGGACCAATGGTTACAAGATAGGCAGACAAAACGCTTTCAGGAAGTCCTCAAATCTTCCGTAAGAAATACCCTCATCATCTCATGGGAATCCCATGCCTAAGCCTCATCAAAACTGGAGAAGAGTTATCCACTAATATGGCAAACATTTTGAGCATTTCTGACAGGTTCACCTAGAGGTCAAGTGCAAACAGCAGAAGGCGTATGTGAAAACCTGAGCATTCCATGCATATGCCTCTCCAAACATCATGTGTCCCACTTGTGGCAGTGTGTCAGAATCCAACATTCGACTACTGCATTACCTCAGGACCCACAACTCTCGAGTGGAAGAAAGTCATCCTTGGTCTTCAGGGACTGCTGTAGATAGAGAAGAAGAACTCAATACCAAAAGGTGCAGAGGGTGCAAAGTGAATGAGTTGAAGTTTCAAAAGGAACACACTGTTATATGTGTATGTTACCTTTAAGAAAGTTTGCTTGCAGATTAATTTGCTTGCTGACCGTACAATAATAAAGCCTCATCAGTGCAGCGTAAACCACCGTTGCCACCGCGTCAGGTTGAAGCTCTAACAACCAATTGCTCTTCAGGAACTGATTAACTTCATAGATTAGTTTATTGTCAAAAGAGTAGAACATATTATAAATGATGAAGTAGACATTACAGCAAGCCTTCTGATTTCAACACTGAAGAAGAGTCATGCTGGACTCAAAGCATTAGCTCTGTTTCTCAATCTACAAATGCTACCTGAGATGCTGAGTTTCTCCAGCACTTTCTGCTTTTATTTGATTCCTTGTAAACAATTCCTTTCCCAACAATTGACAATGGATTCACAGTTATCATTAGACTCTTTATTCCAGATGTTTATTGGATTCAAATTCCACCATCTGCCATGGCGGGATTCAAATGTGGATCCCCAGAACATTATCTGGGTCTGTGGATTAACAGTGCAGTGAGAATAGCACTAGGCCGTCACCTCCCCCTGTCAACTCTGGCCATCAAGTGAAGTCTTGCAAAATTGACACACAATGCCCAACACAATCAAGGCAGGACTGTTAACTCTCAGAGAGCTAGGACACACAGACACATCCACATAAAGTGAAGACAGGTGAACTGTCAGAGGGACAGGGGACACACACAATCATACATACACACACAAAACACAGTGAAAACAGGTGAACTCGCAGCGACAGGAGACACACACACACATACATACACATACACATACACAACACACAGGGGACAGAGACGGGGTACACAAACATACATAAGTACATACACATATACACAAAATACACATGATGTGGATGTGCTGGTGTTGGACTGGGGTAGGCATCAGTCACATAATTTATACGCAAAAGATCAAAGGGTCATAGAACTGATGCAAATGCATTGAACGAACCTATGATGGCTGTTAAATCTCTAATCAGTTAGAAAGGATTAATATGCAAATCCCAGAATTTCTTTCAAGTCACTGCCCCAAGATAAGTAAATGTCTTATTAGTACATCACTATAAATTCTGTGTCTGACGCCACCTCTCTCACTGACTCCTGAAGAAGTAGTAAGACTCTAAAACCTTGTGACTTCAAATAGACCTGTTGGATTCTAACCTGGTGTCATGTGATTTTTGACCTTACACACAATACACAGTGAAGACAGGTGAACTCTCTGAGAGACAGGGACACACATACACATAACACAGTGTGGAGCTGGAGGAACACAGCAGGCCAGGCAGCATTGGAGGAGCAGGAAAGCTGACGTTTCGGATCAGGACCCTTCAGAAAATTTTCAGCTTTCCTGCTCCTCTGATGCTGCCTGGCCTGCAGTGTTCCTCCAGCTCCACACTGTGTTATCTCTGACTCCAGTTCTTACTATCTCACATACATACACATACACTGTGAAGACAGGTGAAGTCTCGAAGAGACAAGGGCGTGCGCACACACACACACAATACCCTCTGAAGATAGGTGAACTCTCAGAGAGACAGGGACACACACACATACATACACTGAACACAGTGAAGACAGGTGAACTCTCAGA
>JAHRHZ010000026.1:1040782-1081888 GCA_024137785.1 Ginglymostoma cirratum | reverse complement strand
ACACTGAACACAGTGAAGACAGGTGAACTCTCAGAGAGACAGGGACAAACACACATAAACACGCAGAGTGAACTCTGGAGGTTGCTGACGCATGTGACGTCAGAGGAGGGATTCCCCTCCAGGACCAGCCCGTCCGTGTTAATGTATGCAAGTCCCCGCCCCTAGGTGGAGGGGTAGACCAATAGGAGCGAGCGGGCGGAGCCAGGCTTGGATACATTGACGGGATGGCAAGTCGGTGGGAGCGGGCGGCCAATGAGGCGGCGCCTGGCCGCTCTGTATCCATTTCAGGGGGAAGCACATGGGAAGCGGCAGCGGCAGCGACGGCGGCTCCTGTAAGTGTCAGAGCCGCAGAGAGAGTAAGAACAGCGGCAGGACAGCACCGTGTCCCATCCACCCAGCCGAGCATTGCTCCCGGCCGTTCTCCATCCTCGTCCTTCTCTCCCTGTCTCCTGGCTCTGTGAGCTCCACACACTGACATCTCTCCGCGATCCTTTTCATTAGCATTCTTCTTCTTCTTGTTGTGGCTCTGGCAAGAGAGGATAGAGAGAGACACACAGAGGACATGGAAGAAGCAGTAGCGGCACCTCGTGTGGACATCGACCCGGATTTTGAGCCGCACAGCCGGCCCCGATCGTGTACCTGGCCGCTCCCTCGGCCCGAGTTCCCCGGAGCCGAAGGCAAAGCGGAGGAGAGCGGCGTGAATCAGGAGCCGGCCGCCGCCGGCGAGCAGGGCAACGGGGGCAAGGGAGAAGCAAAGGCTGCCCCCGGCATCCCTTCTCCGCTCCGGCTGAGTGAGTGCGGGCAGCACCGCAAGAAATCTTCTCGCAGAAACGCATGGGGCAACCTGTCATACGCGGATCTGATCACCAAAGCGATCGAGAGCTCGCCTGAGAAGAGGCTGACACTGTCACAGATTTATGACTGGATGGTTCGCCACGTCCCTTACTTCAAAGATAAAGGCGACAGCAACAGCTCCGCGGGCTGGAAGGTAATGGCTCATTCTCGAGGTGCTATTTGCAGGTGTAACAATTGCCTGTTGCATTATATTTTAATGAAGCAAAAGCAAAGGTTTAAGTATGACAGGACCTTAACCGCATCCTGTAACATGTAGACGAGATGCGAATTAATCTGAAGTACATTTCTTGATTTGTTTTTGGTTGATCAGTGAATCCAAATAGGCGGTTAAAAGTTTCGGTGTCTTTTTTTCATTATTCCATCACTCCCCCACCCCTTGTCCGTTGGGTATAAATGCTGCCAGAGCTCCAGATCAGGGTCAGTGCCAGTTTGCACAGAAGGCAGCTTGTTGAACCGTTCGTTGTTCATGTGCTGAAACCTTGTGGCTGTTTTCACCCCCTTTGTTTTAAATGTAAAGACAGAAACTGCAAGTTAACTGCCTGGAGATAAACCCAGCGTTTCTGCAGAGCTGGTAATTCCAAATCCAATTGCACATTCTGTTGCTGTTAGTAACACGGAATGGAACCGGAGGGAGAGCCAGTTTGAATATACAGCCAGTTTATCATAGAGAAGCTGGTGTTACTGATCCGAAATCCAGGAGAGGTTTTGAACTGGGGATGGATTTTCTCAAGAAAGCTTTTTTTCCATTGAAATGCTGATTTAGTTTGGTAGACTTGCTGTAGAATTTCAAAGCGAGACCCGCACTAATTCCAGAAATTGTGGATACACTGTAATCCTTAGTTAAACGTGAAGGAAGTCGGGTGATAAAAGTTCGATCAGCAGGTTAGAGTTAACCCATGGCCTTAGTTGCTGTCGAATTCTATTCAGGGAAATGTGCTTGGCATGATTCAAGGACAGTTGGTAAATTGTGTTAGTGATTGGTTTCTCGCGATGGAGGAGAGATCTTTAAGGTTGTGGGAGGTAACGCCAGGACCCTGATAATGCTTGATAAATAAAGTGCGCTCCAGAGACTATTGTCCGGGTCCAGGAAGGTGCGTGTTTGCAATGAGCTTTCTTCGGCAACGGTAAGAGGAAATATTGGGTGACTAACTGTATAAATTGTTTCAAGTTAAAGTCACCAAAATGTGGCAAAATTATACCTGGGAAATCTAAACTGCGATCAGTTTTACATTGTGTATGTATGTTTGCCATGATGTGTTCCTTATACCCATGCCGTTTATAATTTGATCATTTAATTAAGCTGACTTGATCATCTTAAACTCGAGAAAGTGCGTTTCACCACACATTTGTACATTACTAGAAATGGGAGAATGACAGGGTCAGAGAGTAGCGTTTGGATGAGGTTTTTGCAGGTCATGAGAGGGCTCCAGACATTCTCAACCCGACGGAATTATAGTGCATTAACAATTTGCAAATACAGTATAATTCTGTCGCATTGAGGATGTCTGGAGCCCTCATGACCTGCAAAAACCTCCTCCAAACTCTAATCTCTGACCCTGTCATTCTCCCATTTCTAGTAATGCACAAATGTGTGATGAAATGCACTTTCTCATGTTTAAGAAGTGATACACATGCTGGTTACTGATTTGAATAGGCTGGCCTTCCAAGGTGGACGCATGGGTACAGTTAAAAAGAGTGAATTATGCAAGAAGGTCCAATGACTCTGTGTAAATCTAAATACTTTACCCAGAACTCATTGTAACAATTGGCGAGGTGAAAATAATTGTTCTCAAGATCACTTGGACGGAAGTTGCTGTAACTAAGATATATTTGCATTATGGATTCTGAGTTCAAAGAACTGATTATACTGAAAATGGCATACATGAAATTGTCATTAGCCGAGCCATCTTTTAGGGAGAATCTCCCAAACAGTCCATGTCTCATATCTGAATTATTGATGTGTGAGACACAATTTCTCAGAGCTAAAGAAACATTCTCTCAATCAAAGAAGTGCTGGGACAGAGAATTGTGTTGAGTCAGTATATTAACAGGGTTCAAAATTAGCCCCTAAGCTTGGTTCATGATTAGCATATTCCTTGAATAATGATTAATAGGAAAATGCATCTTTGTCTCTGTGTTAATTGTAATGTCTATTTTCTTGAACATGATTTGACACTGGAAAACCAATCTATGCTGAGGAAATGGGAAAATAGGAATACCTGCCTTGCACACAGAATGATGAACTTGGGTCAGCTACATCTCTCAGTGATGAACGGATAACACAGATCTGTGCATGTCTGCATGTACTTTGTACGAGTAATTGGTGATAAGATTGCATTTTGTTGGAAAAAAATTCACAGTCAGTTTGTGCAAAAACAGAAAGGATTCACCAGGTCAGACCTGAGAAATGGATGTTTTAGTGTATTGTATTTTGTATCCAGGAAACAATATGATTTGAACTATATTTGCATTACTTCAGCATAGCTGTGGGGAAGTCTGAACTGGTAGAGAGGTGGTTATGCCAGTGAGAATTTGGATCTATTCTTAATATAATTAAACCACCAAGAGAAATAATTGAACCTTACTGCCTGTAGAACCGAGTTTCCATCTACACAGAAAAAGCTGGGGCACTGGGGGCTCATTATGTTATCCTCAACTCCTTTACATTGTCTGAATAAGTGAATAATTCAACTCAGCACCCTGGTGATGCCATTAGGACTGATTTCATTTGAACAAAAAAGTTTCAAAAAAAGACACCAACATAATTTAAAAAATTAAGC
Source organism: Ginglymostoma cirratum (assembly GCA_024137785.1). Lineage (NCBI taxonomy): Eukaryota > Metazoa > Chordata > Chondrichthyes > Orectolobiformes > Ginglymostomatidae > Ginglymostoma > Ginglymostoma cirratum. The sequence continues at coordinate 1,078,253 of JAHRHZ010000026.1, read as the reverse complement.
AGGTATTCAAATTGACCACAAGTATTTAAAATGATTTGAATAGTATTCTGATAGTGGACATTCCTCTTTAGGTCTTCCTTGAATGGACCTTAATCTGCACATTATTTACCATGTGTTGGCTACATGAACTCCTGGCCAAATAGGTCTACTTTAAGTGCATAAGAATTAAATACTGTAAAGGTAGTTTTTCCACAAAGAGCCTCCTGAACTGTTACTCACAGACTTTAGCACGATGAATTTGAAAATGTTGCAAAATTTGATTTTATTTTAATTTCCAAAAATGGAAGTGTTTGGAGTTCAGTTTAAAATGATGACTAAATGTTCCCTTTAAAACCTAATTAGGATTGAAATTTACAAGCTTTGCTGAATAAAGAAATTCAGATAATGTGAAAGAACACATACTGGTGTCCTCTGTATGACCACTGGTCTGTGTAACCTGATGGTCCCTAATGAGATTGGAACATTATTTCAGCAATGTCTTGGCTGGCATTTCGTTGTAAGGGACTGAATTACAATCTTACTGCTGCAAATGAGCACTGGTGGGGGTGGATCAGTATCATTTGAGGAACAGAGTACTTAGTATTAATGTGTTTGCTGAGGTCTGTGCTTTGATTTCAGATGATAGAATCATTAGAGAAATCAGTGACCTGTTTGTTACTGCATTTCTAAAACTCAGTGTCTCCAAAGAAATCTTTTCTATAACCAAGAACCCTAATTATGTGACAAACTGAACATTACGATGAAATCTGTGTTCATCATTTATTTGCAGCTCTTTTCACTGTCTCCCCATCTCTTTCTCTGTTTTTCTCTCTCTCTCATACACACACACACACACACACACACAACATAGGTTCAATTCTCACCCTGGCAACTGGTGTAAATTTAATTCAATAAATAACTGGAAAATAAAGCCAATATCAGCAATAGTGACCATGAAACAATTGTCAATACTTATACAAACCCATCTGGTTCACTAATGTCCTTTTAGGGAACAAAATATGCCATCCTTACTGAATCCAGATCCAAAGCAATGTGGTTGACTCACAACGGCTGGCAAGCTGTTCAACTCAAGGGCATTTCAGGACGTGCAATAAATGCTGGCTTTGCCAATGATGCTAACTTCCCATGAACGGATTAAAACAAACAATTCTCATGTGATAAAAGTGTGTATGTAACTGATGCCCTCCAAGCAGTAGGTTTCAAGATTGACTTCCAGTCTATGGTGATTTATCTGATCTTACTCTTTGGAGTATGGAATGCAGGAATAGGCCTCAATGATAGATTATTTTCCACTTTCCAGACAATCAGCGAGGATTCTCACACAGGAGGATTCCAGAGACACCTGCTGGAAACTGCACATATCCTGGGATTAGGGGGCCAATCTGTGATGACAGGTTGAGTACATTGGGTCTGTATTCTTTAGACTTTTGAAGAACGAGAGGCTGTCTCATTGAAACACATGGGATCCTGAAGGGGCTTGACATGGTCAACTCTGAATGCTTTTTTTGCAGGCACTGTCTTATGACAAGAGGACGATCATTTTGGACAGGGATGAGGAGAAGTTACTTCACTCAAAGCATCGTGAATCTTTGGAATTGTGTCTGCAGAAGGGTTGTGGATGCTTCTTTGGTGAACATATTTAAGGCAGGGATAGACAGGTTTCTTGTCTCTCGGGGAATCCAGGGATATGGGGAGCGTGTGGGAAAGGGGAATTGATGTCCTTGGTTAGTCAGCCATGACCATATTGACTAGTGGAGCAGGTTCAATGGGCCAATCCCTGCTCCTATTTCTTGTTTGTGCTTTTGTGTACATTAACATCAAGCAAGGACAAGATTGGGCGTCTGTGATACTATGGCTGTCACCATATACGCTCACACAGGGAGCTACTGTACTTGAAGAGTAGCAGAAGCAGCCAAACTATATCCAGGCTCCAAACCTTTAGGTGACCAATGTTTGTTCCGTTAAGTGCTTTCCATCAGGAGAAGAAAGCTATGCATTTTTAAACAACAAGATCATTTTCGACTCTTTCAAGGTGATCTGTGCATCTAAGTCTCTCGAGAACCTGAGTGCTTGTCATTTTCAGAGCGCACTTGTTTAACGGTGATTGATATTTGATCCAATCCCATACAATTCAAATGTGGGTAATGGGAAATGTTCCAAACTGCAGGTTAGGATGGGAGTACACCTGCAGCAAGTTGTACCGTGACATGGTTTGCTGATTTAGTTTTACAAGTTTCAGAAATTTATTGGGAGAAAGGTGTTTTTCCAGATTGACGGAAGTACAAAGGATTATGTTATAAAGCATTTTGAATGATATCTAGTGGGGCGTAATATTGTTTCATTGGCTCTCTGAAATGGCTTTATAACAATTTCATGAATAATTTAACCTAAACAAATTAAATCTTGAGAACTATTGTATTTTTAATGAGCTGCAGCTATTCCCTTCATGTTGCTTGAGGTGCCTGATTCCTGCTCTGAGCCATGCTGTGCAGCTGTGTAAGCGAGTCTAAGCTTCTCCACTTGTAGGGAAACATTTGCAATGAAGCATTCAAGCACAATACTGTCAATAGTACAATTTCCAAACCCGTGACCTCTACCAACTAGAAGGACAAGGGTGGCAGCTGCTTGGCAACACCACCTGCAAGTTTTCCTGCAAGCCACTCACCATGCTGACTTGGAAATATGTTGCAGTTCCTTCACTGTCGTTGTGTCAAAATATTTCTCCATCCTCAAGCAGCACTGTGCGTATCCTGACACTAGATTGAGCACAGTGGTTCAAGAAGGTGCCTCACCATAACCCTCTCAATAAATCAATAAAGCCTTTTAAATGACACTTACACCCTGTGAAGGAATGATCATAAGGAAACAAAGACTAAGGATGAAGGAAACACCCACTGTGACTGACTCTGTGTTTCCAGCAATGTATATTTTAGTTTTTGTAAGGAAGAGATGGCTTCCAGTGAAGAGGTGGATGACCACCAGAACATAAAATGTGGAGATACTCTCTACCTTATGCAGCAGATTCCAGGCTACATCACCTTTGTCCTGTGACTGGGTCATCAGGGCATAGCAACTACTGGACATTTGAATGAGGGAGGAATGTGTATCCATTTCAAAAGTCAGACAGGCTCCAAGTTGGTAGTGTGTTCCTCTAGGCTTGATGTTCATATGTCTGCATGACCCAGTGGAGTATGAAGTAAATTTCGTACAAGAGGAAATTGTGCCACTTTTGTTTGGGATTCTTAAAATTGCTAATAGTGCCTCTGTGCATAATATACATGGTATAGCCTCAGGAAATCAGTAGGCTCACAGTTCACTCCACAGACTTGAGCTGAGATTTTGGCGGGTCACTGAGAGACAGCTGCGTTGTCATGATTGCTCAGTGACCTATTAAATCCACTGACACTTTCAGGTGGATTTCAAGGACAACAATAATGGGGGTGTCCTGATCAATTGCTGTCCATCAACTGAGACCATGAGAAAGAATCTCTGGCCATGTATCTCTTTACCGTTTGTGGGATCTTGCTGTGAATAGCCTGTGGTCATGAAAAGCACTCTGTAAATCAAAGTTTTTTTCTTTCTCAGTGGCAATATTGTCAACAAACAAAGGCAACGTGTGGAAACCCCTGTTCAACTGTCTTTTTTGGACCAATTTATTTTGAAAAAAAGGCTATATTGTAACTGTTCGTTTCTCAGAGTGTAATTTGAAACATTTTCTCTTTGATTACCCTGGACTGTAGGTCTTGGGAACAGAAGTAGGCCATTCAGTGTTTGAGCCTGCAACACTCTTTATTCACACAATGCCTGATCTCATTGTGGGGTCTTGGTTCCAACTTTCAGCCAGTTTCCCCATAACCCTTCTCTTCCTTGTAACAATCTGTCGATTTTCTTGAAAAAAAGTGACCCAATAAAGAATCCCGTACCCCATTAACTTTTCACAGATGATAATTCTTCACATTGTGAGTTCAGAATGCGAACCAAGGAATTCCACCAGAGGAACATTGCCCATCACATCACCTAATCAATGTTTATACCATGCACTTTCCAGCTGAGCTGGTCATTGTACAGTGTTTAATCTTGTTCGACTAGTGATTGTACATCACAGCACCTGACTTACAAAGTTTGGGTAGTTGAGGCAGTCCTGAACAAGCATATGGACCATGTGAAAGCTGCAAATTCACAAACGGTGTGGGAACAAAACTTGCCCAACCCTCAACTGTCTTTCTGATTGTTCCGGAATCTGTGGGCTCTCCCTCTCCAAGTGTTGAGGGTACCTCGGAATCTGAGATGGACACAGTGAATGTCACCGCCATGACCCTTTGCTGCCTAAAGAGGAGAATGGAATTCTTCCGGTATGCTCCGGGCACAAGAGATGAGCTACTGTGTGTTACACGTCTCCTGCATCGGAGCTAAAATGCTCCAGGAGAAGCTTAAAAAAAAACCCAATGTCCTCTGACACGCAGAGGGTGGGATGTAGTGATTGTAACAAGGTCAGCCAAGTGGACCTCATAGAATATGGATTGCCTGATTAAGGCTGTTAAACTGGTCCAAACAGGGAATCCTGGCTTACAGATATAAACAGAAATGTCAGAGGTTCTGTTCACTCTGAGAACTGGCTCTGAAGGAGCTGGATCAGTGTCAAGCACTCTCCATGTGTAAATAGTGGATGACTTGGTGATGGGATACTGGCCTCTGTGGAGTCATTTCACAGCGAGTGCTATCAGGTCTTTGACTGGAAATGGATAAAAGTGTGGATAAATGAGAATACATGTCTGAATTGTACTCCATGAATTCGCTCTGAATGTTAGATCAGCTGGAAATGGAGGTTACAAAATCATCTTGTCTTCCGGATCATAGGTTTTCACTGACAAGTCTTTGCTGTTCAAATAACAATTTAAAGACTACTAACTGCATCTGTCATAGTACAACAGCCCTTGATCAGAAAGCCTGTTTCCTGTCACGTCTTTCACTATAACTTTATAATACACAGTTGCTCCTTTTACCTGAACATGCCGTATCCAAGGCTATCTCTCCCATTGAATTGGATGCTGCATTACGTCTATAACTTTAATAATTAGTTCAAGATTGCTTGGGTGCAATCATTTGATCAGTAATAATTAAATAACACTAACTAACAAGCAGTTAGTGGTGACTTTTAATTGATTTTCCACTTGCAACAGTAATTGCGAAGTGAATGAACACAAATGGATACACTGGTTCAACTGTAATGTGAGATTATGCACATTTAATGTCAATTCTCAACAGACCTACAAATGTTATACAGTATGAACTGCCAAAGACTTGGATGTGCAAACAGAATCTTGAAAATTTGGCTGTGTGGAGCTGACATAAAATCGGATACCTTGTATGGTGTCACCAATCTCCGGTAATGTATAGTGAAGGAAATGCTTTCCCACGTGGGAGTGCAACAAAGGTTCACCAGACTGATTCCTAGCATGAGGATATTGACTTATGAGGCAAGACTGAATGTGTTAAGCCTACATTTATATAAGGTGAGCTAGTGGTTCAGTGGTAATGCCACTAGGCTGGGAACCCAGAAACCCAGGTTAATTTTCTGGGGATATAGCCCATGATGAAACTGGAATTCAACTAACATCTGAAATAAAATAAAAGCCTAATTGTGACAATGTCACCACTCTTGCTGTGGTAGAAAATCCATCTTGTCCATTAATATCCTTTAGGGAATGAAATCTGCCATCCTTACCTGGTCTGGCCCATATCTGTTTCCAAACCCACAGCTATTTGGTTGTCTCTTAACTGCTCTCTAATCAACTTAGAGTGGGCAATAAATGCTGCCCTAGCCAGGATGTCCATATCCCAGTTAAAAGTCCTGCATATTAGTAAAATGAGAGATAAACAAATTGAAATCTGTACAATTCTTAAGGTATTTGGGGAAGGAGATCCTGAGAGAATTTTCTGTCTTAGCTGGAAGGATTAGAACATGGATTACAGACTCCAAATAAACAGTTGACCATTTTGGACTGCGAGGAGGAGAAACACCTTCATTGGAAGGGCTTGGAATCTTTGGAAGTCTCTCTCTTATAGAACTCAGCTTGCTCAAACATTTGAACATACTTTTAGACAGAGGTCAAATGATAGTTAGGCGTCAAGGGAATTAAGGGAGCTGTGGATAACACAGGAAAGTGGAATTAAGGCAAAAAATCTGCAATGATCTTATTGAACAGCGAAGAAAGCTCAAATGGCTGACTGGCCAACTCCAGCTTATGTTTCTTATGGTTCTTGATTATGTATAATTAACAACTGGCTGTAATGGCTGGCAGGTACACGGCATCCACCTATTATTCTATATCAGCCTAAATTAGGACCAAAAGATTCTGTTGTCCTATACTACACCAAATTAATTTGGGCAGTACTGCTTAGCTTTTAGATGTGTGATCTTTTGTATAATCTCCCTGAGCAATGTCAAGGTAAAACTGCCATAGTCCCAGACAACTGCTTTGCTCATTAGAGATAGACAAATGGTGGTGAGTTTAACCTGAGGGTCACCGTGCCTCAGCAGACAGAAGGAATTGAGGAGACAGGACCTTCATGGTAACCTCAACCAGTGCATGAATTGAGATCACACTGATAGGATCACTCTGCCTCATAAAAATCAGTCACCCAATTGACTGAGCTAACTTAGCCCCAGTTTCCGGCTCAATCTGAACAATATTGTAGGATGCTCGATGCCCATAACAACTGCTATCCATTGGAGTATTCCGGTTTCGATTGCTGCTATTGGCTTTAATTACAGAGCTTAGGGATTTCAAATAGTAACTGCAAGCAACCAGAAGGGATGAGAAGGCAGAGCTACTTAGTAGCTGTGAATAATCAACACTGACCAGGGATGAGAGTAACTGGCATCCTCGAGGATGAACTAGACAGAGTGAAGGGTTCAGAGCTCTCAGCTGTTGAACATCTCCATCTCTGTTACATTTGTATGGCTTCCTCCTAAAGAAATGAAGCATACTGCAATTTGTCCTGCACCCTTTCTGTCACTAATTGGACTGCAAAAGAAGTATTCTTTCAGAAGGGCAGATAGAAATTTAATATGACCTTTGGCTGGGGAAGCAGCAACAAAATGAATTAAAGTGGCAGCAAGAACTGTGCTAAAACCCTGTGTCACAAAGTAAAAATGAAATGATACATACCATAAAAATCATTTCAAACCTGCAGTTTTGTCTTTGTTCAAATGGCTATAAGCTGCCTGAGTCTCATTTTGAGTGATTCACGATGTCCTGCATCAGATAATGCCTTGTAATCACTCCCAGTTATCCATTATTCTCCATTTAAACTCTGTTGACAGATACAGCGAAAGCCAGCCTCAATACATGCAGGTTGCTCGTGGTAAATTATGCATTTAGGTCACTGACCTCAAAGACAACAGCTGTGACCAGTTAACAAATTGATTTTTTCACTTTGTTTTGCCTTCTTTATCGTGATCAGTATCCAATTTAATGTCTGTATAAAATCATAGAAAATTTCAGCACAGGAGGAGGCCATTCTACCCATCCTGTCTGTACTGACTCTTTGGGAGCTCCCTAATTCATTCCGTGCACCTCCTCTTTCTCCGTAGTCTGACAAATTTTTCTCCAATTCCATTTCAGGTATTTATCCAATATCCCTATTTAAGTTACTGTCTACTGTTTTTCACTGTCATTTCAGGCAACATGTTCCAGCTCATCATAACTCACTGCATAAATCTATTTCTCACTTTGCATCTGACTTTTGCTAATTAGCATAAAGCTGTGTACCTCAGTGACTGCTCTTTCTGCTACTGGAAACGCTTTCTCTCTGCCTGTTCCATCAAAACTGATAATGATTTTGAAGACCTCTATCAAATTTCCTTGGAATCCTCTCTTCCATAAGGGGAATCCCAGGTGCTCTGAATCTCTACACCTTGAGATTCCATCTTTGGTACCAATCTGGTAAACACCAATCCCCTGTCACCACACACATCCTCTCTGAGGCCTTGACATCTTTCCTAAAGTGTGACACCCAGAATTGGACTTAAGTCTTTATATAGGCCTGACTGGTGTTTTACGAAGTGTTCTACTCTAATATCCTTGTTTTTTCAATAAATCCATGCCTCTATAAAGCCTGCATTGCTTTTCAAATGCCTTCTCCACTTGTATATTTGTACAGTTAAGTCCAGGTCTTTTTGATTCTGCAACCGTTTAACATTTTGGTGTTCAATTTATGTTGCTTCCCCGTAGTCTTCCAATGAAAATGAATCACTTTGCATTTCATTGCATTAAATTTCCTTCTTCATGTGTCTGTCCATTTCACAAGTTTACGTTCTCCTAAAGTCTGCACCCTTCATTTTTTAAAAACTATATTTCTAAGTTTCATGTCATATACAGATTTTGAAACCATTTCCTGGATACCCACATCCAGGTCATTAAAATGTATGAAAATGTCAATGATCCCAGTGCCTGGGAAACACAACAGCAGACCACTCTAGTCAGATAAAAATTCACCACTATTCACTGCTTTCTCTGTCAGTCAATTTTGTATACACACTGCCATTCCCCTTTAATCCCATTGGCTTCAGTCTGGCTATCCAGCCTATTTTGTGATGCTTAATCAATCATCTTTTGAAAGTTCATATGTCCAACATTGGCTGCATTACCCTGTCCATTTATATGTCATTCAAAATCTCCCCAACACTGATGGAAGGCTGCTGACCTGCAGTTCCCTCTCATCTCTTTTGAACAGGGTTGTCTTATTGCACTCAGACAGTCCTCTGGCACCATCTCAATATCAAAGTAAGAAGATTGGAAGATTGTGGCCAGAGCTTGCAAACGTTACAGCCTTACTTCCCGCAGTAACCGAGGATTCATCCCATCTGAACAAGATAACTTTTCCACATTGAGAATTGCTGGCATGTTTAAGTACCTCTTCTTCATTTATTTTTATTTCATCCAATTTCTTTACCATCACACCTGTAATGGTCCCATTGTCAGCATCCTATTTCTTTGGTGAAGACTAATATAAAGAGCTCATTTTGCATCTCAGCTTTTCCCTGGAACTCTATGCAAACGCCTTTTTTCTGTTTCCCTTCCCTTTCTTTTAAAGAACTTTGCAAAATATTTCTGTTCGTTGCCTCTTCTTCTGTCCTTTGTTCAGTTCTCCTCTATATGTTTTGGATTGTATTTGGCTGTCTACTGAATTATGGACCTGGCATTTACCATAAACCTCCATTTTTTTTGTATTTAATTTCTCCCTCTTATTTTTAGTCATTTAGGGAACTGTAGTTTTGGGTATCTTTGCTCCTTCTGGGACCGTCTGTGTGTAGTTGAATACTTTCTTCTTCCCATTTCTTGTTTACTGTTTTACCTGCTAACCTTTGATTCCAATTCATTAGTAGATTCCTTTCGTATTCAACCTTCCTATTGAAAATTTTAATGCTTTGATTGTCCCTTTGCCTTTTTCAATACCTGAACCTAATGATGTCATGGTCACTGGTTCCCAATTGCTCTCCTACTTAAACATGCTCCATTTGCCTCACAAAATTCTCTCAAAAATAGATCCAGCCATGCTTTCATCCACATTGGACCAAAAACATTGACTTAAACATAGCTCTTATACACATTTCAGGAATTTCTCCTCTGACTTGTATGACCTTTACTTTGATTTTCCCGGCCAAACAGTTTTACTTGACTGTCTGTAATGATGGTTACCATTACAGACAGAACTACATCTGCAGGATTATTTAAATGGTAGCTATTTGCTTAAGATATCTATTCATTCATTCCACAAGATATTTAAAATCCATTGAATGCATCACAGTAACAATTGTTCATACTCTGATCCACATTCTAAATCTCTAAATATTTTCTTGATGAAATTCACTAAAAATTGTAACTGCAGAATTTATTTGTGTTTTCGTCATCACAAGTCTATGCACCATTTTGACTTGTTTGACTTAGGTCTGATGAAGTTACCCTAAATGCATAAATGTATTTGCAAAGCTGACTGTAAATCTCATTATCTTTTCACTTTTATCTGAAGAATTTGCTGTTCTCTGGAGAAGTTAATCTTGAATGAAGCCAAATAAGATGACAATCTTGAAAGGAGGCAGATAAACTTAGAAATGTGCTTGACTATAAAATGATTAAATCAAAAACTGAATGCCCTTTGCATAATTCTATCAAAGTGGAACGAGAAGATGTTGCATTCCTCGAACTCATCATGATGGCCTGATGAAACATTGAAGCATAGAAAATAGAAACAGGAGCAGGCCATTCAGCCCTTGAAGCCTGCTCCATCATTCAATATGATCATAGTTTATCATCCTACTCAGTACCCTATTCCCTTATGGGGAGGTGATGGCCGAGTGATGTTATTGCTATACTTTTAATCCAGAAACTCGGCTAATGTTCTGGGGACCCGAGTTTGAATCCTGCCATGGCGTATGGTGGAATTTGAAATCAATAAAAAATCCAGAATTAAGAGTCTATTGGTGACCATGAAACCATTGTCGATTGTTGGAAAACCCATTTGGTTCACTAATGTCCTTTTGTGAAGGAAATCTGCTGCTCTTACCCAGTCAGGCCTCCATGTGACTCCAGACCCAGAGCAACGTGGTTGACTCTTAGCTGCCCTCTGGGCAATTTGATATGGCTAATAAATACCGGCCTAGCCAGAGATGCCCACATCCCATGAATAAACAAAAAAGACTTTCTCCCCATACCCTTTGATCTCTTTAGCCCAAAGAATGAATCCAATTCTTCTTGACCATTCAATGTTTTGACCTTGATCATTTCTGTGGCAGAGAATTCCATGGGCTGAACACTCTGGAAAGAAATTTCTCCTCATCTCAGTCCTAAATGGCTCATCCCATATCCTTAGACTGTGACCCCTGGTTCTAGACTCCCTGATCATCTGAAAAGTCCTTCCTGCATTTACCATATCCAATTAGAATTTGTATAGGCTTCTATGAGATCCCCCCCTTGATATTCTGAACTCCAGTGAATGTTGTCCTAGCTAATCTTTATAGGTCAGACCTGCCACCTCAGGAATCAGTCTGGTGAACCTTCATTACATTCCCTCCACAACCAGAATATCCTTACTCAGATAAGGAAACCAGAACTAGGTGAATTTGATGGGAATAAAGGCTTGATCTTGGATCTAGCCCTCTTTCAACAGCTGATTACATTTTAGAGGGACAGTGGTTGTGGTACTGGTGCTGGACTGGTGATTGAGAGGCCCAGGTTAATGCTGCGGTGGCATGGGTTCAAATCCCATCATGGCAGTTTGTGCATTTTGAGTTAATTAAAACCTGGAGTATAGATATATATTAAAGATTGTCTCAATAATGGTGCAGAAAAAAGCTGCCATTAATTGATGTAAAACCTATCTGGTTCATGAGTGCCCTTTAGGGAGCAAAATCTGCCATTCTTGCCCTGTCAGGCCTATGTAATCCCAGACACACACCCCTCTAAATTAGATTAGCAAGACTTCTGGGTCAAAGGGTAATTGGAACCAGGCGATGAATGCTGGCCTTGCCAGTGACACCCACATCCCATAGCAGAATAAAGGGAAAAGGAATTCCTTGGGGTTTAGAAGAATGAGATGTGGTTTGATTGGAATCCTGTTAACTAGATTCATGTGGAGAGTCATGTTTTCTAGATAGTGAGTGTAGATCTAAGGGTCATAGTATCTGGATAAGGGGACTGAGGTGAGGATAAATTTCTTCTCTTGGAGGGCTGTGCATCTTTGGAATTCTCTATCTCAAAGACCACTGAATGATACCCATTGAGTATGTTCAGACTGAGGCTGATAGGTCTTTGGATTGCAAGGCAATTGAAGCATAATAAATAAGGGCAAAAAATTCAAGTGGAGGTAAAAGGATAACCTTGATCTTATGGAATGTTGGAGCAGGCTTGATGGATCATAATACTTGAGAAATATTTAGATGTACACTTGCAATGCCAAGGCATACAAGACAATGGGCCAAATGCTAGAAAATGGGGTTAGAATATTTAGACGGTTGTTTTTGACATGAGGGGACCAAAGGGTCTCTTTCAGTGCTGTAGATCTTTATGACGCTATACGGCCTACTTGTACTCCTTTATTTCATAATTTGAAATGGACAGTCTGCGTGTATGTGTGTGACATTAGACTGTGCCAACAAGCTATTTTATCAGACAGGTGAATTACAGCTGAACTGGACCCTGCCAACACCCAATAACTGCTCACACATTTATCATGGAGTAGTGACCAAGAGTGGTCAATTGACCCTTCCTTAATGCAAGGGAAGTGAGGCCAGTTGTAGTGCCCCAATTACTTTTTTGTCTGAGTTACGCTAGCTCAGCACAGACTGGGAATTGAGTGCCAGTACTGCAAGACCTGTGAGGTTCGTAAAATAAAGTTGCTCATCCATCATGGACCACAGCCAGGATTTGTTGAACACTGAGAACGATGAGAAAGGTGATTCTTGAACACTGTGCATTGTACATTTTGTAAAGGGAGGCTTCATAATACCTTTTATTGTGAATAGTCATCTACAGTGTAGATCAGCATTTGCAGAATGATGTGGCGATCCCATTTAAATTGGGCATCACATTTCTAACCAGTGTTCTCTAAGCACATTCTAAAGCAGGAGGCTAACAGCCAAATAAAATGAATCCAACTGTGGTTTTGGCAGGTGATCACATTCTCCCACCCAAAATGCAAATAAAAGCACTTAAATGTAGGCAATGTACTGTACGACTCCTAAATGCAACATAAGTAGCTATAACCACCACTGTACAGTCATTCTCCTCTCCAAATACCTTAATTAAAGGGACAATTCCATTCAAATCTGAATGCTGCGGAAACTGCTAGCAAGTTGCTTATTTTAATGACCGTATCTAATAAAGGATGACAGCCACATTGCTATTGTGACTTCATGATGAACTTACTCATAGTTTATTGTAGAATGTCGATCACTGTGGGTAATTTTAAGCTGATTTTCTGTGTGGGAAAGCAGGCAGGCATAGGTTGGACACTGCTTTTAAACCTTGCCTCATTTACCTTAATGAAGCATTAAATTGATGAGGGTGTAAAATAGTGGATTATCTTAAATGACCCCTAAAGAGCCAGTTTATGTTAAAAATGCTAATCTGTTGATGTCTTAAGCAGCATTCTGTGCATGCTACCTTATTGGCTGTTTTCAATTTTCACATTAAAGAGGTGGGGTCAAAAATTCAATTGCTTGGTTTTGATCTAAACTGCAGGGGCAGGGGTTTGGATTTCCTCTTTGTCAACTAAAGATACTGTAGGGTAGAACTCACTCTCCATTGTATAGGAGTTAGTAAATCTTATTTTGTTCAACTGTTCATATTTTCTCTACTCCCTGTCCACAGAGACATGCCTTATCTTTGTAGTGTCACCATAACAACTTTTGACCTTACGGAAGCTGACTCACCAGATTAACTCTTTGCTTTCCTTTGTAGCATTTTTAAACGTAAAGGAATTCAAAGCAGTTTTTTTGTGTTTTCTCTTCCTCTTGCATGAGTTGCAGCGGCCATCTGTTTAATTCTATTTCTGACTGAGATGTCTCTAACACATTCACTTGTGAATTATAAAGTGTTACTCATATGTTTAGCACAACTGGCAAACCCCTGCACATTCAGTGACTTTCAGTGCTTTGAACCTATTCCTGGAAACATATAAACAGAGAAAATAGGAGCGGGAGTAGGTCATTTGACCCCCTTAAGGCTACTTTCACCTTTCAGTACGATCATGGCTGATCATTGAGCTCAATGTCCTAATCCCGTCCTCCTCCCATATGTTTTTTCCCTTTAGCCGCAAGAGTTTTTTTCAAAATCCTTCTTGAAAACACATAATGTTTTTGCCTCAGCCACTTTCTGTAGTAGTGAATTCCACAGATCACCACAATTTCCCCTCATCTCAATCCTCATAGATTTACCTCTTATCCTTAAACTATGTCTCCTGGTTCTGCCCGTCCCAGTCATTAGGAACATCCTTCCTACATCTAACCTGTCTAGTCTTGTTGGAATTTCATAGGTTTCTATGAGGTCCCCCTCATTCTTTTAAATTCCAGTGGATACAATGCTAACTATACAATCTCTGATCATACATCAGTCCTACCATCCCAGGAATCAATCTAGAGAATCTTCGCTGCGCTCCTGCTATAGCAAGAACAACCTTCCTCAGATAGGGAGACCAAAATTGCACACAATATTCCAGGTGTGGGCTTACCAATGCCCTTTTCAATACCAATACCAATTTCAGCAAGGCATCCCTGTTCCTGTACTTGAATCCTCTTGCTATGAAGGCCAACATACAGTTTGTCTTCTTTACTGCCTGCTGCACCTCCTCTCTCTTCACTGTCTATTTCCTCCCTCCTCAGTGTGAACTCTGTCTTCTCCATGAGTCCTCCCTTTTCACAGTGTATTTCTTCCAGCTGCACACCCCTCACTGTGTGTACTTTGGCCTCTCTTCACCATTGCATCCTGGCTTCATATTGTGTGTATTTCCCTTTTTAAATCGCAATGGATTTCCCATCCGACCTTCTTCCTTGCTATGCACTGTGTAGTCAGCCCCTCCCCTCATTGTAAATCCCTTTTTCTCTCTATAAATAAAGTATCTTTTCTATATGCAGCAGAAGCTATGGAGTGTATTGTACATGGGATGAGTGTTGAATTATTTTTTCAGGTGATGGACACAAACTAGGAATTCACTTGTGCTCCTTTGTATCAGACCAGATTGATGCTGGATTTGGAGATACATGTTTGCAATGTGTATCCCTGTGAATAACACCTTTATGAAGTTTGTAAACATTCACTCCAGCTTCAATTCTATTTTTCGTTGCTTGGCTTTCTGCAATAGAACATATGGTATCAGATGAAATATTAAAAACACTAATCTGTTAAATGCTCGTCTAACAAATGTACCTGATTGTGGTCTTTAAAATGTCACAAAATTAAATTCGCAACATTTCCTGAAGCAGTTGCATTAATGAATTGTAGAATGGTTCCTCTTATCATAAAATGTTCAGTCACCAAATGAAAAATCATCCAATAAATAATCCAGCTTCTCCACACATCTCTAAAATTAGAGCACAAATCCTGTGTTAAGCCATGTAAATCTTTATCAGGCATATGACCGCAATATGTACTATTTAAAAGTGACAGTGCAGAAACTCACTGAGACTGCTTCGACAGCACAGTCCAAGTCACAAAATAACCTGAGTTGGAAAGTTAGTACTTTTCCTTCACTGTCGCTAGCTTAAAATCCTGGAGGCGTGACCTTCCAGAAGATTACAAAATCTTGAGGGACATGGATAGAGTGAATAGTCAAGTCTTTTCCCCAGGGTGGAAGAGTCCAAAACTAGACGGCATAGGTTTAATGTGAGAGGGAAAAAATTTAAAAGGGACCCTTTTTCATGCAGAGCGTGCACAGAATGAGCTGCCAGAGGAAGTGTTAGAGACTGGTACAATTACAACATTTAAAAGCCATCTGGATTGGTATATGAATAAGTTTAGAGGGATAGGGGCCAAATGCTGGCAAATGGGACTAGGTTACTTTAAGATATCTGGTTGGCATGGACGAATTGGACCGAAGAGTCTGTTTTCATGTTGTGCATTTCTATGACTCAGTCCCTAGCAGTGCTGTAGGTGTATCTCCAAGACATGGACTGCAGAGGTTTCAAAAGGATTCTCATTGTGACCCTCTCAAGCAACAATCCCACTCATTTTTTTTTGGCAATGCAAATCTCAGAGGCCTGTGCATTTTCTGATCATAGAATGCCTAAAGCATGGAAGCAGATCATTCAGCCCATCTAATCCACACCAACCGTCCAAAGAGCATCCCACCAAGACCAAACCCTCTCCCTGTATTTCCCATGGGTAATGCACCTAAATTGCACATCCTTGGGCACTACAGGCAAATTAGCATGGCCAATCCACCTAACCTGCACATCTTTGGACTGTGGGAGGAAACCAGAGCTTCACAGGGAGAATGTGCAAACTCCACACAGACAGTCACCTGAAGCTGGAATCGAACCCAGGTCCCTGTACAGTGAGGCGCTATTGCTAACCACTGAGCCACAGTGCCACCCTGAGGCAGTGGTGTCCCACATAGACAAAGCAATGGTTCACTACGCCGATCAGTGAACATGGAACTTTGCCACAAAACTTAGTGGAATCGTTGCTCTCAAGGAATGGCCAATGAATGATGTCCTTACAGCAACAAACACATCCCAAGGACAAATTAAAACAAATTATAGAATGTGCTTGTTTGAGGTATGAGGGATGGTAAGAAGGGAGTGACAAGCACTGGCCCCAAGTTCTCACTTTCTCACTTATCCGCTATTGCTTAAGCCCTGCACCAAAAATTAAAACAAACAAAAACAGAAGTTGCTGGAAAGACTCAACAGGTCGGACAGCATCTGTGGAGAAAAATCTTCAGAACTGGGGAAGAAAAGTTCTAAAAATCGGTCACTGGACCCGAAATGTTAACTCTGATTTCTCTCCACAGATACTGCCGGAACTGCTGAGTTTTGCCAGCAATTCCTGCTTTTGTTTCTGATTTCCAGCATCCTCAGTTCTTTCAGTTTTTTTAAAAACAATATTAATCCTGAAGTAATTGGAACAAATGTTTAAGCAAAAAGGTGGTGACAAGCAAAGAAGGATGCAAGATATTTACAACTAGTTAAATTTTTCTCCATGCCTTGGCTTTTTTTTAACATGATCAACCATAAGCAGTGTTATTGGAGGTACACGATTGATGTAAATGTTCTATTAATGGGAACATTTACTCACGAATGAAAGCTAGTGTACTGGTATGTCACTGGACCAGAAACCCAGCCTAATATTCGGAGGACGTAGTTAAAATACCCCCATGGCTGATAGTGAAATCTGAATTATTTAAAATACTGAAATTAAGACTAGTTTTATGGTGACCATGAAAGTGCTGGTCATTGTCATGGGAGCCATTTTGTTCATTAATGTCACTCAGGGAAGGAAATCTGCCACCCTTACCTGGTCTGGCCTACATGTGACTCCAGACCCACAGCAATGTGGTTAACTCTTAATGCCCTTTGGGCAATTAGGGATGGACAATAAATGCTGCCTTTGCCAGAAGAAATATAAAGAAACCATAAAATATACCTCTTTTGATCCTGTTTATAACAGTCTGTCTGATTTTCTTTGTCTCTCTGTTTTGAAATGAAGTTTAAAGAGTAGAGGACAAGTTAAAAGTTACAAAGTTTGGAGTAAGAGGGTAAAAATTCAAAGCCAAACAAGTTGGTGTTATGAAAAGATTTCAAACAACCATCTCCTTGTTTAGGTGATGCTTTAAGGGATTTGATTGTGGCATTATGTTTCCTGCTATCTGAGTATTGAGAGTATAGCAACAAAATCACCTTTGAGTATTCATTTCAACCAAAGAAAAACTTTATCAGACTCACTCAGATAGAGTAAGAACGGCCGATGCTGGAGTCAGAGATAACACAGTGTGGAGCTGGAGGAGCACAGCAGGCCAGGCAGCATCAGAGGAGCAGGAAGGCTGACGTTTCCGGTCGGGACACTTCTTCAGAAATTTCCCCACTCTCAACGTCAGCCTTCCTGCTCCTCTGATGCTGCCTGGCCTGCTGTGTTCCTCCAGCTCCACACTGTGTTATCTTTATCAGACTCAACTAATCTACTCGCTTCCAGATCTCAGCATCTTTTCATTTGTGTCTTCAGATACATATCTAATTGTGTTTTGACCTGATGTATACTGATGTATATTACCAAAAATATTGAAGAAGGCAAAAGAAAGACTTGCATTTTAATAATGCATTTCAGAATCACCAGAACCCCAAGTGATTTTCAGCCAATGCAGTACTTTTGAAGTCACTGTTGTATTGTAGGAAATGTGGTAGCCAGTCTGTGCAAAGCTGTGCACAGCAAGCTCCCTGACAGCAGTGTGATCATAATCAGGTAATTTGCAATTTTTTAATGTTAAGTGAGGACACAGAGCTGATCATCTGATCTTCAAATAGTGTTATGGAATTGTCTATGTCCATTAGAGACTGTCTCCGTTTTATTATGCGATCTGAAAGAGGGCACTCTGACAGTGCAGTACTCCCTCAGTACTGCGTTAGGTTTTGGGCCTAAATTTGCTTGTGTTCCAGTTCCTGTCTGATTCCTGACTATCTAATTTTAGTTAGAATCCTCTGGCATTCAGGCCCTTTTACATAGTGAAAAAGGTGCTGGTATTGCGTAATGTCAATTGGAGGCAGTATTTGCAAATGTTGTCTGTTGAATTCCTCCTCCACTATAGATTATTTTGCTACCCTGGCATGTGTGAGTTAAAATTCAGGAAGACCACGAGATGTGCCTTATCGTCCTCACTGCCACAGGAAAGGGTGGCATAAAATAATTAATAGGCAAAAGTTAATAGCTGAGAGAAACCGACCAAGTGTGGGTGCCAAAATAAGTGAGTGAATGTCATTCTGAATACTGAGACAGCTACACTTTTTGAAGGGAAAGTAAACAAGTGGAATAGATGCGGATTTGGGAATTGCAGGATTTCTTCAGTACTCACAAGGAATCAGTCATGATGTCAATGGAAATCTTTGTTGTCGGAATGAACAAAACCCCACGTGATAACATTCCTTTGATTGTGACAATGATTTCATTAAAGTTGCCCATTTGTATGCAGAACAGCAGCAGACAGCTACAGAAAATGAAGATGCTTTTTAGAAATCAAACCAGGTTTATACATTGCCATACATATTGAACAGGAATTGACATATAATTCTAGCACTTCCCTCTTTTCTACTCAAAAAATGCTATTTTGTATGTCGTATTAGACACTCGTTTTGAAAGTCTTCATTCAGCTTCATGTTCACTGTACAGTCTGATCTCAAGCTGATGTCTCTAATGAAGTTGTGTAAAATGGATGCTCGCCGAAGAGGTGATGTGACAACGACAGTGTGCTTCTAACAACAGTTCATGAACTTCTGTCTCCAAAATCAATGATTGAAAGTCAGCTTTCAAGGAGCAAAAGGCTCAATGTAACCTTTGCTGTTTCCCGCTGAAAGTAAACGTGGAATGCTAACTCATAAGACCATAAGCACAAAATATAGGAACAAAATTATGACATTCCGCCTTTCAAGTCTGCTCTGCCATTTGATCATGGCTGATATGTTTCCCAACCTGCATTCTCCCCATAACTCCTGATCCCTGTATTAATCATGAACCCATCTATCTCTGTCTCAAATACACTCAATGACTTGCCCTCCACCGTCCTCTGTGGCAATGATTTCTACAGATTAGCCACCCTCTGGCTGAAGAAATTCCTCCTCATCTCAGTTGCATTTTGCACAAGAAAGATTTTGCTTCAAGGTTTAAAATGGATTATAACTGTAGACACACAGACTAAAGACAAACTTCAGGAGCATATAGCAAATCCCACCATATCTGTTCTGACAGACTTCGTATCAAAGATCTACATCTAAAATATTAACAGACCAAATATTTTTAGGATCTATTTGGATCTGACTTGAGTAATGAGCTGGAATTTTGTTTTCATTTAGTAATTTTCATATCTAAGTACTTGTCATGCAGGGACAAATACAAAATGATTGAACTTGCCTATTTAACATATTGATTTCAAAACCCCAACCTGATGATGTTAGTGGGAAAACTCAAGTTTTTTAGTAAGAAAACATATACTTAGCTTACTTCGACTGTTAGCAAATATTTTTTTCAAAAAGTGATCTTCAAATTTGGAATAGAGCTTCTTGGGTATACTGGGAATATTGATTCTCAAAAAGACATTTGGAATCATTTGCTCTAAGTTGTGATGTTTAGATAACATATAGATTGGCTAATGTGACATTTCAAAACTGCTGATGGGCATTGTCGAAATGAAGTTTTTCTTCTTTTCTTTCTTGTTGAGGGGTTCCTGTGATATTGAAACACAATTGTCAACCTAAGAAAAACCAGCGAGACCTAAACTCCTCAGCAAGATTAACATCACATGAAAAACAGCAACATTGATCCATTGTGGATCAAAGCTCCACCTGAAAGCGTAGCAACTTTTATCCAATTTTGTTCACCACAATCCCCTCAATGATTTTATTTCAGTATGTCTGAGTTAGGAACAGGCCATTCATGGTCAATTGAGCACTTCTCCACCCCCACGACCCTTTCCACCTTGATAATTAAGAATTTACCAACCACTACTTCAAATATACTCAAAGACACAGTTTCCACAGTCCTCTGTAGTGGAGAATTCCAAAGGCTCACTAGCCTCTGAATAAAAATATTTCTCCTCACCTAGGTCCTGTATTTATTTTAAAATTGTGGCCCCTTGTTCTGGTCTTCCCAGCATCCATCCTGTCTATCCCTTTAAGCTTTTGCAAGTTTCAATGAAATCACCTTTCAATCTTCAAAATTTGACAGAATACCAGCACAGTTTGCCCAATTTCTCTCCATTGGACTGTCCCACCATTCTGGGAACAAATATCGTGAACCTATGCTGTGCTCCCTGTATGACAATAATATCTTTCTTGAGGTAAGGAGACCAAACCTGCGCACAGTACTCCAGGCAAAACACATAATGCAGTTCATTTTATTTTAATGCACTGTGCAGTTTGTGCAAAGTTTTGAGCTTTGTTTGCACCCTCTACACGTTTTTAACAGTTGCGATCTTGTGAATCTTAGTAGCGTTTTCATTGTATCCTTTACACTAGTAGCAGAATTCGCTAGTTCATGTTAATATCAAAGCCGTTGTAAAAAGGGAATGTCCTATTTCTATCAAAAAAATGTTTTAGAAAAGCTTTACATTTTTTGTGCAGGCCAGAAGAAATCTTCCAGTGTTTGTGACATTCTCAATACTTTTGTGATCAACATAAAACTTTTCTCATATTTCTATATATAGAGAGGTAAACACATAGAATACAGCACAGGAGAATACCACTTGGCTCATTGGGTCTGCTACTTGCTGCTGAGGATGGCGTACAGTGCATGCAGTTACAATAAAAACGACATCAAACTATCTGTCTTGGTGCAGCCATTGGCATTCTTACCATTGCCTCAGACATATGTTCCATTTCAGAACCTTTGAGCATAAAGTTTCGGCTAACATTCTGGTGTAATACTGAGGGAGTGCTACAATATCAGAGATGCTGTTTTTTGGATGAGATTTTAAAATGAGCTGCTGCCCACTCTTTCCAATGGATGTGCAAGGTTTCAGAGAACAAGGAGTTCTGTTGTGTCATTATCAACATTCATCCCTCAGTCACTGAAAATATTGATTATACATTCAGTAACTCATTACTGTTTGTGAGAACTTGCGCTGCCTCAGTTTCATTGCAGAGATCATGAACTGTGCTCTATAAATGAAAGTCCCTTCTTAACAATAATGTCTAATAGGTTTTGATATAGTGATTTTCTTCGTAAATAAATTCTCAGATGCATAAATTGAAAAACCAAATCCAATTAGAACTGACATGAAAATGTTGAATGTGGTAAATGAGTTATTTTTGCATGTCGTTGGCGACAACTAAACTTTATTAATTTCACTGGGAGTGATTTTCTAAACCCAAAGGCAGACATGAAGCAAAGAATTTAAAACAGATCTGCATTAGTTAGAATCCTTTTACAATTAGTAAAATAATATCATATTGTTTGAAAATGAAACTTCCTTGCTGTAAGCATTAATTCAATGTGAAAATCACTAAATTTTCATATTAATTGGATTAGCTTCGACCATTAATCATGGAGACATAAGAAGTTAAAAAATCACGTTGTAGCAAAAAATCTTTTGAATTGCTTTTACTGAATTTGGTTCTGAAATTATTAATTTCTCATATTTATTTCCAATTTAACAAAATATATGATGTATATAATTAATTCCATTGAGGAAAAAAATTGTTGTGTAGTATTTCAATTGCATGTACTATTTATCCTATTAATGATCTTATTGTTTGAGCCTGTGACTCAAGAAATGTACCTTTCATGTAAGTTTTTAGAAAAAAAAATGAGAAAAATTACTTTCAAAAACTTTCCGTGAGGTGTCTGACTTTCTATGAGCAGCAGCAGGATGACCAGCATTGAAGTTAAAGGAACAAATATCGCCTTGAGCTGTAAAGTCAGAAACTCAAGGCAACTGATGATCCTCATCAGGATAACAGGCATCCTGTTCTCAGTTACTACAACTGATGAATAATTATTGCTTGTAAAAATTGAATTTAGTTACACTAAAATTGCATCTATTTCATGCGGAATTCAGGAAAAGGAGAATTTATTCCAAATCTGCGTCAAAATAATTGATGAATTTAATTGACAAGTTGTTATATGGTCAGAAGAATCACTTGGCAACTTCAGTTGTAATCTTCTGGGCCCAATTATTGTTTCTATAATGTGTTTATGTATAAATATGTTAAAATCCTGAACAATATTGACAATGTGGGTGTCGATAGGATGCTTCCTTTTGTGAGTAAGTCCAGGACCAGGGGGCACCGTGTCAAAACTTAGAGGTTGGCATTTTAGGGATGTAGAGGTGGAGAAATTTGTTCTGTGCAATGTTGGAGCTCTTCATCTCAGAAGATGGTGAAAGTGGGGTTATTGAACTCTTTCAAGGCAGAGGTAGACATATTCTTGTTAAGAAAGGGAGTCCGAGTTTATCGGGTAAGATAGGAATGTGGAACTTGAAGCACAAACAGATCAACCATGATCTTGTCGAATGGAAGAGCAGGCTCAAGCAATCGAATGGCCTAACCCTGCTCCTATTTTTGTGTGTTGACTTGGTTCTGATGGGTCACCTGGAATGGCTTGAAGCCAAAAGGCATTTTTTACTTTGAGGAGAAACTGAGAGAATCATAGAAGGGCTACAGTGCACAAAGAGGCAATTCTACCCATCGTGGCATGTCAGCTGCCTGAAAGAACAGCTCAGCTAGTCCCATTCCCTGATTGATCCCCTTTGACCATGCCATTTCTGTTCTCTTTAGGTGCTTATTGACAATTTCCTAGTGAGGGACACAACTGAACCTACCTCCACCACACTACTAGCATACTCCTAATTGTAACCACATGTTGCATGAAAACATTTTTCCTTCACCTTATTATTTGCCACTCATCCTCTACAGTACCTGGTGGTTCTTTCATGAATGGAACAGTTTCGCTGTTGACATTCTTAAGATTTTGAACAACTCTCTCGAATCAAGAAATTACAATTGTACTATAAGGAAAGAAAATTTAGTCAGAAAGATGGTTAGTGGCACGATAAAATGAGTTGACAAACAGCATCTATATTTTGTCTATATACCCAGAGATTCTTGTGTATAATTCTCAACATGTTCTGGGTTAATTGGCAAGCAACAGTTGAATCATTACAATTCATCTCCATATCAGGAGAAAAAACAAGATAGGGTTTCTATTCCTACCTGAGACAGATTGACACCTGCTGAAAGTAGTGTGGGTAATAGTTGAAGCCATTGATGACCCTCAGTTGCTTCCTTATGGTGAAATTGCTATTGACGCTCATTCTTTTTACCGCAACAAAGAATATCTAATGAAGGCAAAAAGCAAGGTACTACTGATAACCCAGGGAACAATACCCCAAGAAAGAATTGACACTGCCAGCAGAAAATGAGTAAATGTTTTAAAAACACATCAGTTGTGACAGGTTCTGACAAGAATTGCAGTGTTTGAACATTATCTTTGTGTTAGAACAATGCCGTACAAAGACTTTAAAAATCTCCAGGCATTTTAAGTTAATTACTTGAAATACAGCTGGGCGACAATAGTTCTTTAGTTTTTTGGCCTTGTTTTTGCTAATGCATATGATCCCCTGTCCTTTCAATGACCCCAGCTCGATTCGGCAAAGCATAAAACATTCCATTGCATGCAATAGCGATGCGGATTGGTGGCTTTCACTGCCTGACCTCAATTCCTGCTTCTTGGCAGGCTAGCTTGTGCAGATGATGTTGTGTCAACACTGTGCAAACTGTGAGGTGAAGCGAGGGAAGTCAGTTCTAGATGCTTTGGATGGGCAAAAAACGGAATTGTGGCAGAATGATAATCCTGCCTCCATACTGAGCTTTGGCTCAGGTTCCTGAGTTACCTAGGCTTCATTCCAAAGACTGACGTTGCTCCTTTTGAAATTATTCTGAGAGGCTTTGAAAAGCGACTGCGGGTATTTAGACCCTGGCTAGCATGGTGTTTAGAAACTTCCTTTAATTATCCAAAGGGACCCAGTTTAAAACATTCCTAATTTTGACTTTTTGATTTTACAAGGTAAGGAAGTTCATTCGACAGGTTAAAAGAATAGGGCATCGCAGGAGTACATCTTAGTGGGTCAATGCTGGTCATTCAGAGGGAGCATTGATATTTCAAGCGTACAAAATTTTTTGTTCATTTGTTTATGAAGGAACCACACAAATTGTGCCAAAAGCCATATAGTTTTGTCTGTGATATGCAATGGTCTAACCCGTCCATGCTGACCAGATATCCAAAATTAATCTAGTCCCATTTGCCAGCATTTGGCCCGTATCCCTCTAAACCCTTCCTATTCATATATCCATCCAGATGTCTTTTAAATGTCACTGTAACAGCCTCCACCACTTTCTTTGACAGCTTGTTCAATACACGCACCATCCTCTGTGTGAAAAAGTTGCCCCTTAGGTCCCTTTTAAATCTTTCCCTTCTCACCTTAAACCTACGCTGTTTGGTTTTGGACTCCCTCCACCTGGTGAAAAGACATTGGCTACGTCTTTATTTTTCAGATCATTGACCAAACTAAACACTTGTCAAACTGATTTCTCATAGCCATCATGACTGCTTAGAACATTTTTTTTTTAGAAAATATGCTGTTAAGGAGGTACCCCAATAAGACCAATTCGCTCATATATCAATTGTGATATCAACCAGTTATTTGGCATATTGTTCATCCTTTATCCCTTTGTAGTTGCATAGAACTTTTTAAGTGTCAAGTTGTGCTGGACCAATGAAATTATTTATCGCTGGTCTCCTGCTGGCTGGTAATTTCATTATTTGCATCATTCTGCAACATGTGGGCAGGATTATGTGAAGGCTGGGAATAGGCCAAAGTCACTTTCTTTGGTTCATGGTTCAGTGGGTTTTCCCCAATCAAGCAGCAGGGATGCCAGTCACAGGATCCTCCTGGGGTGAGGAACCCAGGGCCAGAGGACTTGTTAATCAGTCAGAGGCCAACAGCTCTTCACAGCAGTTGGTGCCCATAAGATATAAGAGCAGAAATGGGCCAATCAGCCCATTGAGTTTGCTGTGCCATTCAATGAGATCATGGCTGATCTGATGATCCTCAACTCCACTTTCTTGCCTTTTCCCCATAACTCTTGATTCTTTTCAAGGTTATGTGTCTATATATCTAAGCCTTGAAAGACCCAGCCTCAACAGCCCTTTGCAGCAAAAAATTTCAAAGATCTACCCTCTAAGAGAAGAAAGATCTCCTCATCTCTGTCTTAAATGGGCGATCCCTTATTCTGAGATGAAGCCCTCTGGTCCTGGTCTCTCCCACAAGAAGGAAAAAAAGACAATCCACATCTGCTGCAAGGAAGACACCTATCAGAGTCATACAGTGATCTTGGTCACATGGAAATAATGGTAGGGGGTGTTTCATGGGACGGGAGGTCATGCGATCATTGGGGGATGGGGTGTTGTGGAGAGAAGATGGCATCAGCAGCAAAGTGGGGATTGGTTGTCAGCACCTACACACTCATTTCGTTAGCCAATGTGGTGAGGAATGCCTTTGGAAGAAGGACTGTCTTAAGAGACCACAAGCTGCCTGTACAGGTTTACCTGTCATGCACACTGCGTGGCGTTAGACCTGCCCAAGTCTGAGTTAATGCCAGTAGTGCAATGGATCCCTTAAGTGGCTACGAATTGTTGGCATAAGGACCTCAATCGGCAGTGGGAAGATCAACCAAGGGCCACCCTCCTCCTGACTTAACCAGGATGTAGAAATGAAAACAGTGGAGTGCTTGCCTGTCACTGTCCTTCCCTTACCATATCCAAACACATTCCTGGAGAGAGTAGATGATTCTGGCACATATCTACTCTGTAAATCCAGCCAAAGTCAATAGCAGTCAGCATAAACAATAGTTCAGGCAGGTTTTATTTTGCAAATTTCAAATTTTTAGTCTAAAATAGAAATCAATGGCTGTGTCAAAAATAAATCACTTCTGACATTCTGGACAGAACTGTGGTTGGGATTTGTGGTTGAGCTACACAGTGGTTGCTTGTCTGTACATTAAGGATCTCTTGATGTGTGTTCCCTGTCGAGCCTAACACCGTTTTGTCTTGGAGATTTACTTTTCCTGTAGTTTATCGCTCATTCATCATTCACTGTTGGAATGAGGGTTAATATGCCGTCTACACCCATATATTTTCAACTGCTCCTTTAGTCAACTGGTGGGAACTAGAAGAACATCCAAAGACAGGAAAAGCCATTGGAGTCAACTCTGGGCATTGATACAATGCCCACCCTCTCCTTGTATCCCAGTGAATGCAGCGAGACCAGAAGTCACAGCTATGTAACTGGAAGTTTTTTTACTTCCATTCCTCTCCAAAGGGATATCTCAATGTCTGTCTGGTATGTCCCTTTATTTCATAGCTTAACAGCAAAAGATTAAAATAGTAACACTCTATTTCAAATTATTCTGTGACAACTGTAACATTGCCATTGATGCAACATTCCAACCTGATGCATCCCTCTTGAAATTATGTAGACAATGTCAGAGATCCATCTGTGAACTAGAGTCTTCTCCATTGAAGAAAATAGATTGATGCCATAACTACGAGCAAAGCCTGAGCAGTTTCTACTCATCAGTAGATCTCTTGAGATTGGACCAATCTCCGACATTTAGGAGAGCTATCCAGCTTATTAGAGCACTGAATTAACCTCTTTATGTGAAATGTTTAGGGGGGTTCAGAAGTTCTGAGGAAGGGTCACTCAACCCGAAACTTTAACTCTGATTTTTCTGCATAGATTCTGCCAGACCTGCTAAGCTTATCCGGCAATTTCTGTTTCTGTCTCTGATTTACAACATCTGCAGTTCTTTCGGATTGTTTGGTTCAGAAGTTGTTGGTTTTCTCACAATTGCAGAGTCACGTGCCCCAAGATAGTCTAAAATATCCAAATTTGTTCAGAGTTGGGGTAAATAAAGGTAATTTTGTGAAATGTGAGGTAATTATTAACTTCTCAGTCTGCAGTAAATGTGGTTCATGATCAGGGATTGGGTCCAAAAATTTATTAACGTAGGATGTATACACCATGGCTGGGCAGCTATAACTAGTTCACTGAGATAATCAAACTTTAGCTAGAAATACCTTTCACTGAGACAACCTTTTTCAACATAGTAGTTTTAACTTGTTTTCTGCAACCAGTCTAATTTGAACAAATTGTTACAAGCGCCAAAGAAAGCTATTTGAACTGGTCCAATTACTGTATTCACTGATACAGCAGTGGTTTGAGGTGGTAGGGGAGAGGGTCAATTTGGTGGGGGGGGGGGGAGGGGCGGGGAGCACCTTGCCCTCCAGTCAGACTTCTAGGCCTTTCCTCCCTTCCAGGCTTCAGATGCAGTCCTGACACATCTCACTGAAGTCTCTCAGTCCAAGAAGGGAGTGGGAAAAATTGTGCTGCAGGGGCCTATATCACTGCCACAGAAAGATTTTACTTTTGAGGTTGTTCTAGAGGTTTATTGTTTGGTATTATGTTATGTTGTAGACATTTGTGATCAACCGATTCAGAGGTGTCATTACATACCTCAGGAGCAGATGGTACTTGATCCTGACCCTCCTGGCTCACAGGTAGGGACACTGGCACTGTGCCACAATTGCATGTGTAGGTATTTTTAATCAACCTGTTCAGACATGCCATGACACATGTCTGGGGCAGGTACGATTTACTCAGTATTTATCGATAGTTTCTGATCAGCCTAATCAGAGATGTTATTACGTCTGGAACAGATGGGACTGAACCTGGGTCTTCTGGCTCAATGGTAGGGACACTACCATTGCATGACAAGATCTCATTAGACAGTACTTATAGACATTTTCCTAATCAACCTGGTCATTCGCATTGATACATTTGAACCTGGATCTCCTGGCTTGGAGGTAGGGACACTGCCACAACCCACTGGTCAGTATTTATATACATTATAATTTGTCAGGTTCACTCAAACAAGAGGTTAGCTTGGAGAAATTCCACATACTGTGCCATTTTTTAATTGCAAAAAATATGCCTTATTTGTAAGAAATCTTCATCTACATCCACAGGTACTAAAGCAGTTCTGTACAGTCTTTGCACATCAAAAGGAAACGAACAGGGGAATTTGACGATATTCCCTGCAGTTACAAAAACCTAAGGCATTTCTTACTCATATAGGACAGTAATTATATACATTGAGATAACAAGAGGGTCTGATAACTGAACAGACCCTCATTATACTGCAGCAGAAAGACCTGTGACTGTGGTCTTTCCCTTGTGCCAGACATTTCTTGGTTTGTTGGAATGGCTAGGGCTTTGTCCAGCTGAAGCATACTTTGATTCCAACAGCTGAAAAGTGATAGGGAGATTTTGAGTGTCAGGTCTTTTGTCTGGAAGCAGCGGTGAAGCATTAAATCGTGTCCAGTTCCACGGCTGACCTGATTTGTCTGGTTACATGGGCATCAGGTAAGTCAGAATAACCAGGGCAACACCGAATAGCATGATAATCAGCAGCTCTGACTGTGCACAGAGCTGCAGCTCAGTGATTGCTCTCCTCCAGCCAGAGCGAATGCTGCGGATTTTCAGCAGTTCTCTTCACTACAGCTAAGATAAACCTGCATGGACTCGATACTCACTGCATAGTGAAAGAACATTCTAGACATCGACTTTGCCACTTATATGGCTGCATATCTGCTGATCATTTATCATTTGCTGTAAAAACCCTATAAACACTTCCATTGTGTAATTAAGTACTCTTGGCATCCACATTGAACACGGACTAGATTTATGGAGCTTTTTTAAATACTGTGATGCAAATTCAAGCCATTTTTCTTCCAAGGTGAAGTCAAATTAATTTTACTGTTTACCTAGCCCTATTTTATTGTACATTTTTACACTTTGTCAAAGGGCAGTTAGGCTACAGTGCTTTATATACTTTTTTTGGAACTGGTCATAAGGTTTTGGCAAAATAAGTAACTGTATACCATTTTCCAATGCTTACAGCTTAAATTGATGCCTTTTTGACTCCGATTCTAATTCGTCGATAATCAAAACTGGTTGGTGAACGTGTCTTCAAACACGGTCAGTGGCAACTTGAGCTTAACTTAAACAAAAGCATCCTTCAGCAGTCAGGAATAAGTGTTTTCTTGGCCGATGTACTGGTGTCCATAGAACAGGACCCCAGATTGACTAACGGCTGTCAAAAAGAAAAAGAATAATTTGGCATTAGAACTGGAAAACTAACGTTTGCGTTAGACTTTTAAAGGATGGTTATGACGTAAATTGAAGAAAGAAGTTTACCATTCAATTTTTGGGGAAATATAGCAGCAACCTGCAGGAATACAGGGCTTTCAACATCGTAAAACAGCCCAAGGTGGTACCCAGGAGCATATTCAAATAAAATATTTGCCGACGCAAGGGTATTTTTGGCAAGATGGTTAAAATTGCAAACAAATAGGTCGAGTTCAAGAATCTTCATACGGAGGAAAGAGAGTGAGGGAGGGAAAGGGAGGAAATTCCAGAACTGAAAATCTTGGCAGTTGAAGGCACAGTGCCAGTGACGGACTGGTTTAATATATGGGATGTGAAAAGGGCCAGATGGGAGGAGCAGAGATATCTTTGTAAATTGTAGGGCTGAAAGAGATTAGAGGGAGGGTGTGAAGCCTTGGAGGGATTTGAAAACTTGGAGAAGAATTTTAAAATCAAGATGTTGCTTAAGCAGGAGCTAAAGTTGGTCAACAAACACACAGAGACAATGTGTTAAAGGGGCTTAAGGGATGGGGAGCAGAGTTTTGGGTAGCTTCACCTTTACAGAGGGTAAAGGTTACAGCATCTACAGTGACAGACAGAATTAAAATACCAGTCTGAACACCGTCACCATCACAAAATCTCAACATTAAAGATACTGAGAGAGGCAGACATGCCAGAAGATGGTGCCAAATCAAACAGAGTTTACACTAAATTCTGATAGCGGGCAGAGTGCCCACTTGGCTCTGAGGAGGATCCAGCCAATGTCAGACACCACCTCTTCTTCATAAAGTTTGATCAACACATGGAGTATATTTTTGCTCATGGAAAAACACCAAGAAATATTTAAGGGAATTGAATGGGGGATGGCTGTTGGGATTGTGAGAAATGCATAACTAAATTGGTCAAATGATCTTCCTCACCCATAACAGTGGTGCAAACTTGTGAAAGCATGGTTTAGATACTGGATATTCTCTGCAACAAGGTTGTACTTTATCTCCACCTTGGACCTCACATTCTGCTGGCGAGACTCTCCAGTTCTCAGACCTGTCATCCTTACACCTTCCTTAGTGTGGCTAGCAGTCTGTTGACAAATATCAGCATTGAGTCCACTGAGTTGAGACTGATAAGTAAATCTTTCTTGGGACCATTGACACTGAGAGAGACGTTCAGCTTGTCACTGTGGGCTTAGTGAAGGCAGAATCACCTGAGGTGTAGGCACAATGTGCATTATTCAATAAATCACACTGTTTTGAGATTGTATTCTGGCATCAGTAAAGTGCTGCTAATTGATATACTTTATTTGACTAATGCAAGTGTTGGCTTCTCACATTGTGCCCCCAGTTCATTTGCACATTATAGAGTCTTAGAGTTGTACAGCAGGGAAACAGACTCTTCGGTCCAACTTGTCCATGCCGACCAGACATCCTAATTTAATCTAGCCCCGTTTGCCAGCATTTGGCCCATATCCCTCCAAACTCTTCCTATTCGTGTAACCATCCAGACGCCTTTTAGATGTTGCAATTGTACCAGCCTCCACCACCTCATTCCACACATGCACCACCCTCTGCATGAAAAAGTTACCCCTTAGGTCCCTTTTAAATCTTTCCCCTCTCACCTTAAACCTATGCCCTCCAGTTTGGGACTCCCCTACCCTGGGGGAAAGTCCTTGGCTATTCACCCTATCCATGCCTGACATGATTTTATAAACTTCCATAAGGTCATCCCTCAGCCTCCGTCACTCAAGGGAAAATAGCCACAGTCTATTCAGCCTCTTCTTATAGCTCAAACGCTCTAACCCTGGCAATATCTTTGTAAATCTTTTCTGAAACTCTTCAAGTTTTACAACATCCTTCCTATAGAATGAGACCAGAATTGAATGCAGTATTCTAAAAGTGGCCTAACCAATGTCCTGTACAGCTGCAATATGACCTCCCAACTCCTATACTCAATGCACTGACCAATAAAGGCAAACGTACCAAACGCCTTTCTCACTATCCTGTCTACCTGTGTCTCCACTTTCAAGCAACTATGAACCTACACTCCAGGATCTCTTTGTTTGGCAACCCTCCCCATAACCTTACCATTAAGTGTATAAGTCCTGCTCTGATTTGCCTTTCCAAAATGCAGCACCTCACATTTATCTAAATTAAACTCCATCTGCCACTTTGTTTGGAATTGATGGGGCTTCCCTGTAGTATTATGCATAATATTTGTACAGTCTTCTGTTTTTTTTTTTGCAGGACCTCAAAGCTGCAAAGATGTTTAACCTTGCTCAGTTCTGTTCTTCCTTCTGCAATCTACCGGCACTTCTGATACACGAGAACCCAAACTTGCATCACTCAACCACTGTTTCCTGATCCTGTTTTCTCATGTACTTTTTCAACGATGGGGGAAGGCTGTTGTGAGACATCATGAAGTCAAATCTTTCACATGATTTCTCAATAAAACATAGTTAACTGGTTATGCAGTGGGTTAAAAAGAAACTAGTTGGATGATTAACTTTGAAAATCTGACTTATTACAATAGTTTCACGAAAGACCACTACCTACATGAATTTCCATCAAATCATTGTAGCAGCTCGTGACATGAATCTGGTTAGACGCTAACTCTTAGCCGTTATTGTTTTGATATATAATAAGAAACAAATGGAATTCCACAATAATGACCACAGTGATGCATCAAAAAGCTATTTTTACAGTTTCTTGTTATGATTTGGTTGGATTCCATCATTTGGTGTCATGCTGTGGTGAATCCTGTACTTGTTGGTTTGAGGTTTTGACTGGTATGTTGCTAAAATCTCAATACTTTTTAATTGTGCTTTATGATCATATGACACAAGTTTTAGCATTTGGGTTTGAGGCTTCAAGCTCACTCCTCAATAAAGCTGCATTGATGCTAGTAGGTCAATGCAGCGCAATTCACTTCATATCATTGCTAAGGGAGCAGCATACCTTCTGATACAGAGCAAAATTGGTCTCCTGAGAGGGGAAAATGCCTTGGCACCATACAAACACTGTAAACTTACCAGACCTTAATTTCAATATTTAGAGAGCAGAAACTCTCCTTTCTCTGTTGTCTAAACATTTTGAGGTTTCCAACTTCTGGGAGCCAGCTCTACTTTTCCTGATGCACAGGCATTCACAGACAGGGAATTTAAAATCATAGAATGGTTACTACAGAGAAGGAAGCCATTTTGCCTGTCATGCCTGTGCTAGCTGTCTCTAAGAACAAATTCTAGCACCGGCAATAACCAAACAATAAAAACTGACTTCTGATAGATGGAACCCAAGATCCAGTCTGGTATCAGCACACTATTCCCGACTAACAACATCCTGGTTGTTATCAATGACCAGAAACTAAACTGGACTAGCCATATAAATGTGACTACGAGAGCAGGTCAGAGGCTAGGAATCCTGCAGTGAGTAGCTCACCTCCTGACTCCCCAAAGCCTGTCTACCATCGACCAGGCACCAGTCAGGAGTATGATGGAATGTTCCCCACTTACCTGTGGATGGGTGCGGCTCCAGTAACATCCAAGAAGATTGACACACCATCCAGGACAAAGCAGCCCACTTGATTGGCACCACATCCACAAGCATTCACTGCCTCCGCCACCGACACTCAGTAGCTCAGTACAAGATGCACAGCAAAAGTTTACCAAACCTTCTTAGAGACAGCCTTCGAAATATACAGCCAGTACCAACTAGAGGGATAAGGGCAGCAGATAAATAGGAACACCAGCCCCTGCAAGTTCCCCTCTGAACCATTCACCATCTTGACTGGGAAATATATCACCGTTCCTTGAGTGTCACTGGGTCACAATCCTGAAACTTCCTCTCTCATGTCATTGTGGGTGCCCCTACATCCCAAGGACTGAAACAGTTCCATGAAAAAGCTCACCACCACCTTATCAAGGATAGGTAGGGATGGGCAATAAATGCTGGACCAGCCAGCAATGCTAACGTTCCCATGCATAAATTAAAAAAAATACAAAATCCTCTTTGTATAATTAATGTAACAAAACTTCATATGCTGGCTTACAGGATGTCCAAAATTGCCCTGCAGCTAATTAATACCTCAGAAATGAGGCCTTTGATGTCTGGTCAGGAATCAGTGCAACCATTTTGTGCACAGCAAGCTCCCATAAACAGCACTGACAAAATGATCAGCTTTCTTGCTGATGTTGGTTGAGGGATAAATATTGCCATGGAAACTGCACCTGAGAGGGGCAGACAAGGCCTCAGTTTAACATCACATTCAAAAGGCAGGCGTAGTCCTATAGTCACATTTTTTTTGAAGAAGCTGGTTCTTAAATGTTCCAAGGAAACTTTCAAAGATTTGAGTTGTAGAGGATCCATAAAACAGAAGAGTGAATTACAGACTGAACTGAATTTGTACCTAGAATCAGATCGAAAAAGTTATTTTTTTTTTGATGAGAAAATTTTAGGCTATCCGGAAAGTCACTATTCTGTACGGAGATAATTGTTATCAGTGAACAGACTGTCTACATTGTCCTAATGAGTAATTGTGGCATTTAGTGTGATAACTAGCTATACCAATAAGGAGGATGCAGATTTGAAGCCAAATCTTTGTAATTTAGCCTGTCGTTGAAAGGTTGCATTGTCAACTGCCTTTTTTCTCTTGAAACTCCCTGAATAAGGTCAAAGAAGCTTTTGGTTTGCCCAAAACCTCGAATGCAAACAGCTTTTCGTGATTGAGCGTTTGTAGACTGCCACAATCCTCTCAGGATCATGTGCTGAGAGAGGCCCTAAAGTCTGTGGTAGTTGCCACAAAGGCTCAGAGGGGAAAGGCCCAGTCTTGGACGCTTGGCTTGATACGCTGAAGGACTGAAGTTCATATAAAAGCCTCAGACTGTAAATCCGAGAAAGTATATTGTAGATATGACCTGCACTATAAGTGTAGTGAGGTATCTCAGAGTGTCACATACTGATTTGAAAGAAATTGATCTTTATTGCATTTCATAGGTCAAATTTGAAATAATCAAAGGATTTCTGCAAGAATTTATTGATAAATGATATGTTTAAAATCATAAATAAGGGCACAAGGGACAAAAAAACCCCTGAAGGGATAATTTCTATTACAAAATGTACATGTTTGGATTTCAAGTGAGAGAAGATCAGATTTGATTGTGAGGCTTCTGTGGCCAAATAGCCAGAAATAGCCTGTCAACACTCATCAAGGCACATGTTTGAGGAATGACCACCTGGTCTTGGTAGGCCGCCTGGAACTGAAGCCTAGAAACAGTCATTAGGGATAAACATTATTGAGCAAATGAAGGAAGCAAGCTGCTATCCCCAACATTCACTGAGAATTCTTAAGTTCTGGACGAGTCAGCTGGGGTTGAAGTGTTGTCTTGCTGATCTGAAAGTGATCACAAGCTTTGTAAACCATTCTGGGACAGGCCAGCTTTGGTGGTAACATACATCATTAAAAAAAATCAGCAGCCCAGCTCCTCGGTTTTTCATTTCAGTTGAGTGGGATATAGAAGCAGCTTGCTCCCTAACTGCCCATCCCGTGCTTCTACCCAAACTGAATTTCATCCTTGGTGAATCTGTGATTGAATATTTCCTGCAAATGAACTGTAATGATCCCCTTTCAAATCAAATAGCTATATCTTATATCGAGTGCTGAAAGGCAGTGCAATAAACCCATGGTCTCACTTCAGTACATAGGAAGGATAGCTGGTTACCTATCTTTCTTTGGTGGGTGTTGGCAGTAGGTTAGTGGGTTTAAAGGTTTGGGCAGTGGAAACAGCCACAGACCTAGCTTTTCCATAAATGATGGAAAACGATGTTGAGGATTGCCGAAGAGTACTTTGTCAATTCTACTCTCATGAGGGATCCTGCGAGAAATGCTAGCTTCTTTTTTTCGATCCTAACCTACATATTGTGTATTTCCACATTGATGTGGAGGTGCTGGTGTTGGACTGGGGTGACAAAGTCAGAAGTCACACAGTACCAGGTTATAGCACAACAGGTTTATTTGAAATCACAAGCTTTCATAGTGCTGCCCTTTTGTCAGGAGAAGTACTTCACCTGATGAAAGAGCAATGCTCCAAAAGATTGTGATTTCAAATAAACCTGTTGGACTATAACCTGGTACTGTGTGACTTCTGACTGTTTCCAGCATTACCCAGTTTTATGCTACAACCCCCAATATTTGCCGTTTTCCATTTATCTTCGCTGCCTGAAAATAAGTTGAATGTTAACTCCTACCCAGCTATTTCTTTCCTCCAAATGAACGTGTCGACAAACATTGACATGTCAATGATCTTTCTAAATTTAGGCACTATTGCTACGGGTTCTAAAAGACAAACATTTAACACGTTCTCATGACATTCGTTTACCTGGCATTTTTGTGATGACATTTACCCATTTGAAAACAGCTAACTTGCAATAGCAGAGATAAAAGGTACTGCAGATGCTGGAGAATCCGAGATAACAAGCGTGGGGCTGGATGAGCACAGCAGGTCAAGCAGCATCATAGGAGCAGGAAAACTTGACGGATAGCAGGCAGGAATGTCTCAGGATAGTATTATCTCGTTGTTTTAATTTCACCGAGCGTAGACTGTTTGGCATCACTCTTGACTTCAACTCTCAAGGTTCTGAATTCAAGTGCTGGCCCAGGGCTGGAGCAAAATACAAGCCTGATGCTCACTGCTGAGTGACTGCAGCATTGTTTGAGGTTCCATCACCTAAATGATACATCGAGGCAGGCTTGTTGTTTGATACAAGAGCATCACTTGCAAGAAGTGAGGAGGTGTAGTGGGCAATATTTGTCCTTTAATTAACATCACAAAAGCAGATAATCTGATTGTTTTCATATTACTCTTTATGGGAGCTTGCGGTGTGCAAATTGACTGCTGTGTTTCCCATATTGGGACAGTGACTAAACTCCAAAAGTGCTTCACTGTTGCAAAGTACTTTGAGGTGTTTGTGGCCATGAAAATTGCTCTATAAATACCAGATTCTCTTTGCA
This sequence comes from Ginglymostoma cirratum, assembly GCA_024137785.1. Lineage (NCBI taxonomy): Eukaryota > Metazoa > Chordata > Chondrichthyes > Orectolobiformes > Ginglymostomatidae > Ginglymostoma > Ginglymostoma cirratum. Next base: position 1,041,788 of record JAHRHZ010000026.1, on the reverse strand, counting down.
TCTCAACACTTACTGATACTGACCACAGGTGAACTTTTGCTGGCAAGGATGGCTACCGGACCGGAAGACCATGATAACAAGTCAACCCTGTGGGATACTCGGCTGATGATTCAGTGCATTAATGAGGAGAACCTTCCTCCTGTAGAAGGTGCACTGTTTTTCTCCCTGTTCCTGTGGTTCAGGTGGATGTTTAAAGATTTCTTTGGGTCTATTCATAGAAGGAATTCAGTGATTTCTCCTTGCCCATGCTTCTTTCTCTACTAAAAGCACCTGAATTAAGCATGTCATTTAATTTCACTGTTGTCATTAATTTCAATGTAGTATTTGTATTTGTTCATGGTATTTAGGCATTGCTGCTATGCCAGCATTTATTACCCATTCTAATTGCCTCCTTGAAGGTGATGGTGAGCTGTTTTCCTGAATTGATGCAATCCATGGGGTTAGGGACCCCCAGAACACTGTTAAGAAGGGAGTTCCAAGATTTTGACCCAGAGACAGTGAAGGAACAGTGATATTTTTCCAAGGTTGGTAGGCAATTTACCAGGTGCAATGGTCAGGCAAACTTCATAGAAAAGGAAAGGCAAAGAACAGTTTTGTTGGCATCATTGCGACTCCTTGACATCGAAAGGCCTCAAATATTTAATAAACTTCCTGTAAATATGTTCCTAGCTGGAGAGCCCCAATCTCTGACTAACTCTCTGAGTTTGAGACAACCTGCTGTACGTCTGCCTGAGTGCTGCATGTATAAGAAACTTTCACCTGTAGTTCCTGTTCACCAGAGATCTAATGAGGGAAGTCTCAGGTGGGTTGAAGTGCTCAGTTATCAGATCAAGCTGGAATTCAGGGAAGATAAAGAATCCATAAATGTGTAGGCTCAGACCCCTAGATAACAAGGTGTGGGGCTGGATGAACACAGCAGGCCCAGCAGCATCATAGGAGCAGGAAAACTTGACGTTTCGGGCCTAGACCCTTCATCAGAAAGTCTGGATTAGATGGGTCTAGGCCC
>JAHRHZ010000026.1:958596-1040682 GCA_024137785.1 Ginglymostoma cirratum | reverse complement strand
AACGTCAAGTTTTCCTGCTCCTATGATGCTGCTGGGCCTGCTGTGTTCATCCAGCCCCACACCTTGTTATCTCGGATTCTCCAGCATCTGCAGTACCTTTTAGCTCTCAGGCTCAGACCCCTGTCTATATGTACACAGAACAATTTCACCAACCTAGGGATGCAGCAGAAATACTCAATGATGTTGATTGGTTGAGTTGGACTTTACTTGATCAAGTACATAATAAACAAAAGACTTATCTCAGGGTGATTTCTAGGTAGCAAAGGCCTCCAGGCTGTGAATTGTTTTGTCTCTGTTTTCTATGAATCAAGCTCCAGAAATTCGTTGAGGTCACATCCCATTTAACCCTGAGGGGACAATGGCTTCTTTGAGTAAAATAGGTTCGGCGTGAATCACCATCCCTTCATGGTAATTTTCTTTCTCTTTTCTGATTTTCTTTTTCTCTCCAAATGTCTTCCCTTTCCTCCATCACTAAAGGAAAAAAAAATATTTTGGTGGAGTATCCAGGGCGATCGAGTTATAGCACTGAGGCTCCTCTATGTTTAGTCTATATCCACAGGGAGATAATTACAACAGACCTCAATGGTCTTTTCGTCTCACATCCAGACATCAATCTTTGTGAGCCGGGATTATTGAACAGTGATGAACAGCAGGAAGCCTACCTGATGTTTCCACTTCCTAGATATATTAGGGTCAAACGTAGAGTTCCTGTTGTCATCGAAGCTGCAATTCAGGAATGTAACTGGATCAGCCACATCAATACTGTGGTTACAAGAGCAGGTCAGACGTTAAATATATTGAAGCTCCTGACTCCCCATATCCCGTCCACCATCTACAAGGCACAAGTCAAGAGTGTGATGGAATACTCCCCCCTTGTCTGGATGGGTCTTGCTCCAGCATCACTCAAGAAGCTCAACATGATCCAGGACAAAGCAGCCACTTGATTGGTGCCACATCCCCCACCTTCAATATTTAATCCCTTCACCACTAATGCATGGTGGCAGCACTAAGTACCAGCTACAAGATGCACTGTATAAACTCACTTAGGCTCCTTTGGAAGCACCTTCCAAGGCTGCAATCTTCAAGGACAAGGTGAGCAGATGCATGAGAACCTACTATCTGCCAGTTCCCCTCCAAGTCATACACCATCCTAATTACTGTAACTCCCTTGCCGTTCCTTCATTGCCACTTGGTCAAGATCTTTGGCAGTCCCCTCCGAACAGACTTCTAGGTGTAGCTATACCTACAATGGATTGCAATGCTAAAGGCAGGTTGCCATGGTCATTTCATTGGCAACTTGCAATGACATCATTTACTGGCATTGCAAATGGCTGTCACATAGAGGAGACAATGGTGTTGCCGTAATGTCACCAGGCTAGTCATTAAGAACTCTTGGGCTATTAATCTGAGGGCATGAGTTTGAATTCCACCATGGAAGATGTTGAATTTTATTGAATTGATTTTTTAAAAAAATCTTGAATAAAAAGCTAGTCCAATGACAACCATCTGTCAGTTGTCGTAAAATCCACCTGGTTCACAAAAAAGAAAACTGCCATCCTTAGCTGGTCTGGCCTACGTGTGACTTGAGACCCACAGAAATGTGGTTGATTCTTAATACCCTACCTTAACTGGGCAATAAATGCAGGCGTAGATATCTACATCCCATAAATGAATAAGAGCAGTTGACTAACTCACTATCCTTCAGAATAATAATCTCAGTAACCCCTTGGCGAGTGGGGTTGGGGACCATTAATTAATTTTCACTTTATTCAGGACATCTCTCTCAGATTGAAAACAAACCCTGGATGTTGTTTTAAGTTGGAATCCATTAAAGATTCCTCTCCACTCCCTGCTGATATTCAAAGTGACACATCCTCGTTTGGAAATTTTAAATGTGATTAAATTAGCAGCAAGTGAATCTGCATCATGGTGGCTCAGTGGTTATCCCTGCTGCCTCACAGCACCAGGGACCTAGGCTCGATTCCACCCTCGGGCGACTGTCTGTGTGGAGTTTGCGCATTCTCCCTGTTTCTGCGTGAGTTTCCTCCGGGTGCTCTGGTTTCCTCCCACAGTCCAAAGATGTGCAAGCTAGGTGGATTGGCAATGCTAAATTTCCCATAGTATCTAGGGATGCGTAGGTTAGGTGCATTAGCAATGTGAATTGCAGGGTTACAAGGATAAGGAAGGAGGATGGGTCTGGGTGCGATTCTGTTTGGACGGTCAGTGTGGACTGAATGGCCAGTTTCCACACTGTAGGGATTCTAAAAAAAAAATTGAGTGTGGATGCGTACAAAACTCATATCTGTCATCTCAAGAATTTGTCTTAGAATGCAGGAAATCAGAAGTTAATTCAACCACTGGGGGGAAGCGAGCTGCACTGATTCAATATAAAATAAGTGAATAAAAGGTCATGTATTTATAGCTTGCTATTCAAAAAAAATTATTAACCCTGGGTGTATGAAACAAGCATTGAATTGTTTTTTTCAGAAAATTGCATAGGTAAAAGTTCAATATGTTCAGAATTGAGTCACGAATGATCTTGCATCAAGGTCTGACTGAGTATTTAACATTCCTAAAAATGACTAGTTTAAAACACAATTCTATTTTTTTGTGTAGATTGACCCTGTGTTGGAACAGATACGAAACAGTGGAGAACTTTATTCCAAGGCTTTGTTGCATCATTAACCTACTGCAGTTTGTACATATGTCTGCTTCACAAGGTGGAGATTTTATTTATTTGTTAAGTACAGGTTACAGGGAGATAAAGAGTGTTCCACGTAATCTCTTGTGTATTAACAAAATTAGATTTATGTAGTGGCTTATTGCATCTCTCAGTCCACTTAGAATCTCTACAGTGCGGAAGCAGGCCATTGATCCCAGACTGATCCTCTGAAGATCATCCCACCCCTCCCCCACTCCACATAACCCTGCATTTCCCATGGCCAATCCACCTAACCCACACACTGTGGGAGAAAAGCAGAGCAAACCCACGCAGACACGGGGAGAGAATAGAAACCTCCACCCACCCAGTCATCTGTGGGTGGTATCAAACCCAGGTCCCTGGTGTCATGAGGCAGTAACACTAACTACTGAGCCACGATGCACCCCAAAACACAGCTGCTACATTTGTTGTGGCTATTCGTGCTGCTTCTGGGTAAATGTGCCAACAGCAGTGGGATCAATACCCAGTTAATGTGTTTTCTTTTAGTTGGTGTTAATTAAGTAAAGAATTTTCGCTTGGACAATGGGAGAAAATGACTATTATTCTTCAAAAGTACTTTTCGATTCCAACCGGCAAAGGCAGATTTTATTGCTTCATTTAAAGGACATCACCTCTGACAATGTGCACTCCCTTGCACTCAAGGTAACGTGTTCAAGTTTTAGGAATGGTCTTATCCACTGAGCTAAACTGACACTCCAACAGATTAGATAACTGGGAGCAATGAGTAATGTTACAGCCCTTCTCAATTTCCGAATTCTCTGCTCATTCACCATATGAGGTCTCACAGACAACTCCTACTATAACTCTTCATGTCTGCCCTCCCACGTTCTTAAAGTCTGTTGCGTCTTTATCTCAGTTTCACATAAGACTTTGGAATTACTGGCCACTTGTAACCCTTCTAATTTAGGCATTTAAAACAATATTACTCAAGTTCCTCTTTCAGATTTGCATAATCGTCGCTGCTCTTTTTATGTGTTTTACAATCTGTATTTTGGGCCCTTGTCTTATACCTACAGTCCTCAATGAAAATTCAGAACGACACTGCTAAAGTACTTGTGGGCAAACATGTTTCTTGATTTTGATGCAAAGTGAACCATCACTAAAAGATTGACCATGCCCTCCCTGCCACTCGTGGCTTTGGTTTCTTGTTGTGAAGCAAAAGATTAAAAAGCAAATGGCAGGAGCTCTGTGAAATTTTGGGGGAGCTAGGCAGAACAGAATTTGATTCCTAACTGAATTACTTCAGTCCCTTTCCTTTGGTGAAACGTCCTCTGCGATTCCAAGAAGCGAGGATCCTTTCACATAGTCTTGGCCCATGAGCACAAACACCTGAGTTATTTCACCACCAAGTTCCAAAATAGCTCAACAACCCCATGGGAAAAAAGAAACAATGAAGATCAATATGGCATGTGTATAGCCACATTGTAAATTGGGGGCAGGAGTAGGCCATTCGGCCCTTCAAGCTTGCTGTGCCATTCAAAACGATCATGGCTGATCATCCTAATGAGTCCCCTGTTCCTGCTTTCTCTTCCATACCTGTGATCCCTTTTCTTTGAAGAACTATATCTAACTCCTTCATGAAAAAAATTCAACTATTTTCTGTGGCAGAGCTCTTCACTCTCTGGGTGAAGAAACGTCTCCTCATCTCAGTCCGAATCCTTGTATGCTTAGACTGTGACCCCAGGTTATTAGCTCCCCAGTCATTAGGAACATCCCTCCAACCTTTACCATGCCTAGTCCTATTAGAACTATTAATAACTTATTAATGAACTTTTATTGTGATAATACTGAAAATATCAAAACATCTTTGTTCGCCTTTGTTTACCGACTGAATTAAAATCCATTATATGACACAGATGTCGAAGTGCCTGCTTGTGCTTTTTTTCTGATAGATCCGTAGAAGCGAGCACATTGCCAGAGGATTGTTTTTCTATCTTTATTAACAGTGGACCAATATCTTCAGCTTCCATTGTCAATATCTCTGCAACAGCCAATTCCAGCCTTGTTGTGGCTAGACATTGTGGGCCCAATTTCGAAACACTATACGCCAGCACACTGGGGCATTTACCCACATGTGATTGAAAGAACTTGCTGTTCTCCCTTGAGGCTGCCTATGCTTTCTCATGCATCAAATAGCCTGACTTTGTGCCTTGGCGTATCTTCATTGAGCATCAGAACCCTTCCTTCAACAGGCTCTGACGTGGTGAGCTTTCCAATGCAAATAGTCCACCTGCCAATGTACATCTGGTGCCTACAGCGCAAAATTTGCATGAACAGAGCAGTGTTTAGGCTTCAGCTCACCACCCAGAAGATCATGATGCTATCTTTGCCTCCTTGTTAGGCTGCTAACTTGTTCCCTAAGGGCTCGAAGGAGCTGTGGTTATGTTAATTGAGCCCTGAGGGTGAAGGAGTGTTACATGGTAAAATTAGGAATATACCCCACAGATTGCAGCTAAATATGTCACTTAAGTGAATCCATTGTTTGCTAGAACATGTCCCATTTCACAAAACTCCACCCAACATTAGGTCGGAATGATTATTTTGTGAAGTAATGTTTGACAGTACAGGTAGTTACGTCTTTGTCTCTGCTTGTGAGGGTAATATGGTGGTCAGTAGTCAGTGCTGCTACCTTACAGCACCAGGGACCTGGGTTCAATTCCAGCCTCAGGCAACTGTCTGTATGGCATTTGCACATTCTCTGTGTGTCTGTGTAGGTTTCCCCAGGGTGATCTGGTTTCCTCCCACAGTCCAAAGATGTCCAGATTAGGTGGATTGGCCATGCAAAATTACCCTTAGTGTCTAGAATGGGAAATGCAGGGATAGGATAGGGTATGGGCCTGGTTAGTGTGGACTCAATGGGCTGAAAGGCCTGCTTCCACACTGTAGGAATTCTATGAGAAGCAGAAGTTTGAATTAATATAGGAACAACATAGGTTAAAGTAAGGAATTTAACTGTTTGATGACTTATTGTAGTGTAGAACCTAGCATTTTGACCCTTGAAAGTGCTATGATGAGTCAGTTCAGCACACTAATGAGGCAGAATTTGCTCTGCTTTGTTCTAAACCTAGATACTCAAAGGCACTTCATACAACCATGAGTATGAATGCCCAATTTGGTCTGTATCAATGCCTCCATACCATCTTTTAATAGACAATGAACAATCTTTGACAGAAAAATGCTTCTGAGTATTTAAACGTACATATCAGTGCTGTCAGATCTGCTGTAAAAGCCCTGTTCACAGGAATAGATACTGCTTTTACAAATTTTAACATCAGCCTAATTTTTGTTTAAGAAGTCATCTGAATTTGTCCGTCAATTTGACATAATCTTGAAGTATGCGTGGTCCTACTTTGTGTCCAGTTTTCTAAATTTAAATCATGTTTTAGTTTCGCAACAAAGATTAAATTATTTTACTTCCCAACTTCTGTCCAATCTTTTGACAAGATTCTTTCACAAAATTAATGGTTTAAAGAAATGTAACTATATTTTATTTGTCAGAAAATTCACAATAAATGGAGATAAAAGCACAAACAACATTTTGGTTGTTTATTTCAATTTCCAGCTCTTGCTCCAAAACATTCTTCCCTTCAGTGCAGGTGTTTTATTCTTGTGTTTTAGTTGTGTCTCCTTGGCTACAAACTTAGTCTTACTTTAGTTTTCATTTTATTTAAAATTAGTTCCAGTTCCAATTTCTTGGGCAAAAATGTAATCATTTTAGTGAAAAATGTTTTTTTTTCATTTTATTAGACAGAAGCATACAGGACTAGAGCTGGTGGAGTTGGCCTTAACCTAGTATAATATTACTGAAGAAAATGAGTGTAATCTAATCTCAAAGTTACAATTTTACAATTATTAGCTGCATTATATCCCAACCCTAATCCAGATGGCTTAATTGTTCCCTTCAGACTAGTTGGAGTTGATGCATCACATCATGTTGCCTAGAAAAGTGATGAGGTGCAAAACATCCACTGGGAATTTCTGTACTTTGCGACATTAACCTTTTCCCTCAGTTGAGCAGTTGGCCGAAAGCCAGTATCTCCAGTGCTTTCACAGTTGTATTTGAGAGCCACAGTACCTGAGAGTAAAGCGCTACTGCTGTCATTAATGCACAATGGTGACATTAACTAAAATGACCGTTCAGTGCAGTGCTGAGAGAATGCTGCACCGTTGGAAATCCCACTTTGTGGATTGGATGTCAAACACAGCTTCTGTTTTCAGTTAGATGTTCAGGAGGACCTTGGTATCCTTGTGCGTATGTCGCAGAAAGTTAACACACAGGCACAGCAAGGATTTTGGAAGGGAAGTAATATTTAAGCTTTACCTAAAAAGAGATTCAACTGTAAGATAAAGATCGTGAAAAATTTATTCATGGGAAGTTGCCCATCACTGGATTTTTCAGCATTTATGGCCCACCCTTCAAGGAATCAACCACCTTACTGACAGTTTGCAGTCATGTGAATACTAGACTAGGTAAGTAGGGCAGGGTTACATCTCTAAAATATATTGAGTGATTTAGATGGGTATTTTATGACAATCAACAGTGGTTAGATAGTCACCATTAGGAATTTTTATTGCAACCTTTGTTGAATTCAAATTTCACCATCTGTCCTGGTGATTTGAACCCATATCTCCAGAACACTGGCTTGGGGTTCAGGAATAGAAATCCAGTAACTTTGCCACTCATCACCACCTCCCCATTGATAAAGCCGAACCTCGAGTGCTGTGTCAACCTTTGGCCTTTTGCTAAGGAAGGATGTACGAACCCTCGAGGGAGTGCAAGGACCAGTCACTGGACTGGTTCCTGAGAAATTGTTTTCTGAAGAGAAATTTAGTAAACTGGGCAGTCTGGAGTAAAAACAGGAAGTGCTGGAGAGGCTCTACAGGTCTGGCAGCATCTGCGCAGTGGGAGAAACAGAGTTAACATTCCAAGTCCAATTCTGGAACAGAGCAAGAACGAAGAAAAGTCATATCAGACTTGGAACTTTAACTTCTGTTTCTCGGTCCATAGATGCTGCCAGATCTGCTGAGTTCCTCCAACACTCTCTGCCTTTATTTCTGATCTCCTGAATCCTCTGTACTTGGCTTTTATATTGGCTTTTCTCAGAATAATGAGAAATAATCTGATCAAAGCATATTGGGGGATGTCTTGTGGTGCAGTGATAGTATCCCTACCCTTGGACTGGGAGGCCTGGGTTCAAGTCCCACCTGCTCCAGAAGTGTGCAATAACAATTCTGAACAGGTTGATTAGGACAAAATAGATAAAAAAATCTCAGGGCTAGATGGTGTAGGTGCTGAGAAAATATTTCCCCTGTTTAGGAAATCTGGAACTTCTGGTCACAGATTGAGAACAAGGAGTCATAGAAATGCACAGCACAAAAACAGACCCTTCACCCATAGCAGCCCAGTTTCCTAAACTGAGCTAGTCCCATTTGACTAAACTAGACCCATATCTCTCTAAACCTTTCCTATCCATGTACCTGTCCAAATGCCTTTTATATGATATAATTGTACCCGCCTCTCAGCCATTAGGACTGAGATGAGGAACATTCCACTCCAAGTTGTGACTCTTTGGAATTCTCGACTGCAGAAAGTGGTGTGTGCTGAACTGTTGATAGTATTCAAGACAAAGATTGATAGATTTTTGGAAACTGAGAGGATTAAAATGGAATTCTGATGGAAGTTCAGCCATGAGATTGATGAATAGCCAAGCAGGCTCAAAGGGGCAAATGACTTTCCTTGCGTATCTCACTGCACTTTATGAGAGAAGGGATATCTTGTGGCCCAGTGTTAGGTGAATATTTCCCCGTCCGCAAATGCCACCGCAACATCTGACAGCTGTCTCTGGGTCCCTGAGCTGTCAGGTTTAACGACATAGTCATATTGGCTACAGTTCGACACCACTCTGAGAAATGTGATCTTGCGTTCCTGAGGCTGGTCTCCCACATTTTACCATCTGTAAACCTGCGCTCCTCCAAAACCTTTATAACCTTCTTTTACCCATTTGCTCATTGTCTCAGTTGGTTCCCAATCAAACAGTGTCTTGATTTTAAAATTCTCATCCTTGTTGTTAAAGGTGTATCAGCCAGCCCCTCACCTCTGTAATCTCCAACCCTACAACGCCTCCCCGATATCTGTAACCCTCTATTTCTGATTTTTGTGAACCCGAACTGTGACTGGTGAAGTGTGAATTGTGCCTTCAGTTGCCTAAGCCCCAAACTCTGAAATTCCCTCCCTATACCTCGCTGCTTTCCTTCATTAACCTTTAAACCCACCTTTATGAAGAAACCAATGGTCATCTAATATCTCCTTATGTGGCGCAGTGTCATACTTTTGTTTCATTCTACTCCTGTGAAGTGTCTTAGGATGTTTCACTATGTCAAAGGTGCTGTATAATTCTAAGTTGTTGTCACATAATGGAGCCGTCTATTTGTAGAGGCACAGCAGTTGTTGGACAAAAGGTCTGAAAACAATGCAGGAGGTTGTAGGTTTTCGAGGCTGGCTGCAGCTTACATATACATGGTTTTTTCAGTCCGACAAGTCTCAGAATTGCTAGTTGTAGAATCTCTGGCTAAGTGCTGTACTTCTGGAGGTTTTAATCAATTGAGATTACTCTGACTCAAACGAGAAAACAGTGAAATGCTTTTTTGTGAACTGAAGAATTGCTGAAAATGTTTACAGTCAAAGTAGACCCCAAATAATTTGATCATTGTTGCTAAACTTGAATTAAATTGAACCTGGCCTTGCACTCTTTTTAAGCAAATCTCCTTCTCCAACAGCTTCCTCCTGCAATTATCACACAGATTCCGACTAAAGACCATGCATAATCACAGATCTAAAGCTCATGTCTCCTTTGCAGCAGGAAGAAAGCCAGGAAAAACAGTGCAGCACATTATGTTCCTGGATTCAAATGTTCTCAAGCCTGGTACATTTTGTTGTGGAATGACTTGGCTGTGGAAAGGCTCATTTGTCAAGGCCTGGCCAATAGTTCTGAGTCTGGCTGCAGTGCGCTTGCCTGGGTGGGGGTTGGGGGGTTGGTTTCTCTGCTAACTCTGACTAACAGTACAAGGCTAATTGTCTGAATAATAAGCACTGATGTAAGCTTGTCTCATTTCCAGTGTGTCAAAATGTAGGCATAGTGTTTCAGTTCGAAGTTCGGTCATACTTGTGACCAAGTGAACTCCGGTAAGTAGGTCATTTATAAGTGGGCGGAGAGTCATTCCTGAGGAAGTTTGGGAGCTACACAAAGATATTGGAGCCTCCCACAGCCAACACCAATCTCAGGAGCAGCCTTGTCTCTTTCTTTCATTCATTCTCGTCTGCTTCAGGCAGACTATCACAATCGCCCTTATGTAACAGATGTCAGCTTTTAATCTGGGTGCAACATAAATTGGTAAAGGAGAGTGGACATCAGAGCAAAATAAAGCAGTGCATGTTGCAACGTGTGCGTGCTTTACAAAGAAGGGGGAGGAAACAAGGAGAAATAAACTAATGTTCGAAAAAGAGAGCCTGCTGAAAGGAAAAAATACATTGAGCCAATGCTTTTCATGTGTGCCAACTACAGAAGACACCCTTGTGAGTTGCCATCCACAGCAATTATAAATTGACAGACACCAGGATTCCGTGTCCTGAGAGCGATCGATACCATCATCATCCCACATATGCGGAGTGTCATGGATACCTCTGGTTTTTTGCTGAACAGTGACGTAATTCAATGATGAAATCCTGATAATTCCAATCCTTACCCCAAAACAATAGCCTAGATTTTTGTGGGCTCTTTGGTGAATTGTCAGCATTCATTATCATTTCTCCTCAAAACTGACCAGAACTTTAGGAACTAGTGCAATGCAGATTAGTGTCGAATGTTAGCTTCTGTCACTCACTGCCCCTGTAACCCTAGAATTTTGATAGAAAAGGAATGATTTGATCAAAGTTTTAAAGACATTGAGGAGAATCGATTGGAGTTTAGGTCTGAGGGATGTAATCTAAAAGTTAAAGGCACACTTTCCAGGAATGCAGTTCAGAAACCTTGTACATATAAGGGGCAACAGACAATTTGAATGCTATTCAGCAAAAGGGGGAATCGATACCCTGGTTTTCCATCCTGGGCCCCTCAACATTGATCAGTCCTGGTCCTCATTCATGCTGATTATCACTTGCCTTATGATGCTGATGTTCCAGGGACACTGACAGTGGAATTGGTAGGGGTCTGTGTGTCATCAAGATTTTGAATCACAAAATCCCTACAGCGCGGAAAGAGACCATTCAACCCATTGAGTCTGCACCGACCCTCCGAGGAGTACCCCACTCAGACCCAGACCATTACCCTATTCCTGTAACCCTGAATTTGCCCATGGCTAACCCACCTATCCAACACATCCCAGGAGACTATGGACAATTTAGCATGGCCAATCCACTTAACCTGCACATCTTTGGACTGTGGGAGGAAACCAGAGCACCTGAAGGAAACCCACGCAGACATGGGGAGAATGTGCAAACTCCACACAGACAGTCGCCCGAGGATGGAATTGAACCTATGTCCCTGGCACTGTGAGGCAGCAGTGCTAACCACTGAGCTACTGTGCCACCTAGGCATCAGAATAGTTGCCCAGGCTCCAGCAGACTTTGCTCAGGGAATTTAATTCCAGTCTTGAAATCTACTCTAGCGCATTGGTGCGAGTAATCGAGACCAACCCCATAACTGATCTGTGGCAGGAGTCTAAGGATCATCTAGCTGCTCACTTCTCACATCAGTCTTGCTCAGAGCTGACAGGAGGGATGTATTTACAATTGGCCTTGTCAATGTGTTTTCACAGCCTCCAGAAATGTGTCAGCATAATTCCAGCCCCAAAGCAGGCCAGATCTGAGAATCCTGATTACCTCTGACTATAAACAACAGTGTGAAAGTTGACCAGCTTCTGGTTGGGAGGCAGAAGCTATTATCAACATTTTGAATGCATGCCTGAGATGTGACCACCATGGGCAAGACCAGGTTGTTTCCCCTTGTGGAAGAGTCTAGAACCAAAGGGTAAAATCTTAGAATAAGGGTCGCACATTTAAGGCAGAGATGAGGAAAGATTTGTTCTTTCAGAGACTAGTGAATCTGTGGAATTCTTTACTGCAGAGGACTGTCAAGGCTGGCTTGTTAAGTATATTTAATATAAACTAAGTTTAGCTGGACAGAATTTTCATCGTTAAGGGATCAAGGTTTATGAGGAAAAGCAGAAAAGTGGAGTTGAGGATGATCTCATTGAATGACAGGACAGGCGCGATGGGCTGAATGGCTTGCATCTCCTCCTATGTTTAACAGTCATATCACCCAACCGGAGTTGCTCTTAAGGTGCTGGTGAGCCTGCACCTCATGATGCAGAAGCTGCATTATGTTTTACCGTGAAACTGAGGAAGCAACATTCACAAAAGCGACTGGAAATTTTGTCTGCTACGATGTGCTTTCAGTTGGCACTGTGCCAGCTAGGCACCAGCAAGATCTAGCATCAATCCCATGATAACACAGCCCAGAATTTCCATATCACAGACACACTAATCTGTAGCGGCCTCTTCCGAGTGCCAAATCTCGAGGGGGGTAATTCTTTGTGAGACTTGTTTTACAGCAGCCTAGTCATTACCATATAGCATAAAGCTGCATCAGAACGAGAGAAGAGGGAAACTAGGCATCTGTTGGATACATTTGACTGTACGTGGCCTGTTCATTTCACAGGTAGCTCGTGCCACTCTAAAAGCTGCATTCATTTAGGAAATCCACGCACAATATATCTGCTGAATTAACTGTTGGTCTAAAAGTATGGGCATTTGTTGAGTTAAAAATCATAAAGTAGCGGTGACATTTTCTGTCACTTCCTATGATGATGCTACATCTGAAAATGCAGGACGCGATATTGGCACAAATCGGCTGGAGACAGAATTACACTGGGGGAGATGGCGGCCACGTAGAAATCATCTAAAGCATTCCCATTTAGCACAGTGTGCTCTGCCAGAAATATGTACCCTGAGGTGTGCATCAATTATTAAACAAAGCATTATTTAATTCTAACCAGTACTTGTAAGTATATGCAACATTAAAAGTGGGTCAACTGAATTTCCAACATGTTTCTCAAACCTTTCCTTAAATTTTGATTTGGCTATGAAAGATCCTAGACCACATTAAGGCCAATTTTAACATTTTAGGGTTGTTAACTAAACTACGGCAATATAACGGTCCTAAAATCTGCAGAGTAAAGACATCTCTTGATGTAATCAGTGGGTCCACAACCTGTATAAACTGGACTATGAGTTATATATAGATAACCAATGTCATCAGGCCATCAAAATTAATCCATTTGGAATGACTCTACAGTCCTGTCCTTGCAGAAAACAATTGTTCTTTAAATGATTTAGTGTTTTCACTTCCTCAATCCTCCCTCAAAGCCTTTCATGCGTGAGAAGATGCGTATAAACATAGCAGTTTACTGCACAGGATAAGGCTGTTCTACCCATCAGTTCTCTCCTGGGTTAATTCAAAACTAGCCCCACTGCCTGGATCTCTCCTGATACTCAGTATCTCTCAAATATTTCATGACTTGTCAAAATACAGTAGTCGTTTTCAAAATTTCCTGCACATGCTCCAATAACTCTTTGCATTAAGGCATTTCTTCTAACTGCTTACCTCACTCTTTCAATGGTTTTGGATTGATGATCTCTTGGGACAGACATCCGAATCAAAGGAAATGTGTCTCTCAATGTAAACCTAGATTTCTCTTTACCAATAAGAACTGTCACCCTTTATCCAGATGTTAGGCTTTAATTAGAAATTATGTTCTGCCTTTTTAATATTGTTTAATGCCTTTTCTGCCTTGATTAAAACCGCTGATCAAGTGTATCGGTTTTGGCCTGAAAAGCTAAGTTTCTTAATGTTGGGCTTCAAAATGGTGAGAATTGGCTGAGAATCTGGTTTGTGACCTCGATATTAATCTGCAGAGTTTGATAATAGTAACAAACACCGCCCTCACGTTGATTGTATATTAGTTAAGGGTTGAATTATATTCAGGAGGTCATCCCTGAGAGCTCACTTGTTTTCTGGGAATGGGCTGAAATTGTAGTTGAAAGGTTTGGAGGTATGTGCTTGTAGTGTGAACATCTGTAAATAAGGATGAAGCTCCAGTTCCATCTTTCACTGCCTGCCCTTTTGGAAAAGAACCACAGTCAAGGTGTGGTTTCCCTAGAGCACTGTGAGTGTAGCCAGTATATGTGGCTTAACATTCTGGCTGTTTTTTGATTGCTGCTTCATATTAATTAGATATTCTCAATGGTGTCTACTAAAACCCCTAGATCCCTTTCAACATCTCACTTCGCTGTTGTGCAATTCACAGTCTGTCTCTGATGAGTTTGAAATGCTATAATTATGTTCAGTGGCTTGAGCTGGAATGTGGGCATTCAGTTGAGGGCCTAGCTCCTAAATGATATGTATAACCCCTGCTAGACTGAATGTGAGTGTGAGTGTGTGTGTGTGTGTGTGTGTGTGTGTGTGTGTGAGAGTTTGTGTGTGTGTGTGAGAGAGAGAGAGAGACTGTGCGTGTGTGTGTGGTCACTTTTTTCAAGATATTAGAGGAATGGGCACAGGAGATAGAAAGAAATTAATAAAGTAGTTAGGAGTCTGGTGTTCAACATATTGTCTAAAATTGAGAGAGTAACTCCAGGAACAAAAACACAAATTGTTGGAAAAACTCAGCAGGTCTGGCAGCATTGAGTCATAGAAATGGAGTAGTACCAGATGACTGGAGGGTGGCAAATGTTATTCCGTTGTTCAAGAAAGGGAATAAGGATAATCCTGTGAATTACAGACCAATCAGTCTTATTTCTGTGGTGGGCAAATTATTGGAGAGGATTCTCAGAGACAGTATTTATGATTATTTGGAAAAGCACAGTTTGATTAGAAATAGGCAGCATGGCTTTGTGAGGGGCAGGTCATGCCTCACAAGCCTTATTGAATTCTTTGAGGATGTGACAAAACACATTGATGAAGGTCGAGCAGTAGATGTTGTGTATATGGAGTTTAGCAAGGCATTTGATAAGGTTCCCCATGGTAGGCTCATTCAGAAAGTAAGGAGGCATGGGATTCAGGGAAATTTGGCTGTCTGGATACTGAATTAGCTGTTCAATAGAAGACAGAGGGTGGTAGTAGATGGAAAGTATTCAGCTTGGAACTTAGTGACAGTGGTGTTCTGCAGGGATCTGTTCCGGGATCTCTGGTCTTTGTGATCTTTATAAATGACTTGAATGAGGAGGTGGAAGGGTGGGTTAGTAAGTTTGCCGATGACACAAAGGTTGGTGGAGTTGTGGACAGCAAGGAGGGCTGTTATAGTTTGCAACGGGCCATTGACAGGATGCAGAGGTGGGCAAAGAAGTGGCAGGTGGAATTCAACCCAGAAAAGTGTGAAATGATTCGTTTTGGAAGGTCGAATTTGAATGCAGAATACACGGTTAATGGGGGGATTCTTGGCAGTGTGGAGGAACAGAAGGATCTTGGGGTCCACGTCCATAGATCCCTCAAAGGTGGTACCCAAGTTGATAGAGTTGTTAAGAAGGCGTATAGCCTGTTGGCTTTCATTAGCAGGGGAATTGAGTTTAAGAGCTGCAAGGTTATTCTGCAGCTCTATAAAACCCTGGTTAGACCACACTTGGAATATTGTGTTCAGTTCTGGTCACCTCATTATAGGAAGGATGTGGAAGCTTGAGAGAGGGTGCAGAGGAGATTTACCAGGATGCTGCCTGGACAGGGGAGCAGGTCTTATGAGGAAAGGTTGAGGGACCTAGGCCTTTCTTCGTTGGAGCAAAGAAGGATGAGAGGTGAGTTGATAAAGGTGTACAAGATGATGAGAGGCAAAGATAGAGTGGATAGCCAGAGACATCTTCCCAGGGCGGAAATGACTATTACAAGGGGGTATAATTTTCAGGTGATTAGAGGAAGGTATAGGGGAGATGTCAGAGGTAGGTTCTTTACACAGAGAGTGGTGAGCGTGTGGAATGCGCTGCCGGCAGTGGTAGTGGAGTCAGATACTTTAGAGACTTCTAAGTGACTCTTGGATAGGCGCATAGATGATGGTAAAATGCAGGGTATACAGGATAGTTTGATCTTAGAGTAGGATAATAAGTCGGCACAACATCGTGGGCCAAAGGGCCTGTACTGTGCTGTACTGTTCTATGTTCTATGTTCTAAATGTACAGCATGGAAAAAGACCCTTCAGTCCAATTTGTCCATGCCAACCAGATATTCTACATTAATCTACTCCCATTTGCCAGCATTTGGCCCATATCCCTCTAAAACCTTCCTGTTTATAAATCAATCCAGATGCCATTTAAATGTTGTAATTGTACTAGCCTCCAACACTTCCTCTAGCAGCTCATTCCATATATGCACCTCCCCTCTGCAGGAAAAAGTTGCCCCTTAGGTCCCTTTTAAGTATCTGTGCAGAGAAAAGCAGAGTTGACGTTTTGCGTCCAGTGACCGTTTTTCAAAACTGGACCCGAAATGTTAACTCTTCTTTCTCTCAACAGATGCTGCCAGAACTGCTGAGCTTCACCAGGATTTTCTATTTTTGTTTCTGCTTTTGAGCGCCTGCAGTTCTTTCAGTTTTTTTTTTTGGCTAACTTAAGGAAGTGTTGCAAAAGCATTCTAAAAACAAATTGGCGTAAACTTTTGGACCTCCGACCCACAAAGCCATTGGTGTTGGATCAATTGATCATTTTTTACTCTGAGATTGAGAGATCGTCAATGTTGCCTAATGTTTGTGGGGCAAAGGCGTATGTATGGTGTTCAGCTGCACGTCAGCCATAGTCTTACTGAATGTGGGAAGCACCCTGCTCTGATGTTTCAGTGACCTGTGAGATGAGGACAAAGGCAAATTACTGGCGATGTTATCAACAGTTATATCACTGAATGATGCCAATCGTAGACAGTTAGGCCATGTTTTAAAGAGCTCATTGTGTCATGCAAAAGCAAAATTCAGTATGTGTTGAATTAATGAAATAAAATATAAAATGCTGGAAAAAGTTCAGCATCTGTGGAGCGAGGGACAAAGTTAATGCTTCTTATCGATATCAATTCACAGAACTGTTCCGATAAGGCTGCGGATTTTAGGTAATATTCCTCTATTCCTCTAGACATACAGCTGCCTGATTTTGTAAAGTCCTATCCTAGTGAACATCAAAGCTATTAGGAAGGGGTAGAAGGGGAAAATGGGAAACGTGCTCACGTTCAGTTCAAACAGTTATGCTTGGTGATCCATGGTTATTACGACACGCACGCATGGCCAGAGTTCCAAATCATTTCAGCTATTATTTCACAGTGACACTTCAGCTCCACAATTAGTTGTTCCCTGTCTCTTTGTCACTATTGTCCTCTTCTCTGGCACCAACTGCAACGTGGGAATAATTAATGTGCCAGAGGTTGTGCAGTTATGGGAGAAATGTTATCAAGGGACTCTGTCTGACAATGCTCAACTGATTGAGGTAATGCAAATGTCGAGGAGTGATTTTGAATCTCACAAAATAGAAGTTGCTGGAGAAACTCAGCAAGTGTGGAGAGAGAAGCTGAGTTTAACATTTTGAGTCTGGTGAACTCTCCACCAGATCATCTGAGTTTCTCCAGCAACTTCTATTTTTGTGTGTTTCAGATACCCAGCACCCACAGTCCTTTGTTTTCTTTCAGTGCTTTTGATTATCTGTCTAAAAGCAGTTTACCCTCAGTGCAGATGTTAAAAAGAAACAAGATGGCAAACATTTCTAGAACCAATAGAGGTAGGTGAGGAACATACAGTCTGTTACACTGCATTTCTTTCCAGTTTACCATGATTACTTGTTCTCTGTAGGTAAGACGCCTGTGCGATTGGAAGTTACGCGGCAACAATACTCAGCAGTTCCATGTCCGCCCACTCAAAGCATTCCTTGCTGCTCATGAGCCCCAATATATTTATTACTGAAATACATTACAGACGCTGGTATCTCATCACCAAGTCACCCTTTGTTTACTTTTCTGAAGAAGGGTCCCGACTTGAAACGTCATCTTTCTTGCTCCTCTGATGCTGCCTGGCTTGCTGCGCTCCTCCAGCTCCACGCTTTGTCCCTAGAATCAGGAGATTCTCTGAATCTGTTGTTTATATCAGTCAGCCAGGGCTCCCTGATAGGCCCAGGTTAACAACCTAAATCAAGGATCTCATTGTCAAGGATCCACCCGGCCCTGGTTCCAATCACTACAGTTACATAGACAACAATGACTGTGAAAGCAACCACCAAACTCTGGAATCAGTTAATTGATGGGAAAAAATACCTTTACCGGGGTTGAATAGCACTGCCCACTCAAAGCGTTGGGAGTGTCCTCTGGGTCTTTAAGATGGAGTGGGCAAATACAAGTTGGCGCTGCCAGTTATTTTTTAAATAACTGGAAATAGCTATTTTGTTTTCTTGATGACACACTGGACAACAACTATAAATATATTCCCAGAAATAGCACTGCAACATGTGGCACATTAGATCACTGTAAATGATTAGAGTTAACATGGATAGACTCAGAGAAGTTGGCCTACTCTCATTTAGAGAAGGGGGAAAACCAAGGGGTGATTGAGAGAGGTTTTCGATTTCATTAAGGGCTTTCAGTAAATACAGAGGAACTGTTTCCATTGGCTGAAGCATCACTGAGCCAGAGGAGACAAAGCAATCTTTTACACAGTGAGTGGCTCGGATTTTGAATGCACTACCTGCTCAGATGGTGAATGCAGAACAAATGGCAAACTTTGAAAGGAAATTGCATAAATATTTGAGGGAGGGAAAATGATAGAGATATGGGGTAAGAATGATGGAATGAGACGAACAAAAAAAAAATAGAAAAAGCTGGAGAAACTCAGCAGGTCGGTTAAGTATATTCAGGGCCGAGATAGACAAAGTTTTAATCAATAAGAGGGATCAATAGTTACCAAGAAAAGGCAGGAAAATGGCGTTGAGGATTATCCGAACAGCCATGATCTCATTAAACGACAGAGCAGACTCAAGGGTCTGAACTTTCTACCTCTGCCCCCACTTCTTGTGCAGCGTTTACGGAATTACTTTGGAATTCAGAAGTATGACCTAAATTGATTTCTATAACCGTATTGTGATATCATGTTTTAATTTTGAAGTTAGTATTGATCAGACTCTGAGACAATTGATCAAATCTCAATCATAACATCTGCAAGGTAAGGTTAAATGTTGCAATTTGTTTCCGCATTTAAATCAGCAATTGCCACCTATCCTGTCTTACACAGAGCAGTTTAAAAATTATTTAACCATGAAAATCTGGCAACAAATGAGAAGGTGGGCTATGTTTGTATCTTTAGGTGAAAGCCTGATTTTAAAAAAAAATTAAAAGTTTATACCTGAAGCATTAAGCTGTTTACATTGGCAGGAAGAATGAAGAAAAATACAAGGAATGGATGGATATGGACCAAGGGCAGGCAGAAGGGATTAATTTAATTTGGTGTCATGTTCAGCACAACTTCATGGGCTGAAGGGCCTGTTTCTGTGCAGTAATTTTATGTTCAATGTTCTAAAGCATAAGGTACAAAGGGATCTGGTGCCCTCATGCAAGAATTTCAAATGGTTGGAATGCAGCTACAGCAAGTAATTGGGAAGGTTACAGATTGTTCTTGTTTATTGTGAAGGGCCTGTATAAAATGCAGGGAGATTATACAAAGAACTGGGGAGAGCACTGAAGTACTGAGCACAGTATTGATCCTGTAATTTAAGGAAGGATATAAGTATATTGGAATCGATTCAAAGAGGTTTTACTAGATGAATACCTGGAATGGATGGATTGTCTTATGAGGAAAGTTTGGACAGGCTCGGCTTGTACTGCAAGAAGTGACATGATTGAAAGATATAAGATCCTGACATGGTGCATTTGGAAAGGATGTTTCCTCACGTGGGAGATCCTGGAAATAGGAGTCACTGTTTAAAAATAAAGGATTACCAATTAAAGGCAGAGACGAAGGGGATGAAAGGTTCACATGGATAGGAGGGAACATGGAGTCATCAGATCAGCCATGATCTTATTGAATGGAAGAATAGGATTAAGAATGGCCTGCTCTAGCTCCTAACTCTTCTGTTCATATAGCTTTATTCTTTTCACTTGAATGTGAAATATTTCAACCTAACAGAGAGCACACCTGGTTTGTTCATCACCAGACAGTATTCCCTCCTGCTCGCTGGCTAGTGAGAAGCATGAAATGGGGATGTGAACTCCTCAGTTTTGTTAATCCCTTCATTACGTTCAAAATAAGAGCAACACCATGAATTCCAGCCAGAGAACAATCTGTAGTAAATGGAAGTGTGAGAGAAATGCAATTTTATAAATATTCCTGCATTTGTTATTAATGAATACAGTTGGAGAACTAGCACTGTTAATTGTATGTTAATTATGTCTAATTGCACCCGGTCATAGGCATTGATAGGAATTCACTTGAGCTCTGATCAATAAAAACAGATTGAATTGTATTGGTTTGGTTTGGAGGCGCACATTTCTAATGTGAATCTCCATAAATAAAAGCTTAAAAAGTGTGCAAAGATTAGACTTCAGTTTTATCCTTCACTGTCTGACCATTGATGAAACACTTTGAAAGGGATATGTTTCTTTTTAAGACAACGGTCTCATTGTCCATTAACGTGACGATGTACATCCAGTTATTGGAAAGCTTTTGAATATTTTTAGGCTGACTTGTTTTGTTTACAAACTTACAAAGTTGCATGCAGAGCTGACAGAAGCAATGTTCCTTTTCTGTCTTTAGATTTTAAAATTTATGTCTCCTATGACCTATCTGTGACCTTAGGCTTGTGTGAAATGGCTTTCTGAAAGACTCCACATGTCTGGAAGAGACAAAATAATGCCAACAGCGAATTACATCAGGATTAGGTGACTATGGACATTATCTGTGGTCCCTCACTCTCCTGCTGCTTAAAAATTATCCCTGGTTTTCCAGCTGATGTCGTTTTGATGCTCGACAGCAGCAATCTTCACACACAAAGACCAAGGTTCATTGCATAAGTCATTAAAGATCTGATATAAAAGGCTTATGCAGGAATTTGGAACAATAGATTGTTGAGAATAGATTAAAGAGGGTTTTGAAGTGCCAAATTTAGGGTTGTTCATGCGGGTATCATAAAGGGCACAAAGCCCTAGCCTAAGTAAGTGAAATCTGTAAAGAATGTCAAATATTTTGTTCATGGCAGATTTAATAAAAATCACTTTTCGTCACTTTTCACATAATATTGAGTTTGATCAATTGCCCAACAATTCAATATGGGAAAAGAAAACAGTCAAACAATTGACACAATCATGATGAATTTTTCAAAATATGTTCCAGTCTTCAGAATGTTAATTAACAGCAGATTTGCTAAATTTAGTACATTTAGAGTTATACATTGGCTATTGAGGAACATCTTGAGTTTAGATTTTGTACTTTGTTGGGTTAATCTTTGCTGAGCTCAGCACGGGGACTAAGGGATGGGCTTGACTCTTGACTTCAAGTTGTGAGCAATGGTGAGCAGTTTATACGTGTGTGAGTGGTGTCTCACCTCCTACAAGCCCATGGAATGCACATCCGTGTGGACTGAATAGAACAAAGACCTTTTGAATTATATTCAAGACATAGAAACATAGAAAATAGGGAAAAGAGTAAGCCATTTGGCCCTTTTCAGCTTGCTCTGCCATTCAATAAGATCATGGCTGATGGTCTAACTCAGTCCCCTGTTGCTGCCTTCTCCTCGTATCCCATGATCCCTTTAGCCCTAAGAAACATATTAAATCCTTCGTGAAAACATTCAATGCTTTGGCTTCAAATGCTTCCTCTGGCAGACAATTCCATCACTCTCAATATTCTCTGGGGGAAGAAATTTTTCTTCATCTCAATCCTAAATGTCCGACCCTGTGTTCTTCAACTGTGTCCCTTGGTTCTGGACTCCCTGGTCATCGATAACATCTTTCTTTACCCTGTATAGTCCTGCTGGATTTCATAGCTTTCTATGAGGTCATCCCCCCCTCATTCTTCTAAACTACAGCAAATATAGTCCTCACCAATTCAACCGTTTCTCACTCATCATTCCTGCCACCTGGAATATTTGTACTCTGAGTTTACCTAACACCAGCTACTGAATTCTGCTAGATTTGTAGACATGGTAGTTTAATTTTATTTTAAAAATTGGACAAGAAATGTAGATGTTCTTAGTTAGGCAGCATTTATTGTTGCCTTGGAGGAGGCAGTGATGAGCTGCCTTCTCGCAGTCCTTGGGCTGTGGAAACATTGGCAGCATTATTAGGGAGGGAGTGACTCAGTGACAGTGAAGGAACAGTGTTACAGTCCTGAGTCAGTATGGTGTGTGACTTGAAAGCAACTTCTAAATGGCGGTGTTTCCATGCATCTGCTCCCTTGTTCTTCTCAGTGGTAGAGGGCATGGGTTTGGGCGTTGCTGTCAAAGGAGGTTTAGTGAGTTAGTGCAGTGCATCTTGTAAATGGGACACACTGCTGCCACTGTGCATAGTGGAAAATAGAGTGAAAGTTGAAGGTAGTTGATGTGGAACAAATCAAATGGGTTACTTTATCCTGAACAGTGTCAAACTTCTTGAGTGTCATTGTAACTTCACTCTTCCAGGCAATTGGAGAATATTCCATCACGTTCCTGACCTGTGCTTTTTTTTTAAGTAGTGGACAGGTTTTGTGGAATCAGGAGGTAAGTTACTCATTAAGGAATTATTAGTCTTTGACCTGAACCTGCAGCATCAGCATTCATATAGCTCGTCCAGAGCATCTTTTGGTCAACGGTAACCTCCAAGATGCTGAGAGTGGGGCAGTCAGTGATGATAGTGCCACCAAACGTCAAGGGAGGATGGTTGGATTCCCTCTTGCTGGGGATGGTCATTGCCTAGCGTACGTATCCCATGAATGTTACTTAACGCTTGTCAGCCCAAACTGGATATTTTCCAGATCTTGTTGCATTTGGACATGGACTGCTTCAGTATTTGAGCAGTCATGAATAGTGCTGAATATTTTGCAATCATTGACGAACATTCCCACTTCTGACCTTAAGAAGAAGAGAAGGTCATTGTTGAAGCAGCTGAAGATGGTGGTATCCAAGGCATGACCCTGAGGAGTTCCTGCAGAGATGCCCTGGAGCTGAGATGATTGACCTCCAACAACCATAGCCACTTCATTTGTGCCAGATATGACTCTAAACAGCAGCGAGTTTTCCCACGGATTGCCATCGACTCCTGTTTTGCTCAGCTCCTTGATTCCAAACTTGGTTGAATGTCACCTCGATGTCAAAGCTTTCATTCTGTTCTCATGTCCAGAATTCAGATCTTTTGACCACATTTAGACAAAAACTGTTATGCAGTTAGATGCTATGTGGTGCCAACAAAACCCAAACTGAGGATCAGCGAGCAGGCCATTCCTTTTCAAGTGTTATCCCCAGACCCTGTGCGAGGTTCCAAAATTTGTTACAATTCCAGAAGGACATTTCAAACTGCTAAGCTTCTGAGTGATGTGAGATGAACTGCTTCCCCTTCTTCACCCACCTGTTCAGTTGGTTGCAACAAGGTGAACTTGAAAGGATCTCTTCCCTTTTGGACACTTTCTCACGGACTGAAATGAACTTAGATTCTAAAATGAGCCAAGTTAACCAGACTTTCTTGAATTAACATAAGAGATTTCATTAATTACTGGATGTGAGAAGAAATAGTATTGGAACACACAGATTAGAAATGAGGTGCATCATAAAAGATACAAGTTAAAAATCAGATATACAGATCAATCCCCGAATTGTTCACATGAATAGATGGTTGAACGTTGGAACCATTGTAGTGAGGTTACTGATAGCAGTGATAACAAGGCGTGGGGCTGGATGAACACAGCAGGCCAAGCAGCATCATAGGAGCAGGAAAACTTGACGTTTCGGGCCTAGACCCTTCATCAGAAAATGATGGCAGTGATGTTGGCAGTTGATCAGTCAGTATCACAATCCTTAGTTTTGCAGATTGTTTGAGGTTCTGTACTTCTGATACCTTCTGGAAGTGATTTATTGTATTCCAGCATTCAGGGTGGCAGAGTGGCCTTCGTTGTCCCGTTTCCTTTTGGCTGCTTTGCAGCACTTAGAGCAAAAGACAGTCTTACTTTGCCTACAACATAGTGATGACCAGACGATGGTTCTTTGGCTGTGGCCGATGCTTGAACGCAGGACAATACACATGAGAACTCTATTCCCACTAGTGCATGTCAGTAAATTTGAAATTGGCTTTTTCTACCCATGTCCTTGTGCATTCTTCAAAGGGGGAATCAGAAAATGTGTCTGTGGTTTGGAACACAGCTTGCTGTTGAGCAGTGGGTGAGGGATTATCAGGCCCTTGTTAACTTTGCAGCGATCAGATTGAAGTTTCTTTGACACCCTTATGCAATACATTGTTGCACTGATGTACCAGATTGCTATGTCATTGAAAGCTGGGGTAGTTTTGGAGCCTCCAAGTCCTGTCAGTTGTTTAGTTGTCCACCAGCATTCATGACTGGATATGACAGAACTGCATAACTTAGATTTGATCCATTTGTTGTGAGGTCACTTAGCTCTGGCTAGCATTTGCTGCTTATGCAGTTTGCCACAAAACTCATCCTATTTTGCAGCTTCACTAGGTTGACACTTATTTTCAGGTATGCCTGCTACTGCTCCTGGGATGCTGTCATGCACTCTCCATTGATCTCCTGTTTTGAAGGTAATGGGGAGGTAAGGGATGTATATGCTGGGCAATGAGGTTGAGTACATTTCTGCTACGTACTGATGGTCATCACCACATGATGTTTACCCAGCTTTGAGTTGTTAGACCTGTTTGAAATACATTCTATTTAACAGTAGAAAGTATCCTCAACATATGGACAGGACTTCATCTCCACGAAGACTGTGTTGTGGTCACTCTTACTCATACTGTCCAGTACAGCCGCATCTGCGAGATACAGATTGGTGAGGATAAGGTCAAGTAGATTTTTCTCTCTCATTGGCTCCCTCACCATCTGTCACAGACTCCATCTCACAGTTATGGCTCAGTCAGCCGTGGTGATGCAGAGCCGTTCTTGGAGATGGACAATTAAGCCCTCACCCAGAACACATTCGATGCCATGCCACCCTCAGGGCTTCCTCCAAGTGATGCTCAATATAGATTAGCTCTGATCCAACAGTTGAGAGAACATAGTAGATGGTAATCAGTAGGAGGTTTCCTTGTCCATGTTTGACCTGATGCCATGAGACTTCATGAGGTCTGGAGTCAACATTGAGGACTTCCAGGCCAACGCCCTCTCGACTATATCAGTGCCTGTGTTAGGTCAATCCTGCCAGTGGTGCTGGTGGTATTAGGGACATAGTCGTACTCATGAAATTATACTTTTCAGACAATGTTAGGCTTTTGCTTGAACTGTCTGTGGGATTGTTTTCCCAATTTTGGTGCAAGTGCCCAGATGTTGATGAGGAGTTCCTTGCAGTGTTAACACATCAGTGTTGGCTGCTATTGTTTCTGGTGCCTATGTCAATGCTGTTTGGTCCATCTGGTTCAATTCTTTTGTATAGACTTTGCCATGGTTTGGCATAATTGAGTGCCTTGTTAGGCCATCCACAGGACAGCTCAGAGTCAACTACATTGCTGTGGGACCATTTTTTATTTATTCATTTGTGGGATGAGGGCGTCACTGGCTGGCCAGCTTTTTTTACCCGTCCCTAGCTGCCCTTGAAAAGGTGGTGGTGAGCTGCCTTCTTGAACCACTGCAGTCCACCTGCTGTGGGTTAACCCACAATGCCATTAGGGAGGGAATTCCAGGATTTTGACCTAGCTATAGTGAAGGAACAGCAATATGTTTCCAAGTCAGGATGGTGAGTGGCTTTGATGGGAACTCAAAGGTGGTGGTGTCCCCATATGTCTGCCACTCTTACCCTTCTAGATGGAAGTGGTCATGGGTTTAGAGTCACAAGGAGGACAGACCAGGCAAGGATGGCAGATTTTCCTCCCTAAACGGCAGTAGTCAACCAGATGTGTTCTTGCAATAGTTACCTGTATATCATTAGACTGGCTTTTAATTGCAGATACTTAATGAATTCAAATTCCTCTATCAGCCACAGTGGGATTCGAACCCACGTCCCCAGAACATTAGTCTGGTGTAGTTGGAGATGCGTTTCTTTGATTGAATTCATCAGCCATATACGGACCCTCAGAATGCATGACCAGCGACATGGAATTTCCTAGATGCTCAATCATGCTTATAAGTGAGTGGTTGACGATGAAGTCTGGTGTTCAGGATTGCTATTCCAGTACCACTACATCAATGCCTCCCCATATTTAATCAAGAAGTCAATAACATTAGTTGTGTTTGCTGCATTGACAATCTGTGTGGCAGCAGTGAATGAAAAGTGGTTTTATCCGCCCGGATTTGTACAAGACTCAATTGGACGTGGTTAGGGTGTTTATATTTTTACATAGTGGGTATGAATGGAATGTGTTAGGATTCCATATAATATGAATTAACGAGGTACTGTTGAGTTTAATCGGAAATGGTTCAGTATGTCGGAATTCTTTGCTTAGATGTGGTGTGTATTTATTTGACGTCTATAGAAATACACCCCCTCACATCTGCTAATTCATCCACATACTCTTCAGACATTTATTGTACCATTAGTGGGAATCAGGGAGATTTATTATGGATGTTCCATGACATAAGATGAACATTTTTTTATGATAATCAAAACTGTGATCTTGTATAAAGCAGAGGCTTATAACAAAGCTAGATTGTAAATATTCATTCAATAAGCTTGAATTTGATAATTTCACAAACTACATGGCCAATAAATGGGAAAAATATATTAAAAGTAGTAATTACAGTTAGTTTAATTTAACAATTTACACAGCCTGATTTGTTCTGGGGCAAGTTAAAGGGCCATTCCTAGACTAGTGCATCAAATTTACGTTTTCTGTGTTGAAGTCCAACAAAACTTAATGGGTTTTTACACATAAGGAAGGACTTGATAACATGTCATAACTAGTGCAATTAACACATTGTTATATCCAAGAAAATCCCTAGAATATAAATCTCCATGCAAATTTAATTAAAGACATAACTTAAAGTTTACAAATGATATTTTAATTATAAAAATTACACAAAGATTTTTGAACATTTGCTTTCCTTTCTAGGAAAGATTTTCTTGGATTGAGAATTTCAACAGATTAAAAAGGAAAAGTCTGAGGTAGCGGGAAATCGGAGTAATAAATTTTGGAGAGGTCGGTTTGGGAACATCAGAATTCACAGCCCATTTCATACTGGTACTGTGATGATCCATGGAATGGGGTTGCTTAGGTATTTCTACCAAACAGCCAGCACAGATGTATTGCGCTGAATGACCTCTTTCTGCTTTGTGCCACCCTATGATACCAACCTCATCAGTTGGGGACTTAAAGCAATTTGTTAAAATTTAACCCTCAGGTTCAACAAACAAATAGGAAGGCAAATAGTATATTGGTATTGTAAGACAGTAGGAAAACATGAAGAAGGATATCATGTTGTCATTGATAGGTGAGATCAGAACTGGAGGGTTGTGTAATGTTTGAGATTCTTAACGAGTGAAGGGTTTACTTGTCTTTGAGAAGTTCCAATGAGGGTTCATTAAATTGATTCCTGGGATGACATGGCTCTCCCTGGGAGAGATTGAGTACAGTTGGCCTAACCTCTGGGCTTTAGAAGAATGAGAAATGATCCCATTGACATGTATAAAAATCCTTAGAGGCTTCGACAAATGTCAATGCTGTAGGACTGTTTCCCCCTGATGAGACAGTTGAAAAAGTCAGGGGTCACAGTCTCTGGATAATGTCTTGGCCAATTAGGACTAAGATAAAGGGAAATTTCTTCACTCAGTTTGTTGCGAGTCTTCGAAGTTCGGCACTCCTGAGGAACTGTGGCTGTTGAGTAGATGATTATGTTCAAGAATGTAGACGATAGGTATTTGGACGTAACAGGAATCAAGGCATATGTGGATCTGGCAAGGAAGTGGATTTAACGTTGAAAGTCAGCCATGATTTTATTGAATAGCAGAGAAGGACAAGCTGTGCAGCTCTTGTGCCCCTAACATCCTTTTCCTCTAAGCGAAATAAAACATTAACACCTATTATGGTGGAAGTAGTTCTGTTCACATCGACTAGAGATAACCGTGGAGGACATTATCACAGGAGAAGGAGTAAAATCCGGCTGACAATGGACACATTTGAAGGAGAGAAATGAGTGAAATTAACTAGTGGAACTTGGCTTTTACTCTGCATGGCGTGGACTGAATGGTCTGTTTCCATACTGTGTGACTCTATAACCCTATGGTCATTGGCTTTCTGTGAAATAAGGTGCTTTGTATCTGGCCTTGATTTGCAAACAAAAAAATACATGTGTCTTTGAAAGGGCAGGAGGAGAATATATGATGGTGTGTGTGCATCTGGTGTCTAACTGGTGTGCCAGGGGGTGGGGTGCTGTTTGATTCCTACCCAACTAGTGATACAATAGACACTTTGGCAATAGGCTGAATGGACGTACACCTAAAGAAAAGATATTTAGCCTTTCTATAAGAAGGTCAGGCTGCTGATGGATCCCCCATGAGAAATGGAGAACCTATCAGTCCAAGTAAATGAGTACCTGGGGAGGATGCACCAACCCAGCAACGCAAGGCAGGGTTAAAAGAGGCAGGAGGACCTAGAGATTTGAGTGATCTTTCATGTTGGCCTCAGAATGTGATGTCGCTGGGGTAGAAGAGAGAGAAAGAGAATAGTGGGATGAAGATATTTCAAGAAGGCTTGCTGGGTCCTGCCTCCTGCAGTGCAATGTACCTGCTTGATTGGGATGATTTTAAGTGGCTGCCATCCTGCTTGGGGTAGGGGAGCAAAATCCACGTGTGGAACGATTCATTTTGAGACATTACCGTGTGTCTGAGCTGCTGCATTAATTTACAGAACAGTGGCCAAACATCCTGAGCAATTCTTTGTTTTCGAAATGGTTTTGGGATGTTCTGGGAGTACAGTAAGAAGTGCAGTAAGAGTGAAATTCTTTCCTTTTCCTCCTTGCTTTGTGAAGAACAGCTTTGTATTCATTCTCCTATAGATGTTGCTTCCTATAGCGTACTTGCAAGTGACTTATCTTGATTAGGTTCTAGAGTGTTGCCCCATTTTTTAGGTGATGACATCCACACAATACAACATCCCACCTATGAAGAGGTGTAATTAACTGTTAGGACAGGACCCGATTGCTTTGGCAATTACACAATGGAGTTTAGAAGGGGATTCAAAGCCTGGTATGTATTGAGACAAAGTTAAGATCATTCAGCAAATCTGCTTTCATCTCATTAATGTCAGGTTTTGTGGGAGAAAAAGGGGAATGAAATAAATAACAACCGAATGAACTGCGGATGCTGTAAATCAGGAACAAAAAGCTGGAAAAGCTCAGCAGGTCTGGCAGCATCTGTGAAGAAAAAATTAGAGTTAACGTTTCGGGTCCGGTGACCGTTCCTCATCAAATAAATAACTGCCTCTTCAGTTCACTCGTTCCATTCAGTTGGAGTCAGTTTTCAAGTTACTCCTTCAAAGACAATTCATCCTTTTTGTTTTCTTAATTAGCATTTAAGGAGCGAGTCCTGACTGTGTTGATCATTAAGCTGCAAACTTTGTGTGGCACTGGTACAGTAACTCAGTATTTTAGGGACAACTATAGTTGGATCCAGACACTGGGAAACCAGGAGGCACTGGAAGCTGAGTGAGTTGTGTTGGACTGTGGCTGTGTGCATCCCTGCTCCCACAGACAAAGTGACATTGAATACTGAGCTTCTTGCTGTCCACCTAACCTCAGACTGCTGCATGACATGACAGAAAGCTACAGAGAACAGCAGCTTGTGGTTCGGGGTTCCTGGGGGGTAAGTTGTTGCAAATCAAGAGCCTGCAAAATGAATGGAAAAATACATTTCGTGCCTGATATCTGGCAATTTAAAACATAGACCGACTGAACTAAACAATGCCTTGCACCATAATCTATTCAGATGAATTGAGGATGAAGGCTGACAGAGCCCTTTTGCAAAAGGCCTGACTAAATGCTGGCACCGACGCTGTTTAAATAGACAGACAAGGGTAGCTTTTCGTGAGCACTTGCCTCACTGCAAAATGATAGAGCACAAGACTTTCTTTGTCATGGTCAACATAAAGGACCTGGAAAGTTTCCACTTCTTAAATTCCAACTCTGGATCCTTTGCCAAAAGAACCTTTAACATCACAAGTTTATAGATTTAACAGAATTATCCTGGCAACAACATGCAACATACGAGCAATTTTAATAACAAATGGAAGCCGAAGTTAAACTGATACCAATTCTCAGCAGCCAATGGGTTTATGCCAAAATAGAATGAGGCCAGGGCCTCTCTCACCTTTCAAAGCAGTCCAAAGTAATCAAGTCATGAGCACAGTGAGTTCTGAAAGCAGGAATTACATAAAAGAACTATGTACTTTCAATTCTTGATAAGTCCCTTTACCCACTGAAGGCATTGACTGTTCAGGGCATAATGGAGTGGAAAGTGTTTATTTTTGGAATTGCTAATAAGTTTGTTTGGCATCCCATTCACGACCTTCAACATCCACACCGTCCACTGCCGGCATTCAGTAGCAACAGTGTGTACCATCTACAAGATGCACTGCAGTGACTCACCAAGGTTTCTGTGACTGCCCCTTCCAAATTTGTGGTGTTGGCAGTCTAGAAGGGCAAGGACAGTAAATAGATGGAAAACCACTGTCTGCAGGTTCCCCTCCAAGCCATTCACCATCTGACTTGGAAATATATCACCACCCCTTTGGTGTCACTGGGTTCGAACACTGACACACTCTCTCTGTAACATCACTGTGGCTGTCCCCACAATCCCGTTCAATTCAGGTGCCTCACCAGTTCTCCAGGGCAATTGGGGATGGGTAAATAATGCTGCCCTAGCTACTGGCAACTACATTCTGTGAATGAATTAAAGTGAGAAGTTTTTTTTAACATTGCCTGATGTGTTTTGTAACACGATGCCACATTGGAGTTTCAAGCACGTGGTATGGGTAGAGGCAGTGACAGTCTCACTGTGGAATCTCATGCTGGCTTTATGAAACCAATTGTTTCTACTTTTAGTAGAATACAGGAAGACTTTGACATACCCCTGGCTGCTTCAAAGCACTTAATAACCAATTAATGAAGTGTAGCTGCTGTTATAATGAAGAAATGTGGCATCCAATGCATGAATAGCAAAGTCTCAAAAATGACAATGTGATATTGATTAGACCGTTTATTTCAGTGATGTTAAATGAGGGATGAACACTGACCAAGACATCGGGGAAGAGCTCTCCTGTTCTTCATAGGGTATCTAATTTCCACCTGAGCGACCAAAATGAGAACAGCTCCTCAGAAGTGTGTAAGCCTCTGTATTAACAATGTTCTGACAAAAAGGCAGGAATTAAACCATATCTGATGCACAGAATTTTCACTCCATATGAGAATGTAAAATGCACTGTGGTGAATTAGCAGCTCCACATCTCTCCTGAGTTTTATTTCCATCTGAAGTCGTTAAGAAAGATGTAAAATGACCTGCTCATTCACTATGACCCCACTCACAGTGTTGCACAATTTCAAAAGCAGCATTAAACCATACGATATAGGAGTTGAATTAGGCTGTTCGGCCCATTGAGTCTGCTCCATTGTTCATTCATGGCAGATATGTTTTTTTTAACCCACTCGTGGGACATGGGCATCGTTGGCTGGCCACCATTTAGTTCTCAACCTCATTCTCATGCCTTCTCCCTATGACCCTTGATCTCCTCACTAATCAAGAATCTATCTACCTCTGTCTTAAGGACTCTCAATGATTTGGCTTCCACAGCCCTCTGTGGCAATGAGTTCCACAGATTCACCACCCTCTGGCTGAAGAGGTCCCCCCTCATCTCAGTTCTAAAGGGCCATCCTTTCACTGTGAAGTTATGTCCTCAGCACCTAGTCTCTCCAAGTACAACTCTCTTATGGACTGTTTGGACAATCCGGGCTTGCAGTCCCAGGAACACCCCCCAGGCCGGACAAGTTTCCATCTTTCTGAAGGAGGGTCCCGACCCGAAACGTCAGATTTCCTGCCCCTCTGATGCTGCCTGGCCTGCTGTGTCCCTTCAGCTCCGCACTGTGTTATGTCAGACTCCAGCATCGGCAGTTCTTACTATCACAAAATATAAACTGTTTTGCTGTGCTGAACAAGTGAGAAATGATAACATATGGAATCCAGCACCACTGATACTGTCCATTTAAGTGTGCCATCACTAATGTGCAACACATTACATGAAGAAACAAAAGGCACTTATTGTGATGTCAGTTGCTATTTAACGTAGTTAGGTCTTGAAAGGGTTAACTGAAATCACAAGATATGTTTCTTCCATTGAGATATGAGGGACTGCCCCTGGGAGGAGTTAACCAGTACTTCAGTGATTGTCGTTACGTGTTAAAAGCATGTAGCTAACGTAATAATGCGGACTATGTAGGCAGGGAATGTGGTGATGAGTCTATTAATCCAGAAACTCTGCTAATGTTCTGGAGACCCAGGTTCAAATCCCGCCATGGCAGATGTTGGAATTTTAAATTCAATAAAGAATCTGGAATGATGACCATGAAACTATTGTCGATTGTCACTACTGTTCTTTAGGGAAGAAAATCTGTCATCCTTATCTGCTCTGGCCAACATGTGACTCCAGACCCACAGCAATGTGGTTAACTGTTAACTCAGTTAGGGATGGGTAATAAATACTGGCCCAGCCAGCAACATCCACAACCCATGAGTGAATTTTTAAAAAAATTACTCTTCAGTTGTGCCTAATTTCTCGCAGAGACAATGAAATATCTTAGGTGTGATGTAACCAGCTACTAAGCAATATGGAATATATCTATTTATTGTTTAAGAAGATAGAGTCAACTGTGTGTCCACCCTTGGTATTAGTAGCCTAGACCAGTACTAGCAAGAAGGATTGTTGGCAGAAAACCTACTCAAGATATTTCAAATCATATTCAGCATTATAAGACCAGTTTGTGGTACTGGAAGTAAGATCATAGACTCAATTCTCTTAAAGCAAGACAGATCAGTGCAGTGTGGCTCAGTGGTTAGCACTGCTGCCTCACAGCACCAGGGACCCGGGTTTGATTTCACCCTCGGGTGACTGTCTGTGTGGAGTTCGCACATTCTTCCTGTGTCTGCCTCCAGGTACTCTGGTTTCCTCCCACGGTCCAAAGATGTGCAGGTTAGGTGGATTAGTCATGCTAAATTACCCATAGTTTCCAGAGACGTGCAGACTGGGTGGATTAGCTATGGGAAATGCAAGGTTACAAGGATAGGGGTGTAGCTGGGTGGGATGCTCGGGGTGGGACACTCAGAGCGTCTGTGTGGACTCAAGGAGCTGAATGGCCTGCTTCCACACTGTAGGTTTTCTACTCAAAAGCCTTTCCACCAGGTACATGGCAAACATTGGGCGTGTAATCAAATGCACACCACTTGGGTGAATGGGCACTGCCTCAGAAACATTCAGAAAGGTCCACGCCATCCAGCACAAAACATCACGTTGAATTGGCACCCACCCTGCACCCCCTACCAGAAGTGGAAGTGTGTAACTGATCCATGATGCTGCCCAGCAACTGGCCAAGTCTCCTTTGACTGCACCTTTCAAACCCACAAGCACTACCATTGAGAAGGACAAGGGCAGCAGATACATGGTAACCTCGCCAACTGCAAGTTCCCCTCCGAGCCACTCACCATCTTGACGTGGAAATATGTCACCATTCCTTCTCTGTCACTGGTTCAAAATCGAGCCACTCCAGCATTGTGGGTGTACCTATATGTCATAGGCTCGTTAAGAATCAGCTCCCTACCAGCTACTCAGTTAGAAATGAGCAACACAGTCTGGCCTTGGTAGTGATGCCCACATTGCACAAGGGATCCAAAAATAAAGAGGGTGGGAGGATGATAAAGCAAAGAAGTTGCTGGCAATGACTCGTGTAGTACTAATTCCAATCTGCCAATTAAGAGTATTCTTCCTCTGCTGGTGGATTTATATCCCACCTTAGCACTTTGAGGATAAAACTCATGTATTCAGAGAGTACTACGCTGTCAGAGGAGCTGTCTTTAAATGAGACTTCTGACCAAGCCTCTGTCTGCTCTCTTGGGTGAGATTAAACGACACTATGTTGAAAGAGAACAGAACAGTGTCCTCGCAAGTTTTATCCTTCAACCAATATCACTGTAGCGATCGAGTGATGGATTGTACGGAACTGTCGTTACGTGCCCAATAGCATTTGGCACATAAGGATGCCTCCATGGCCTCCATCGTCCAATCACTACCAGCACAAAATGGAATATTGTGGTTTCAATTATTGTGTTCCCTTCTTCAGTGTTTGATTCTCTGTGTCTGTTGACGGTTATTTGTGCTGTGTGTCAGTTCTTTGCATATGGTTACAGAGAATGAGTAAAAGCAAATAAGCTGGAAACTGCAATCATTTTAAAAGCTTTTGCAGTTCAGTCCTGTTCACACATAGAACCCAAAGAGAGTTATTTTTGCATATCTCTGAGCCAGAAAACACCATTGTAATCATCCTGCTGTTTGTGGGGCCTTACTGTGAACAAATTAGCTGCTGTGTTCCCTACATTACAATAGTAACTTCATTTCAAAAGTGTTCATCTTTGACTGTACGACACTTGGACACATCCTGTGATTGGGAGTGGTGCTCTGTGAATGTATATCTGTCATTGCATAGTTCTTCAAGACCCATTTAATGCTATTTTTAGGAGGATTCTACTTGCATTGTAATGACTGATTAAAAAAATACAACTTGCCATAAGGTTTAAGGCCATTGGAGTGCATTTCTTTCTCATTTTCTATAATTACAACTGGGGACCACCTGAATTGGTGCGGAATTGCCTCTCGGTGCTTCTAACTGATTACACTAAGCTGTTACAAACACAAAGTTGCTGGAAAAGCTCAGCGGGTCTGGCAGCACCTGTGATGAAAAAAGCAGAGTTAACGTTTCGGGTCTGGTGACCCTCAGTTCTGAGGAAGGGTCACCAGACACGAAACGTTAACTCTGATGTATTTCTTCACAGATGCTGCCAGACCCGCTGAACTTTTCCAGCAACTTTGTTTTTGTTCCTGATTTACAGCATCTGCAGTTCCATTGGTTTTTACACTAAGCTGTTTCTGTGTGGAAGAGATTGGTGGTAGTATTCAATGTGTTATAACTCCTCTGAGTATTGTGAAGACCTAGTGTATGAGTCAGCCCTAACAAGAAGTGATAGCTAGCTCACCCATACCATCTGCCTTAAACTGCATTGTATGGTTGAGTGTGCCCACAACTTCTACAGTCTTGATCCTTTGCTTTCTGTTTGAATCCATGAAGAGAGTTTTAGCAATTCTAGTGTAATTTTTAAATTAACTTGTTCAGACATGGTATGAAACACATTTGGAGTAGATGAGACTTGATCCCAGGACTTCTGGATTCTAACACTGTGCCACAAGAGCTCTGGATTCTTGGTAAATAAAACTTGCTTTCCTGGGGAGCTCTTGTGGTGTAAATGTCATGCCATTGTTTACGGAAAAGGCAAAGGATAACTCAGGAAACTACAGACCTGTCAGCTTGACATCAATAGTGGTAAAATGGATAGATGCCATATTACAGGATAAGGTAAATATGTACTTAGAGAAAAAGTGAGTTAACTCGAGACAATCAACATGGCTTTGTCAAAGGCAGGCCACATCTGACAAATTTGTTTGAATTATTTGATGAGGCAGTGGATGAGGATAGGGCTATGAGTGATGTATATTTGGATTTCCAGAAAGCATTTGATATGGTGCCAAGGAAGTGCAAGGAAATGATGCTCCCACCTGTACAAGTCATTGGTTCGGCCACATTTGGAATATTGTGTTCCGTTCATATTTAACGAAGGGTGTTAAAGTTCTGGAGAAAGTTCAATGATTTGCTAGAATGATATCAAGAATGAGGGATTTTAGATACAAGGAAAGATTTTAGAAATTGGCCTTACTCTCCTTGCAGCAGAGAAGATTAAGAGGTGACCCTACTGAGATGCTCAAAATTATGAACAATTTTGATATGGTGATGAAGATATTCTGTTTCCACCAGTTGGTATGTCAGTGACTAGGGGTCGCAATTTCAAAATTGCCAGCAAAAGCGTTGGAATGAGATGAGGAGAAACTTCTTTACTCAGAGAGTTGTTAGGATTTGGAATGTGCTGCCTGGGAGAGTGGAGGAGGCGGATTCTATTGGAGGTTACAAACTAGAGCTGGAAATATCATTGGAAGTAATGAAATTCGAGGGCTACAGAGATAGGGCTGGAGAATGGGACTAGCTGTGTTGCTCTTTCGGGAGACAGTACGGACTCAGTGGATTGAATGGCCTCCTTCCATATGGTAAGATTCTATGATTCTATGGTGGTGTCCCTACCTCTGAACAAAGAGGCCCAGGTTCAAGCCTCACATGCTTCAGAGGTATGTAATGACATCTCTGAAACAGGTTGAGTAGAAATACAGGGAAAAAAAAACTTGCTATTGTTACACTGTAATCCTCAATTCTAGAGCAATTTTGCTAACTAACTAATTAACCTTTCTTTTCCATTGCTACTTCAGTTGTTAAATTGCCTCCTAATTACAGTCCATATCTAATCTAGAGGATTACTGCTGTTCCCGATCAATTGGCTAGCTGTTAGTACAGAAGCAAAAATCACATTCAGACTGCAGACTAGAAATTGAAAGAATATGTGTAAATCAGCAGGGGTTCCATTGGCAGTTTCTCACTGTTAATGTTAGAAAAAACTCAAATAGAACTTTCTCAATATTGCTGCATTCTGCTCCAGCTTAATCCATATTCCGGTATAGACATTGGTTAACTTTAAGGATCCTTTATCATTGGGCTCAAGGGCAATTTTCCAAATTATATGTGACCATGTGTCAATAGCTGTTGATAAAACTGTATACTAACTCTCTGCATTAAAGGTCATTTAGTTATTGAGAAGATCATTGGCAAATGTAGCATTCCAGAGGTGTAACCCTGGAATATCAGGAGCACAGTAGGAAGACAAATGTCCTCATTCTTCAAGGACCGCAACTTCCCCCCTACAGTGGTCGAGAACGCCCTCGACCGTGTCTCCCGCATTTCCCGGAACACATCCCTCACGCCCCGTCCCCGCAACAATAATCAAAAAAGAATCCCCCTCGTCCTCACATACCACCCCACCAACCTCCGGATCCAACGCATCATCCTCCGACACTTCCGCCATCTACAGTCAGACCCCACCACCAAAGACATCTTTCCCTCCCCACCCTTATCTGCCTTCCGGAGGGACCACTCCCTCCGCGAC
The DNA here is from genome assembly GCA_024137785.1 of Ginglymostoma cirratum. Taxonomy (NCBI): domain Eukaryota; kingdom Metazoa; phylum Chordata; class Chondrichthyes; order Orectolobiformes; family Ginglymostomatidae; genus Ginglymostoma; species Ginglymostoma cirratum. The sequence goes on along the minus strand of JAHRHZ010000026.1, from coordinate 1,003,483 downwards.
TCCCTTGTCCGCGCCACACTCCCCTCCAGCCCCACCACACCCGGCACTTTTCCTTGTAACCGCAGGAAGTGCTACACCTGCCCCCACACCTCCTCCCTCACCCCAATCCCAGGCCCCAAGAAGACATTCCACATCAGGCAGAGGTTCACCTGCACATCTGCCAATGTGGTATACTGCATCCGCTGCACCCGTTGTGGCTTCCTCTACATCGGGGAAACCAAGCGGAGGCTTGGGGACCGCTTTGCAGAACACCTGCGCTCAGTTCGCAACAAACAACTGCACCTCCCAGTCGCGAACCATTTCAACTCCCCCTCCCATTCCTCAGATGACATGTCCATCCTGGGCCTCCTACAATGCCACAGTGATGCCACCCGAAGGCTGCAGGAACAGCAAATCATATTCAGCCTGGGAACCCTGCAGCCCAATGGCATCAATGTGGATTTCACAAGTTTCAAAATCTCCCCTCCCCCAACCGCATCCCAAAACCAGCCCAGCTCATCTCCACCTCCCTAACCTGTTTTTCCTCTCACCTCAAGCCACACCCCCATCTCCTATCTACTAACATCATCCCGCCCCCTTGACCTGTCCGTCCTCCCTGGACTGACCTATCTCCTCCCTACCACCCTACCTACACTCACCTTTACTGGCTCCATCCCCGCCTCTTCGACTTGTCTGCCTCCTCTCCACCTATCCTCTCCTCTATCCATCCTCTATCCGCCTCCCCCTCTCTCCCTATTTATTTCAGAACCCTCTTCCCCTCCCCCATTTCTGATGAAGGGTTTAGGCCCGAAACGTCAAGTTTTCCTGCTCCTATGATGCTGCTTGACCTGCTGTGTTCATCCAGCCCCATGCTTGTTATCTCGGATTCTCCAGCATCTGCAGTACCTTTTATCTCTATCCATCCTCTATCCGCCTCCCCCTGTCTCCCTATTTATTTCAGAACCCTCTTCCCCTCCCCCATTTCTGATGAAGGGTCTAGGCCCGAAACGTCAAGTTTTCCTGCTCCTATGATGCTGCTTGACCTGCTGTGTTCATCCAGCCCCATGCTTGTTATCTTGGACTATCTCTATAATTACTGTGGCTACAAGAGCAGATCAAAGAGTACGAACTTGTGTGTAACTCACCTTCTGTCTCCCCAAAGCCTGTCCATCATCTACCAGTCACAAGTCTGAAATGTGATGGAACATTCTCCAATTGCCTGGAGTGATTCAGCTCCAGTGACATTGAAGAGGCTCAGCATTATCCAGGACATGCAGCCTGCTGATTGGGACGTCATTCATATTCACACCCACTACCACCAATACAGGGTGAAGCAGTTTGTACCGTCTACAAGATCACTGCAGTAACTCAGCAAGGCTCCTCCAACAGCACCTTTCAACCACATTGGAGTTAGTCCACAGATCAGCTGTGATCTCATTGAATGGTGGAATGTGTTTGAGGTGCTGAACGGCATACTCTTGTTCTTATGTTTCATGACCTCTACCATCTAGAAGGACATGAGCAGCAAAGACAAGGGAAATACATCCACCTGCAAGTTCCCCTCCAAGCCACTCACCTTTCTGGCTTGAAATATATCACTGTTCTTTCAACATTCCTGGGTCAAATCCTGGAACTCCCTCGCTAACAGCATTGTGGGCCTACCTTCACCTCATGGACTGGTTCAAGAAGGCAGCCCACACTACCTTCTCAAGGACAGCTCATATTGGGCAATATATGCTGTCATAGCCAGTAACACCACAAATAGAAAAAGATTTGTAATATGACATTGCAACATGTATTCTGAAGCAACAGTTACTTCCACTGCAAGTGATGATATCGGTATGTAAAGACATGCAGAATTATTTTAGTTAAAGCCAATGTCAATCAGGTCTCAGTCACACCAGGATCAGGGAGGCTTAAACTGAACCAGTAAATATCAATCCCTCCAGTAAAGATCTATGGCAGGACCCTACCCTGTAGAATATAGAGGCAGTATTTTTAAGTAATTTCAGTGAATCAAGCATGAAACAATCCTTGAAAAGCGGTCAGAAATATAATTATTACAATGTCAGAAAACAAGTGGAAACATTACCAACATTAACTGAACTGAAAAGCTAAGTACAGATATGGGCTGATTTTAAAACTAAATATAAAAAGGAGGCTGACACTATCTGTCAAAGTGCTCAGGTTTATTGTTGAATTTTTTGATGCACTTTTTTTAATAACTCAGCAGACAGTGTACGAAGATGGGAATCCACCTTGTTCTTTGTGATTGCAAAAACAGAAATTGCTAGAGAAACTCAGCAGGTCTGTCGAGACAGAAACAGAGTTAATGTTTCAACTCCAGTGACCCTTCTTCAAAACTGGACTCAAAATGTTAACTCTAATTTTCTCTTTCCACAGATGCTGCCGGACCTGTTGAGTTTCTCCAGCACTTTCTATATTTGTTTGTTTCAGATCTCAAGCAGCCACGTATCTTTGTTTTATATATATTTGGATGTATATTTTAAAGTTCTTTGTGACTGCATCCTTGTTAGAGAAACCACACAAGTGTTTCTTGTAAATTTGAATGTAATTATCTAATCAGAATGTCATCTTGACGGGGACATATCCCAAATTATCCACTGGTGCTCGAGGTAATATTGGCCAGATAGTCCCTTAAAGTGACAGTCACCATCTGTTCTGTGTCCTCATGAGCTTATTTAAATAGTCGGTATAGCAACAGAAATCACCATTTTAAATCTGACAAACACAACATATGTTACAAGATAATAGGAACTGCAGATGCTGGAGAATCCGAGATACCAAGGTGTGGGGCTGGATGAACACAGCAGGCCAAGCAGCATCATAGGAGCAGGAAAGCTTGACGTTTCGGGCCTAAACCCTTCATCAGAAATGGGGGAGGGGAAGAGAGTTCTGAAATAAATAGGGAGAGAGGGGGAGGCAGATCATGGGAGCAGGAAAGCTTGACGTTTCGGGCCTACAAGATACTTAAGTTTAAATTCAATCAAAATCTAAAATAAAAATAGAGAATGCTGGACAAGCTGAGCAGGTCTGGCAGCATCCGTGGAGAGAGAAACAGAGTTCATGTTTCACGTCCAGTATGTCTATTCTTCAGTTTGAATATTTCGAACTAATTTTTTTTTGTATAACAAATTTTATTTGGTTTTTTCACAACTTTATACCTTTAGTAAATTTGATGAAATAATTGAAAAAAAGAACTGCATTAATAGACAACTTTTTATGCCACCAGTATATTCTGAAGAGTTTTGTCGCTCATGCAATATTTTTGAAGTGCTGGCATTATAGGCAACAAACAATACACAGAAACATTAAAACTCCAGAGCAGATACCTTCTCACTTTGTGCTGTCTTTCGGGCTTGATTATTAATTATTTGCAAAGTTATAAGTGTATCTAGAAATATTTATGTTGTTGCCTCTGAATTATTTATTATTCTATCAACAGAGTAAGAGTATAGTCAAATATATGTTATTTATCTTCAGTAACAAGAGAATTCTTTAGGGATGAGTTGTGTAGAATTGTCTATTTTGATCAGACGTCTTTGATTACGTTTCTAAGGGTAATGAGAAAAGAAGCCTTCGTGAATTCACCACTGTCTAAATCTACGGGTACTTTAAAGCAGTGGCTCATTGTTTCATGCAATCTTACATAAGATACTGTTTGTATGGGCTTTCCATTGAGTGTTGTTCATGGGAAAATTTTTCCAATGGCTCCGTTTTTGTGTAGACCTGAGGTTGCTAGGTAACATTTCAGTTTACAAATAAGAGCAGATCACAGTTACCCAAAGAGCAACGTTACACCATTTTAAACAAAAAGAGTGTTCCTGACCCAATCTCTCCTTTACCTGGACATGGCTAGAGCTGTTTTTCAATTCATTCATGGGCTGTGAGATTCACTGACTAAGCCAGCATTTATTACACATCCTAAATTACTCCGAGAGCTGCTAAGAGTCAACCAATTTGCCATGGGTTGGGAGTCAGCTATGGGTCAAACCAGGTAAGGGTGGCCGATTTTCCTTTCCAAAAGGATACTAGTGAACCAGATTGGGTTTTTAATTAAAAAATGAAAATTGTCAATTGGTACACAGTTACCATTAGGCTAGTGTTTCATTCCAGATTTTATTGAATTCAGATTCTATAAACTGCCAAGGTGGGGATCAAACCTATATCCCCAGACTATTCTGAAGAGGGGTCCCGACCTGAAACATCAACTTTCCTGCTCCTCTGATGCTGCCTGGCCTGCTGTGTTCTTCCAGCTCCACACTGTGTTGTCTCTGACTCCAGCATCGGCAGTTCTTATTATCTCCAACTTTCTGGTCCTGTGTCATTAGAAACATACCACCACCCTACCACCTCCCCCCTGCAGCCACTCACACATACACACACTCTTAGAAATCAGGAATTATTTCAGTCCAAATATTGTTAGTCTTTGGAATTCTCTTCCCCAGAAAGCTGTGGAGGCTGGGTCAGCATTTAGTCAAGGCTGGATTTGGCAGAATTTTAATAGATAAGAGAGTTGGGGGTTATGAATAGCAGACAGGAAATTTGAGTTCAGACCATGACCTTATTAACCATGATCTTATTGAATGGCAGAGCAGGTTCAAAGGTCCACACGGCCTATTCCTGCTGCTAACTTCTATGTTCCTAGAAGCATTTTAGGATCATTATTACAGACACTTCATAACTAGATATTGTCAGCACTAAAAACAACATGCATTGTGGAGTATTGCTTATGTAACAGGTGTGTGTCCCATGATTTTGTTCGCTAGCAGTTAATTTTGACAGCAAAAGACCTTTCACGTACATCTCAAAGAAATATTAATTTTAGCCCTTCAGATCGTTTCACATTGCAATTGAAGAGAAAATGGAGTCAACAGCTGTCTCATTAACAGCAGTGATGGAGTTTAAATACTCTGAAATGTAATCATAATTCCTGCCAATCAACCCAAGCTGAATTTCACTTGACAAGAGTCAGTACATGTGAGCTGAGGTGGATTAAAACAATGGGATCACAGTCTTTCAATGTATTGTTTTATAAATTCCTACTTTAGAAATAAAACCAGTCTAACTCCAAACCAAAACACAAACGGATTCTAAACAAGGCTTCACACCTAACATGCATTGTCTAACCTAAAATATCACCACCTTCTTTACACTGATTAAAATGTTTAGTTCTCTCGGAACAGTGACTTGAAAGGAATTCGGGAATTTACATATACATTTTAATAACATTAAAACCTCCTATTAACGTTTGGAGTCCGGTGACCCTTCCTCAGAACCGGACCTGAAACATTTACCCTGATTTTTCCTTCACGGATGCTGCCAGGCCTGCTGAGCTTTTCCAGCAACTTTGTTTTTGTTCCTGATTTACAGCATCTGCAGTTCTTTTGGTTTTTAATTAAAACCTTCTAACTGATTGAAGATTTAACAGCATCTTAGCATTGTTTAATACATTCTCATTAATGGTGTGGCCCTTTGATCTTTCACTTATAAATTCTTTGTCTGATACTACCTTTCTCACTAACACCTGAAGAAGGTGTAAGACTCTAAAAGCTGGTGTTCTCAAATAAACTTGTTGGACTATAACCTGGTGTTGTGTGATTTCTGACCTTGTCCACTCCAGTCCAACACCAGCACCATTGCCTCTTGCTACAGAGGTCAATTTTGCACATGGCAAAGTCTTCATTTTAACTTCTGAGCTGTTACGTACTATTAAGACCTGACTTTACAGCAGCCTTTACCGCACAAGAGATTGCATTGCTTTACCATTATTCAGTGAAACCAGAAAATCCCTGCTCTAAATGTTTTGTTGACCTGCATTCTAACTTGCTGTGTTAATATAGGTCCTTGCACCTTGGGAAGGAAATCCTAATTAGAAAACCTACTTTATATGCTCCGTGTTAATGTGCACACCAGATGTTTTCATACCTACTATGCACCCTCATAAAAGTGTTTATGGCTGTTAATGGTAATTGTAGACCATGGAACATTTTGCACCTTGTAACATTACTTTCTAACATTATCACCTCCAGTGTTCTTATTCTAAGTGTGAGGTGTAGTAACCAGTGCTGTCTCATTTTCATCAGCACAATTACGCTCTTCCCACAGTGTTTTCTAAAACTTCAATTGTTAAAATACATTTACAGTTTGCCAGTGTCAGAGCATGTGCAGTGAATTTCCGTGTTCTGAGAGTACTCAATAAATGTGCCCATCCACTTTTACAGTGGCATGACTGCCCTTGCTTATTACAGCACTAACACTATACTGGAATGTGTACACCAGGCAATCTTCCCCCTAACAGCTTCGTATAATTCTCTGCACATACATGTCTTCAATCAGACTGGCACACTATTATCACAGATTCACAGAATTCTTAGAACTCAGCAGGAAGCCATTCAGCCCATACCAGCTCTTTAAACAAACATCATTACAAATACCCTTGCACACCCTTTCTACTCAAATAATCCCTCAATGTCCTCTTGACTATTCCAATTGATCGATTGATCGATTTCTTTTATTGTCAAGTGTACCTATGTACAGAGAAAAGCTTTGTTCCAAGCAGGACAGGTAGATCATAATAAGCAAGGACATCTAGTTCATACTCGGAACAGGTTAAGGTATACAAGTTACCCCACACAGGGCATGCGCTAGGCAAGATCAACATTAACAAGATCAGCATTATTTGAGGTTAGAGAGTCCATTCATCAGTTTAATAACAGCTGGAAAGAAGCTGGTGCGTGTGTTCAAGCTTCTTTATCTTCAGCCTAACGGAAGAGGTTGTAGGAGAGCATTACTAAGGTGGGATAGGTCTGTGATGATGTTGGCCGCCTTTCCAATCCAATTGAACCTGCCTCCAGTGCATTCCATATCCTACATACTCACCATGTGAAAAGTGTTTTTCTCTCACATAACCCTTGCTTCTTTTGCACATCATTTTAAATCTATGCCCTCTAGTACTTGTTCCTTTTAGGAGGGGGAACAGCTCCTCCCTATCTCCTGTACCCAGCCTGCTCATGATTTTGAAAACCTGTACTTAATCACCTCTCATCCTTCTTCTATCCAGGGAGAACAGACCTAACTTCTCCAATCTATCTTCATAACTGAAGTTTCTCATTCCTCGAACCATTCTTGTAAATCACTTCTGCAATTATTCATCCTCGCTGTCTACATCAGGGTTCTTGCTTGGAGGTACAGTGCACTTAAATCAAGTATGGTATTCAGATGTAGCACAGTCTGATTCTTGTGTTGTATTTACCTCCGAACTGGCATGAAAACCGGAGCGTAATCATGACTTAACACTTCTATTCAGCTTGTGCTTTGGCCAGTATAATCTCAGAACCATCTGCTCACATATCCATTCATTCATCATTTTAATGGCAACCATATAGCTTGGATTCTTTCTCACATAATGATCCTTGGTCCAATATGTTTAACAGTTTAATTTTGAATAGACATTCATTGCTGTAATAAACTAAACCCAATTTAAAGCTTTTTGTTTGAAGATTTATTGCGCTAATTGAAACAATTTGTTCTTCGTACTCAGCAGCTGATCACCAAATGCCAATCATTTCTTGCAAAGGTTTTATGTCAAATCACTACCTATTATCATACTTTTCATGGTCCTTTTGCTGTTATTCGTCCACAGGATGTGGGCATCACTATCGAGGCCAGCATTTCTTGCCCGTAGCAAGCTGCCTTTACGTAGGTGATGCAAACCACCTCTTGAGCCACGGCAGTCCACGGGTACTTGCTCTGTTGTTAGGTAGGCAGTCCGGCAATTTTGATCCCGAACCAAGTGAAGGAAGTGGGTGGCGCAGTGGCTCAGTGGTTAGCGCTGCTGCCTCACAGTAGCTGGGCCCTGGGTTCAAATCCACCCTTGGGTTGACTGTCTGTGTGGAGTTTGCATGTTCTCCCAATGTCTGTGTGTGGGTTTCTTCCAGGTGCTCTGGTTTCCTCCCACACTCCACAGATGTGCAGACCAGGTGGATTAGCCAAGGGAAATGCAGGGTTACAGGGGCGGTGTGAGTGGGATGCTCTTCAGAGGGTCAGTTTAGACTTGATGGGCCAAATGGCTTGCTCCCACACTGTAGAGATTCTCTGGAACTTGGTGTCATTCCCATGTGTCTGCTCCCCTTGTTCTTCTAGGTGGTGGATTTGGAAGGTGCTGCTGGAGGATCCTCGATGAGTTGCTGCAGTGCATCTTGTAGATGCTACATGCTGCCAGTGTGAGGCAGTAATTGTTTAAGACGCTGGGCAAGTTGTCAATCAACCAGGCTTCAAGGAAACGTTGGAATTTCTCGAGTGTTGTTGGAGCAGATTTTAGAAACGTTTTCCTTAAGATGAAGTGCCTCAGTTCCACTCGAGTAAAGAATTGATTTGTCATGACATTTTCGTTTCTTGGTGAAAATTGTAGGTAAACATTTGTGACTGTTATGGGTGCTTACACATCGCCAACCCTTCATCATTTTTCTCATTTAGAAAGCTGTCATTCCTGATATTGGGATCTGTGCATCACTCTCTGTCAATTGTTCCCATTGTAGATTCCTCTGCCCTTATAGAAGCTGTAAATTACCCTGTTTTCTGCACTCACACCTCCCCTCACTATTAGAGAAATCCATTCGGCTACAATACCTACCAGTAACCAGTTACCAGTAAAATTATAGTATAAACAGTTTAACTGGTTAATTCCCATTATAAATGGAAACATAAAAGTTCATGATGAAATACAAGAAAAGGACACATTGCGTGACTATAAAATAGAAAGGAAAACGTGCCTGCATCTCCACATTCATAGATTTTCTTTTCTTTAGCCCTATTTTGCCTAAAAATGTAGTTGGTCTTAGTCGTCAGGTATGATGTCACAGGTGGTTGTCTGCTTGTTGCACAAGGTGTACAGTACAGAAACAGGCCATTCAGCCCAACTTGTCCATACTGGTGTTTATGCTCCACTTGATCGTCCTCTTGCCTTTTGTGACCATTTGTTCTCATCTCCCTCCAATGCTTGTCTAGTCCCATCTCAACTGCATCCATTCCATTTGCTTCAACCACATCAGGTACTGGTCAATTACACATTCTCACCATTTTTGTGGTGAAGAAGTTTGTTTTGAGCTCTTCGTTTGAAGTTTTGTGATTATCTTACATTAGTGGCCTCCGGGTCCGCTCTTCACTAAAGGTAAGGATAGGGCACGGTGGCTCAGTGCAGCACCAGGAACCCAGATTCGATCCCACCCTCGGATGACTGTCTGTGTGCAGTTTGCACATTCTCCTCATGTCTAGTGAGTTTCCTCCGGCCACTCCGGTTTCCTCACACAGTCCAAAGATGTGCAGGTTGGGTGGATTGGCCAGGGGAAATGCAGTATTACAGGAATAGGGTGGGGGGATGAGTCTGGGCGGGATTCTCTTCAGAGGGTTGTTGTGGACTTGTTGGGCCGAATAGTCTTTTTCTACACTGTAGGGATTCTATGATTCTCCGAAATCCACAGTTTCTCGATATACATGTTGCTCAAACGAGCATAGGAATCTACTGAGATTGCGGGAACTGCCGATTCTGGAGAAACTGAGATAACAATATGTAGAGCTGGATGAACACAGCAGGCCAAGCAGCATCAGAGGAACAGGAAAGCTGACGTTTCAGGTCTAGACCGAAGAATTTTCTGAAGAAGGTTCCAGACCCGAAACGTCAGCTTTCCTACTCCTCTGATGCTGCCTGGCCTGCTGTGTTCATCCAGATCTACACCTTGTTATCTAGGAATCTACTGAGGAGTCTTTTCACATTGTATTAAATTGAGGGAAATGTTTTTAGAGTGGGATTCAAAGAATGATCTTGATCATTATTACTATATGCCCAAGTTAAACATAGAGTGAACAGGAGTGTAGTGTGACCCAGCATCTTGAAGTTCTTGACAGGCATACTATTAGGAGGTAGGACATCAATTTCAAGTCATTATTTCCTTCACAGTGGTTTGTTTTTATATTTGCCTAGGTGACTGCCATCCTAGAGGCACTTGAACATATCAAATAGTGTGCGATTTAGGTTATCATTCACACAAGACAAAATTAATCTGTATATCCTGGGTATAAGACTGTTGCAAATTACGTTTCGCTGGCAGTTAGTTCCATTCACTGATTCCTCAACAGCATTGTGTGTGTTTTGTCTTGACCACTGACTCAGTCTGGCCCAGGACAAAGCCACAGTCCATCCGACAGTCACAGAATGTGGATTATGCAGTCCTGTCAGAACCTCTGGTTCAAAACTCTGCCTCACAGAATAACAAAAAATAATGACCTCGTCATTCATGAAACATATGGTTATTAATGACCTTGCTGCTTTCACTTGACTGAATCCGGGTGCTCAGTTCTCTCTGCACTGGGAGAAAACGAGTGTTACCTGCAGATGGAGAAATGATGGGAAGAATACTTACTGCTGCAGGATATTTGGATGTAATGATGAAGGCCTGTAGGCATTTGGGAAATAGGCTGTAGAAGCACTTCTGGAAGATTAGCATGTGCTTATTTCTGCAGTGACTGTGATTGTATGGACACGGCCTATATTCTGTAGAATTTAGAAGAATGAGATATGATCTATTTGAAATGTAAAATTCTTAAGGGACTCAACAGAGTAGATGTGAGAGGATCAGTTTCAGAATGATGCTTCTGTGATTTTGGACTGGGATGAGGAAAAGATCTCTTCACTCAAAGGGTCAAAATCTTTAGGACTCTATACCTCAGAGAGCGTTGAATGCTCAGTCACTGAGTGTGTTCATGGCAGTGATCAATAGATGCAGAGCATTCATACTGGACTCGAAGTGTTAACTCTGTTTTTCTCTCCAAATGTGCAGAGTTACTCCGTTATTCTTTGCATCTGTTAGAAAGCGATAGATACTCGGTCATGAAGAGAGGAAGGGCTTTGGGGACAGTGAGGGCAGGTGGATTGGAGATGGAAGATGAGGCAAGATTTTTCCTGAGGAGTAGATGAAACTGAAGGGTTAAACAACTGGTTCGGTACCTGTTTCTGATGATTTTCACAGTTTGAAGGATTGTTTTCGGAATATTTATATCATTCATTCCTCACCCAAACACATCCCACATTCATATGACTTTTCTTTATTACAAAGCCAGTTCAGTTTAATCTGCTTTCAGCAATGCTTCAGCTCAGTGCAGTATCAATGATTTTAAACTGCTTATACACTCAAAGGAACACAGGCTCTGACTGATGATATCGAACTCAAGAGTACATCTTCTAATCCATGTTACAAACCTGTTGAAGTTTAAAGTCCTTTCTTCATTTGATTCCAAAGTGGAACACATGAACAGACCCACAAGCTTTGGCGTCTGATAATAATGGTGATGGAGATTGACTGGTTCATGTGAGGCATTTTGTGGGAAGAAATTGCACATTTAGTTTTTAAGTTGTTTAAAGTAAAAATGAACAGACCTACAAGCAGTTCTCGGATCCGACCAATGCTAAATCTTGTGACCAGTTACTGAAGGGTTAATACAGAAAGTGAGCAGCAATGGAGCCACTGTATTACTGAAGCTTCATGGAATTAATGAAAGAGCTGACATTGGCACCACACATTTAAAGGTATTTGCAGGTTTTGATCCAAACGTTCATTTAGTGGAGGAAGAGACGCAGACAGGTTTGGCTGGAGGTGGATGACATCCACAGATGACAGAAACTGCTTCGTGACTAATGTGTAGCAGACTTTATAAAAGTGGACAGCAGAGCACACACTGTCAAAGCTAGGTTCAGTCAACGTGTCTCTTGACTAACTGAGGACTATTTAGCAAAAGGACTCCATATGATGAAGCTTGGTTAAAATAGCCGTACTGTCATGACAACCAAAACCACACACATCTGAAACCACCTTAGCAACCAGTTGTTTGCATATATTGTTAACAAAGGCTGGAAGAGTTTTCTTCACTGTATCTTGATTATATGGGTGTGACACGAACACTGACAACTGGCAGTCTAAAACACACATTTGGAGCAGAGTCATGTTTGTAAACAAAAGTTGCATTTTTCTTTTTTTAAGAGAAAATCTGTGTTGATCTTACTCCACTCAACTCAACTCAATAACAAGATTGTTTCTCTATTTAATAGCAATTACACAGTTTTGAGTATCGTTTATATTCTTTGCACTGCTTTATTGAGTTGTGACTCATTAAAAGTTAACCATCACTCTGTCAAAGAAGCAAAAACTACAATTATTACTTGTGTGTTAAATAAAAGGCAGATTAACCCAGTCCTTACAACAAATCCATTCCAGAGAATAGAGAATGTAACACAGTTAATGTTTCGAGTCTGGTGTGACTCTTCTTCAGACGAGTTCTGAAGAAGAAGACTCCTATTCCAAAGACTCAAAATGTTAACTCCATTTCTATCTGCACAAATGCTGCCAGATCTGCTGAGTTTCTCCAGCGTTCTCTGCGTTTCTTCCATTCCACTCGTTAATTGTTTCTTCAATTTATTTCCACAATGGAACGCAGCTTCATGAAACAAACAGGCCTCAAAATATTTGTTGGCACCTGACAACTGAAGTGGAGATCTCTTCTGATGATGTTAACTCTCTTTCTAGATAGTCAACGCTCATTTGGAGCCTATATTATCAAAACACAAATTGAGCAGTGCTAATGCTCAGAGTGGAAAAAATGTTCCAATGTGTCAAGTATTTAAAAATATTAGTCAAAAGTCAATAAAATACCCTTCAGTACTCCTCAGTCTTATAAAATATTGTGTCCTTAGATTCCCCATAAACAAAGAACCAGAGTTCCTCCAGTATTTCTGTAAATACACTACATTGCCATAGGTGTACAGGGTGGTGAGGAAAGCATGTATCATGCTGTCCTTCATCAGTTGAGGCATTGAGTATAGGAGTTGGGACGTTATGTTACAGTTGTGTAAACCGTTGGTGAGGCCACACTTGGAGTATTGTGTACAGTTTTGGTCACCCTTTGTTATAGCAAAGACATTGTTAAACCAGAAATTGTGCAAATAAGATTTACGAAGATGATGCCAGCTGTAGTAGGTCTGAGTTATAGGGACAGTTTGGCCCAGCTAGGACTTCATTCCTTGGAACGTAGGAGAAAGAGAGGGTGACCTTCTTGAGATGTATAAAATCATGAGGGACATAGATAGAATGAATTTTTCCCAGGGATGGGGAATTGAAAACTAGATAGATGGCATAGGTTTAAGGTGAGAGGGGAAAGATTTAAGAAGGACCTGAGGGGCAACTTCTTCACGCAGAGAGCGGTGCATATATGGAATTGGGCTGCCAGAGAAAGTTGTTGAGGCTGGTACAATAGCAATATTTAAAAAACATTTGGATAGGTACATGAATGGGAAGGGTTTAGAGGGATATGGACCAAATGAGGGCGGTTGGAACTAGCTGAGTGGGCACCATGGTCAGCATGGACCAGTTTGGGCCAAATGGCCTGTTTCCACGTTGTATTATTCTATGACTCTATCTACTGTGGTAGTTTTCATCATGTGAAAACATACTTTTAGCTGACATAGGCAACATTTTACTTTGCTACTCACAGTCTACACCAGTAGTTTTATGGCACCTTATTCCAGGGCATCCATTTCTCTAATTTATTCAAGGAATCTCCATCAAATCATTAACAGGAAGCTAAAGTCTATTGTTTATGCATGCATATATTGTTCAGCTTAACGTGACTTAAAGATGATTTGGATACCTCTGGGTGTACCGACAATAGGAATTTCAAAACTTTATCAGATGATATAATAAGGGGCAACATTAATGTTTGCTTTATATGTATTTGTATGTACTGGCTGCAAGCTGTATGAGAGAAATACATCAGTTGCATGGTTCCACATTAAACTGAGATTAAATCATTCTTACCTAGCTTACAAATCACCCAGAGGGGACTTGCACTGAGGCATACACAATTGGCGCAACACCAAATAGGCACAGTAATGTGTATGTTTTACTGAGTGTGCAGGGTCCAAACTGTTAGGGTTTTGGCATTATTTGAATGAGGGAAGACATCATACAGAATGCAGGAGCAAATTACTGCCGATGCTGGAATCTGTACTGAAAACAAAAAATGCTGGAAATCACAACAGGTCAGGCAGCATCTGTGGAGAGAGAACAAGCTCATGTTCCGAGTTGTCCAGATGACTCTTCATCAGAGCTGGATGATGCGCCATCCAGACTGGAAACGTTAGTTTATTCTCTCTCCATGGATGCTGCCTGATCCCCGATGACTCGCTGTGATCCCCCTGTGATCCCCTGTGATTTCCAACATTTTTTGTTTTCAAGTCGTTAAACAGACGTGCTTTCAAATCTCTGAATTCCCCTGTGGCTTTTCTCCCTCTAGACGATGGGTGGTAGAATTGGAAAGGACTTGAGCTGACCAAGTGGCATAACTTCTATCCGAACATTTCAGATTGGAATCTGTGGTATCAATCCTAAATCTGTCTTTGTGCGGGGAATTTTAATCATTACAGAAAGACAGTGCTCCTAAAGTTCAGAATATGGACAAATACTGGTGTTTAGCATTGTTGACTTGGGTAGTTGCTACAATACGGAATGTGAAAATGAACACCATCTTCAGATAAACTCTGTACTATGTGCACACGGTAGCTTTGCCCTTGATCTGTTAGCTCCAGGTGAGAAGTCCACCTTTATCAGGCATTTGACTGTAACATTGGAATGGATCCAACATTCGTTCAAATTTGGTTCAAGATCATTCTGGCAATCTCTCTTTAACTCTTCCATTGCTTAGTCATAATTCTAAGAAGGATGCAAACTCCATTCTCCCAGTTGCTATGAAAGCTGCCCTTTGTGATGCAGTGAGAAAAGCTAACTTATTCTGTTTTTCAATGGATTATATGCAAGCCAGGGATATAAGTGCTAGTGGAATGAAAGGCTATTTTGCATGCAGTGTCAGTCTTGGAGGCTTGTGAATTAAAGATTAAAAAATACTCACAATTCACCTCCATCAATGAATATGAACAGCAATGCTGAAAGAGTGTCTCTTCAATGTACTGATGAGAAACCTATTGTGGGCCATGTCATAGAGTCATACAGTATGGAAACAGACCCTTCAGTCCAACCAGTCCATTCCGAACATAATCCCAAACTAAACTAGTTCTATCTGACTGCTCCTGGCCCCTATCTCTCCAAACCTTTCCTATTCATGTACTTATCCAAATGTCTTTTAAACTTTGTAATTGTGCCCATGTTCACCACTTCCTCAAGGACCGTATGGACGAGTTTGGGCCGAAGGGCCTGTTTCCATGCTGTATTACTCTATGACTCTAAGTTCATTTCACACAAGAACCACCTTCTGTGTAAAAACTTCGCCCCTCATGTCTTTATTAAATGTCTCTCCTCTCACCTTAAAAATGTGCCCCTAGTCTCGAAATACCCCATCCTAGGGAAAAGACAACTACCATTAACTCTATCCATGCCCCTCATTATTTTATAAATTTCTGTCAGGCCGCCTCTCAACGTCTTACGTTCCATGTCTCCAATAAACCAGTAAAAATCATCAGAGGAGCACCCGCCAATGAGTCACTGAAAGATTCCTTTTCCCATTTCAACTATTTTTTTACAAGTTTAGGAAAATTGGAAACCTGATGCCCAATTATAGTATTAGGTGTGACAGAATGAAACTAGCCAAATGTATTTCCTATAACCCTTACAACTAGCCCATGGAAGTCTTTTTTCAGCTATTAACTCAGGAACTTATCCTTTGCCACAGGAGTGTGACTGTACAGCTGTCCTTCTCTTTAATTTAGGTGCACAGTTGATAGCTAGAAGGACTAACATAGTGGTGGAAATGTTATTTCAACAAATGTAGAGACTTTTGAAATTGAATCATAAATTAATGTCATCTGAGAATCTTTATATTACAGTCTTTTTCGGTCTTTAACAGTTTTCAGAAAGGTATTAGCTACCTGGTAGTTTCACCTGGGATAATGCATGGTCTTGAAAAATGCTCGACGGGAAATTATTTATAAAGTAGAAATTGGGGAAAATTCCCACTGAGGCGAAAGAGAATCAACTGAGATGATAAGAGCTGCTAAGATTTTTAAGTCTGTCCTTTATTTATACCTTTAAAAACTTGCCAAACTGAGCAATGAGTACTTCTGAAACAGAGCCAAGTATGCACTCCAGGGACTCTGTCCGAGGTCATGAGTTTTTGAAATATCTCATTTTGAGCTTAAGTCTTTTCAGTAATGAGCTGAGAAACTCCAGCTCCTTTCAAACTGGCTAAGTATGGTCAAACTTGTTAGGAATCATGAAATATAACGCTTCTTTCAGAAAGGTTACTCTTCCCAAGGAGCAAAGAAACAGTAATGGGCATCGTCATATTTAAGACAAGATGTTTGCAAAGTCAAGAGCGTAGATCTTTAAATTCACCATGTACAATATAAAAAGATGTTTAATATGGGGCAGGAGGATTTCTTTTTCTAGCCAAATCCTGAATACAGCTGAGGGAACAAATCAATCTCATTGATGAGGTCAAAAGAGAAACCTAATTAGCTGTCACTTATTAATAAGTAAACAGCTCAGGTAAGGTTACACAAGCTGCATGTTTTCTTGGAATCACGCTACAAATGAGTGAGTCCAATTTCTAAGAGGAACGTGTCACACTAAACGGCACACGTGTAATTTTCAACTTCACTGTGTTGGCGGAATGGCTTACTGCCCACTCTCGGAGTAATGTCATGCGCACCATCCTCTCAGAGAATACACAGACTTTACAACATCACATGCAGGATAAAATAAACAATGGAGCCAAATTCACTGTGCAAATGTCAACGTGGCAAACTGCATTCAACATTATCGAATTATTTTTAATTAAAGAGTTCAAATATTCCAGAGTGGGACTTAATCTGAACCTCCTGGCCCAGAGAGATAGGGACATTACCACTGTGACACAGGACCCCTTTCATCATTATTTATGCACAGATCTGATGTACACAATTAAATATGAAAATCCAGAAATTATTATCCATGATGTGACCCTTTTTGCCAAGCTATGTGAAAGTGGCATCTTGTCTTCCCATTCTGTGCATTGACATTTGTGTGAAGTTCTTGGTTTGGTATTATAGTCATTTACTAAACTTGCCCCTAAATGTTGGGACTTAACTGTTCCAATATGTTAATCCTTGAAGGATGTGTCAAGACTTGCTTACTGCCAAAGAAACTTTCTGGCAGTTATTTTTACAATTTTACAAATATAGAATCTCATTCATTCACATCTTAAATACTGTTAGAGATTTAGCTTCTTTCTTCTTTTTGAATCTTTGTTTCTTTCTTTATCCATAGAAATATAGAAACATAGAAGATAGGAGCAGGAAGAAGCCATTTGGCCCTTCAAGCCTGCTCCACCATTCTTTGTGATCATGGCTGATTGTCCAACTCCATAGCCGAATCCTGCTTTCTTCCAAAAACCTTTCATCCCATTCATCCCAAGAGCTGTATCTGGTCACGTCTTGAATATATTCAATGTTTTGGCATCAACTACATCCTGTGGTAATGAATTCCACAGGCTCATCACTATTTGGATGAAGAAATGTCTCCTCGTCTCCGTCCTAAAACGTCCTCCCCAAATCCTCATACTGTGACCCCTGGTTCTAGACACACCCACCATTGGGAACATCCCCACTGCATCTACCCTGTCTAGTCTTGTCAGAATTTTATAAGGCTCTATGAGATCACCCCCCTCATTCGGCTGAACTCTAGCGAAAACAATCCCAACTTAGTCAATCTCTCTTCATACAGCGGTCCCGCCATCCCTGGAATGAGCCTGGTAAACTTTTGCTGCACTCCCTCGAGAGCAAGAGCATCCTTCCTCAGAAAAGGAGACCAAAACTGCACACAACATTTCAGGTGCGGCCTCACCAAGGCCCTGTACAATTGCAACAACACATCCCTGCTCCTGTACTCGAAACCTCTCGCAATGAAGGCCAATATACCATTTGCCTTCTTCACCTATTGTAACCTGCAGTTCAAAGGTTAGGAAGGCCTTTGTAATCTACCCTCTCTTGTTTTTTTCATGTTTGGTGAGGTGAATTAGGGTCATGTCTGGTTGAACATGTCTCTAACAATCTGCTGAACCATGTTTTCCATGCAACGTTACACCTCAGCTCACATTCTGACGGGTTCAGTCTGAACGCTGGCAGGCTTGAAATATACAGGAACAGGGAAAATGTCGAGGCATGTGTTGTGGGTTCCATTTTTGCAAGTATAACCCATGATTTGTTTTCTTCAAAGCACCTATTCACTTTGACCTCGAATAGTTCTCAACTACTTGCCCTACAACCTCCCTTGAGAAGCTAATCCAAAAACCAGCCAGCCTCTCGGTGAATTAATGCTGGTTTTTCTTGTCATTTCTTGGTTTGTACGAACATCTGCTTCCTCTGCTATCCTGTACCAAACCCAAATATCCCTGACTAACTCTGTGCACTCTTGTAACTTTAATTATTTTTAATTTCTTCATCATTTTCTTCCTCACAATTGACCTCTACAATGGAAAGAGATCCAGTTTTCTAAGTCTATACCTATATCATACCGATATCAGTCTTTTAATTATTTTTCATGTTTTTCGCTGCTTAGCCTTGAGTGAGACTCCAGAACCCCAGCCGGCTGCCAATGTCACTCTAGTCCAGTGCAAGTTTCCTGCTTTCAACCTTCATTCTTTTTCTCTCTTTTTACAGCTGGCATTCATTTTGCTGCTCACCGGGACCAGATATTACCAAGACAGGTGTCTTCTGCTCTACCTTCCAGATCACTTCCTTCTGAATGTCTTTGCCTGTAATTTTTCCCCAATGGTTCTGTATCCCTTCACCCATTCCAATCGTGACTTTACCCTAATTTTACACTCAACTGCATCTGCCACTTGCCGCTCACATCCCTGAACACACCAAGAGCCTTTGTGACCTGTCTGCATCTCCTACATTATTAACCACTCACTGTCGCTTTCAAGTTGAAAAGCTTACCAATGACTACCAACAGTTCTGAGATAACAAGCGTGGGGCTGGATGAACACAGCAGGTCAAGCAGCATCATAGGAGCAGGAAAACTTGACGTTTCGGGCCTAAACCCTTCATCAGAAATGGGGGAGGGGAAGAGGGTTCTGAAATAAATAGGGAGAGAGGGGGAGGCGGATAGAAGATGGATAGAGGAGAGGATAGGTGGAGAGGAGGCAGACAAGTCAAAGAGGCGGGGATGGAGCCAGTAAAGGTGAGTGTAGGTAGGGGGGTAGGGAGGAGATAGGTCAGTCCAGGGAGGACGGACAGGTCAAGGGGGCGGGATGATGTTAGTAGATAGGAGATGGGGGTGTGGCTTGGGGTGAGAGGAAAAACCGGTTAGGGAGGTGGAGATGAGCTGGGCTGGTTTTGGGATGCGGTTGGGGGAGGGGAGATTTTGAAGCTTGTGAAATCCACATTGATGCCATTGGGCTGCAGGGTTCCCAGGCTGAATATGATTTGCTGTTCCTGCAGCCTTCGGGTGGCATCACTGTGGCATTGTAGGAGGCCAAGGATGGACATGTCATCTGAGGAATGGGAGGGGGTGTTGAAATGGTTCGCGACTGGGAGGTGCAGTTGTTTGTTGCGAACTGAGCGCAGGTGTTCTGCAAAGCGGTCCCCAAGCCTCCGCTTGGTTTCCCCGATGTAAAGGAAGCCACAACGGGAACAGCGGATGCAGTAGGAAGGGTCACCGGACCCGAAACGTTAACTCTGATTTTTTTCTTCACAGATGCTGCTGGACCTGCTGAGCTTCCAGCAAATTTTGTTTTCGTTCCTGATTTACAGCATCCACAGTTCTTTTGGTTTTTATTTAGCTTATCTATGACCTCTTGCAGGTGGTTTATGTGAAAGCTTAGAGCATCTGTCCCAATCCAACACCACTGTTACATGTTGCCTGAGCATGGTCACTAAGTGCAGCTGAGGTAAGTTGCCTGTAGCTGCCATTGGCATGAAAAGCTGGCTCAGCCATCATCCAGCTCGAGATCTGACATAGAATTTATTGGTTGTCTGTTAATTTCAGCAAATGGGGGGCTGTAAAAAGAAAATAGAATGTCTGCAGCAGATTCTTGACACCAATGATTTGCATATGTTTGAAAAGTTCCCATAATCTTGGAAGGAGATTTTTAAACAGGTGCCAATGTGTTAGAGACACTTAATCCAACAAACCGTAAGATAGGTATACAGAGAGATTAATCTTGTTGCTTTTAAAAATAAGCATCCGATAAATTGACTGCATTTGGCCCTCCATTCAGCCAGTGCAAAACAAAGGCAGCAGATTTCTGCTTTCCCAGACCACAGACTATAAAAGAAACAAGTTGGGAAAGCAACAGGCTGAAGCACATGTCCTCCCTATTTCTGAGTTTAAGTTGGCAAGTTAAATATTAAAATCTTTATTAATTATTAAAATATTAAGCATTTATTAATTATTAAAGAAAACCACACAGTTTAGCGGAGGATTGGTCATCACATGGCCAACTTTCATTTGAGTATTGGAAGATAAAAGAATGTGACGTTATCTCACAAAGTAAGTGGCTTCATTTCAATAAGTAAAAACACACATAATTTATTGGGCTTGTGCCCACCTTTATATTTAACCTGTGCTGTGGTAGAGTCTGGATTCCTTCGTCCTGACTTGGTTTAACATGTTGGATTGAAAACAGAAGTAGGATCACAAACTGTCCATTTACCTCAAAAGTCCTGCATCTCAAGCCAGACTAAGCTAATAGAAGAAAGATCTTCTCTGACTGGTTTGAGCAGTTATAAACAGTACCTCGGGGGAAACCAACCCAAAACACAAAGCTAGTCTTGATTTGTCAAACTCATTGTGGGAGACAGAAAGATGTCAAACTGCTGCAATGGAAGGTATGAACCTCATTTGTTGGAGTAGAGTGGGGTCTCCACCCAGCAATGTGCAACGTTCAAACTGACCTGAAAATATTTGGTGCTGACACTTTGGCCTACAAATTTACGCAATTCTCCAACATTAGCAACTCTCACCTTCATCAGCACAAAAATCCACATTGTTTATGTAAGACATGAGGCAATGCGTTATCGATCTATGACACTGAGATGTAAAAGAATTTGTTTAATATTCCAGGATGAGTCAGGTCATACCACTCGACCCCCAATTGTACAATTCAGTCAAACTGAATACTTTCTCAGTCAGAATCCTTGCTGCTATAAAGTCAACAACTTTGTCTTTCCTGAAACTAGCCAGCAACTCTTGCAGTTACTTTCTTCAGAAAAAGAAAAGTACAGGTGTGCCAAATCAAAAAGATGTTTGGAACTCTGGTGGACGGAAACTGTTTTAATTTCCCTCCAATAAGGTTGGACATTGTCAGAACCCTGCAGTGCATTAAGATCTGTCCTCCAACTGTCTGACCCTGGATGTGGCTGGTGAGATTATCTGACTCTGTGTCTTTGTCACAAATGGGGAGAGCTTTACCGACCAAGAGTAGGTATCAAAGATTTGATACATGTTTCACCATTTTTTTCATTCTTAGAGGTCTGAGACTATAAAGAGCATGCGTCTGAACTTCCAATTTGTGCTCTCATTGAACGTGTGAGGATGGAATACATTCAAGAAAGAGAGAAGCTTATAGATTTTTAAAAGCATCAAGGGGTATGGGGAGAAAGTGTGAATATGTCATTGAAACAGAGAATCAGTTGTAATCATGTTCGATCATGAAACAGGCTCAATGGACCGAATGGCCTACTCTTGCTCCTGGTTTCTGTGCGACATGACCTGTTTATGAAATGAAATTGAATTCAAACTCATGCATTTCAATAGTAGGAGAATTTTTGCCTGCAGTGATATCTGCTTTCACCCACGGTTAATGGAAAGTGACCAAGGCTGAGGGACTTCTGTGAATGTGCAGAGCCTTGGGTAGCTGGGATTGTTCTGTTTAGAATAGAGAAGGTTAAAGGGATATTTAATTGAATAATTTGTTCAATAGCCTTCACAAGTACAAATTCCTTCCACTAATGGCAAGATCATTAACCACAGGTGTGAGAGGTTTAAAGAATTTTGTAAAAGATCAAGAGGGGGAGATGAGGGTGGTCTGGTTCTTTTATGTAACAACATGTTGACACACTGTCTGAAAGGGCAGTAGAAGAAAATTCAATAATGATTTCTATAAGGGACTTGTATAAATAAAGGAAGACGAATAGTTGCTTTTCTATGGGGAAAGAGGAGGCTAGTGAGACAAAGTGGTCAGCTCCTACAAAGAGTGGGTACAGGCACAATAGGGTTTGATTTGATTTGATTTATTCTCACGTGTACCTAAGGACAGACAAAAGCTTTGTTTGCGAGCTGCAAAGGCAGATCATAGTAATCAAGGACATACAGATTATTGGGTGAAAAAAACAGTGTAAGGCTTACAGGTTACATGGCATAGGACATATGCAAGGTAAGATCAACAGTAACAGTATATTATTTGAAGTTAGATAGTCAATTCATCAGTCTAATAAGTCAGGAAGAAGCTGTTCTTCAACCTGCTGGTGCAAGTGTTCAAGCTTGTGTATCTTCTGCCTGATGGAAGAGGTTGTAGGAGAGTATTGCTGAGGTGGGATGGTGTGCATTGCCTTCTGTGCTAATTCTATTGTTTTATGAGAAAGCTAACTATCCATGTAATATTTAAAAGCTGAACAAAACTATCCATCAAATCCTGAAAGGAGTTTCAAAGAAGATTCAAATTGGCTGGAAGCATTAATTCTGTGTGTAGGCTGTCAGACCTGCTGTTTTTATTTCAATCCTGACAGGATAGAAGTTTTTGGAATTAATATAACATCATAACCTGCTCTTGTTATTTATATATATCGTTTTGCAATGCAATCCACCTCTTGTGCCAGATTGCTGAGTAAGGAAGGTTTGAATTATAAAGAAAGGCTGGACAGGCTGGGACTTTTTTCACTGTAGTGTAGCAGGTTGAGAGACGACCTTATAGATGTTTATTAAAATAATGAGGGGTATAGATTGAGTTAATGTAGTTGTCTTTTCCCTGGGATGGAGGATTTCAAGACTAAGCGGCACATTTTTAAGGTGAGAGCAGAGAGATTTAAAAAAGACATAAGGGGCAAATTTTTATACGGAGAGTGTTTTGCATGTGGAATGAACTTCCTGAGGAAGTGGTGGATGTGTGTATGATTGCAACGTTTAAAATACATTTGGATAAGCGCATGAATAGGAAAGGTTTGGAGAGATATGGGAGTAATTTAGTTTGGGATTATGTCCAGCATGGACTGGTTGGACCGAAGGGTTTGTTTTTGTGCTGCACGAACCTGACTCTATATCTTTCAGATGCATCGTTTTGAATTTATGACACTTGCACGTTGCTCTCTGGATAAATATGACATTTTCAGCAATCTCAGACTGGACTTCCAACCTCAGGATTTTGAGTTATCCTGTTATCAACTCTTGTTGGATGTTGACACTTTAATATTTTTATGGCGGTCAAACAGATATACTTGCAGTAATTGCAAGGGGAATTTGCTTATCTGGTCTTTGCTTGGATTTGAATAACCAATAGTAAATTTGAAAACACAAGCCAAAGTTTGCTGAGTAGACATTTTGCACATTAAATGCATGCTCCTGTACTGCTACATAGCCAGAATTCACACTTCATGATCAATGATGTATTGTGTGCTTGTTACGTTTCAGCGTTTTAACTTTACATCAATGCACTTTGTACAGTGTAATTCAGATGCATTAACTTACGCAGATGGGGTGAGATCAGTCATCTCCAATGTTTAAGCTCACACTGCATCAGCTTTTCAGTGGCTACAGTGTAATGGAGCTCCTAAGAACTTCATTTGAATCATTTTAATGTTGGCATGGAACAGTTGATTCTTTGTTAATGTTAAAAAAATTTATCCAACGTTAGGATGCCAATCTCCTGGATGTTCACAAAACCCCATTTGCACAGTGCTCGACATTCTGTCTAGCAAGAAAGCATTGCAAAGATACAGCTACGACTCGGGGCCTATTTGGCTCAGATACTGGAATGATTGCCTATACCTCTCCCTACATCCCTGCTGCTACCAACTTTATCAGACTCTCAACTAACAAATTTCAGGGACGACACGTTGTTCCCTGATGGGTAATTTAATTCTGTTTCCTTTGGATGTTTTGAAAATGAAGAAAATCACATTGCAGGAGATGGCACTCCCTCCAGTCGCAGAAAGTGACACCTTTTTAATGCAGCGAGTCAGCAAACAAAACCATCTGGTAAATGCCACAAAATGGTCCCACCCCTGAAAACAGTATTGAACCAAAGTAGTTTCTGTCTGTACTCACTGTCTCATGACTGTGATCCTTTTGGAATGCTACTCATGTCTTCAAGCATGAAGGCTGGTGTAAAGTATGTATTCACCTCCCCTGTCACTTCCTGCTTCCCCATTATTATTCCCCCAACCTTGTTCTCTAAAGGACTTATCTTAACTTGGCCCTTTCTGTTCGTTTTAGTTATATTTAAAGAAGGCCTTGCTGTCCATTTTAATATTACTTACAAGTTTACCTATGAAGTTTATTTTTCTTTCCTGTTTATTCTTCTTTTGGTCAACTTTTGTTGCTTTTTAAAACTTTCCCAATTCCCTGGTTTGCCACTAATCTTTGCTGCATTGTATTTTTTTCATTCAATATGATGGTATCTTTAACTTCCCTGGTAAACAGTCATTAGCTTATTGCTTTCCTAGGTTTCATCTTTCTCACTGGAGATATATTTTGTTATACACTGTAAACTACTTTCTTAAATGTCTGTCATTGACTTTTCTGCCATGTCTTTTTTGCTAAACTCCTCTCCCAGTTCACTTAAGCTAGCTCTGCCCTCATTCCTTTGTAATTACTTTGATAGGTTTAGCACAGTTATTTCTGACCCGAGTTTCTCACGCTGAAACCGAATGCTAAATTCTACCACGTTATGGTCACTGTTTCCTAGGGGATCCTTTGGTCTGAGATCATTTATTAAACTTACCTCATTACACATCACCAGATCCAAAATAGCCTGGTTGAATCCACAACAAGGATTTGCCTCTTCAGGTCTGTTAAGTGAGCAGTCACTCTCTGTAGCAAATCAACCAATTTGTTTTCCTTATATATCATAGTCACTATGCTTTGAAAGTACTCAATTTACTGTGAAATGCTTTGGGATGCCCTGATGCTGTAAAAGGTGCTATATAAATGCAAGTTGGATTGGAAGATGGTAGACAGTGGTGTTCCCAAAGGGTCAGTGCAAGGATCACTTATTTTTAACTGTACATAAATGTCTTTGAATACAGCGTAAGACTTCCACATTTGCAGCTGATAAACTTGAAAGAGCAGCAAACAGTAGGGATGACACAAATTTCTGGAATGGGGCAGAGAATGGCAGAGTAGGCAGACAAATAGCAGATAGAGTTTAATATTGAGGCAGTTGGCAGAGGGATAAGGAGGGGCAATGTAGATGCAATGACACAGTTCTAAAAGAGTGTGCAGGAGCGGAGGCACATCGGATGCATAGACAGTGATCTTACAGGGTGGCGGGACAGATTGACAGTGTGGTTAGCAAAGCACGTGGGACCTTGGGCTTCATAAAAAGAGACATTAACCACAAAAGCAGGAACATTATGCTGAAGCTTTATCAATCTCTGGTTAGAGCTCAAGCAATACATCCAGTTCTGTTCACCACAATTTGGGAATGATGTGAAAGTCATTGCAAGTGTACAAAGGAGGTTCACCAGTAGTGCTTCTAAAGTTTGGGGGTTTAGCTCCCAGGTTAGATTGGGAAGGATGTTTTTTTTTCTCTTGGAGCAAAGGAGATTGAGGGGAAATCTGAGAGAGGTATACAAAATTATGACAGGCCAGCATGAGATGGACCAGGAAAATACTCTCCCCATTTCCTGATAGTACAGGGGCTAGAGGGCACCAATTTAATAATTTGGTCAAGAGATACAGAGAAGTGTGAAGGAGATCTTTATAATGCATGAAGTGGTAATGACCTGGATCTTACTACCCAGAATGGTAGTGAAAGCAATGATTTAAAAAGGGAATTGACTGAAAGGAAATAATTTTTAAGAACTATAGGGAATGAACAGGGGCATGGAATTGACTGAATTGTTCTACAGGGAGCTAACATGGACTCAATAGGCCAAATGGCCCCTTGCTGTGCTGTAAAAACTCCTCGGCCATGATTCTCTGCTTTTGAGGCCTAAGTGTAGGGGTAGGACATGTTCATCACTTGATCAATCTCCAATCAGCAAGTTAAAAGCTGATTGGTTATCCTCTCAGACAATCATAGGCTTTGACCATGGAGTCTCCTCTTACAAGTTCATTCAGCTGATTCTGGGTCCTAAACACCATCACTTTGAGGGCTGGTCCAACAGGAAGGAGCTAAGTAATTTTTTTTGTGTCTCGTAAGGTGGGAGGTTCAGAGCAAGGGAAAGGTGTTGAGCCTTCAGTGGCTATGCCCTTGTTCTCCTTTTCTGCTCTTGATTGCCTCCAGCTTATAGCTAGTGCAGGCCTCCCAACCCTAACAGACAGCTTAGCCTGGTCTCAGGTAACCAGGCAATCTCCCATCTGCCAGGAAGGATGTGTTGAGCTGAAGCCCTTCTAAGGTAGTTAACAGATCTCTGAAGGGTCTTATATTCTAGCAATGTGAAAAGTCCACATTCTCACCCAGCACTTAATTGCTGACGTTGTGAAACAGGGTTAAGTATCTGTCCAAGGCCAACTCACCCAATTATTTGCCCTTCTTGCTACCTTCCTCACCACTTCTAGGGCGGAAATTACACCCTATGACTCGAAATTATTTCTTTTTGCTGTTGAACCTTGACTTCCAAAGGCCGTCAAAATGTTGGAACAGTTCGATACGAAGGTCCGGTATTACTGATATGGTTTATAGCAGGCTTTGTTTTAAAACTTGGAAGCTCAGCAACAAGAAATTTTGTTGACTTAAGGGTGTTCTTTAAACCTGGCACAGTGAAAATTCTTGACTCCCTCGCTTTTTGAATCGCGAATTGTGAACTGGAAATATAGCTTTGGGTGAATAAGAGAACGCAAAACTGAAAATGGTATACAGGCCACCAGGGTGCAAGATAGAAATCTAAACGTGCAAATAATCTAACTAGTAATTATGGACAATACACCAGATGCTGTCTTAGCACTAAAGACAGTAGTGCCAATTGCATCATGCATGTCATCTCTGGACAGGGCACGGTTAGTAAGTGAGCCAATTCCATTCCAAACACACACATGTAGATCCTGCTGATGCACAGTTTCTATCAGTATTTCTGGGACAAGTGAACAGTGTTCCTTCCCCTTCTCTCCCTCCCTCACTTCCTCACCACCACCAATCCTCAACTCATCGGAAAATAGCAGCGTCATGCTTGTGTATTCTTGAAGTCAGTCCAGGGTTTTTTTTGCCCCTTCGTGACAGCTGATACACAGAGATTTGCACACTCCAGTTAATGACTAACCCCAACCATAATGACTAACCCTGGCAACCACAGAGGACAAGTAAGAGGCTCGCTGTTTAACCACTTAGGTCCTGAATTTCCACTGAGCAGTGCTAGAGAACAAAGAAACCAACCTTTGCCCAGTATTGTTCAGATGGTTCTTTGCCAGGAACGAGATGTTGTGTGACTCAGCCAATTATCTTGCGTAACACTACAACCCAGACAGAACTGTATTCTGTATTGACAACTTTCAAGTAAAAATGGTTTGTTTTAAAAGATTATTAACCTCTTGGGAAGTCACATAACCTCCAGATGTCACACTTCAGAGTCTAAACAGTACAGGGAGAAACAAAGCCATTTATGTTCTTCTCCCTGAGAGTTGGATATTTACAAGCACATGATGAACTGTGAACGTTCTTTATCAAATAGTCATTAAACTCAGATTGACCTCAGGATGTATATAGACCATATTCCCGCAAGGAGTACCTAAACTCTAACCAAAGGAGATAGAAAAGATTAACAGCTAGACATTACAAGTATGGACCAGATCCAAGTGTATTTGTAAGCAACGTCACTGGAGATCAGCTAGTGGTATTTTCCTTCAGTCTCCAAGGTGGGAAAATGTATGTGGCTAACTATTTTTACTTGTTTGCCGTACATTTCATCAAGGCATTAGGGAGCACTGCTGACAAAAGCAGCAATATCATCTTATTTCTTTCTTCCCACTGAAATTTCTTTTGCCCATCCTTCCTCTAGTCCCAGAATGAACCCTTTCTGGCTATCTTTACCATCATGCTCAGTGGAATTTAGGAACAGGAGAAGATGGGAATCTTAAGACCACAAGATGTAAGAGCAGAATTAGGCCATTCAGCCCGTCTGCTCCACCATTCATATGTTTCTCAACTCCATTCTCCACCTTCCCCCCATTACCCATGATTCCCCCTTACCAATCAGAAAGACCAACTATGACTTGGTCTCCACAGCCCTCTGCGACAAATTCACCACCCTCTGGCTGAAGAAATTCCTCCTCATCTCAGTTATCAAGGGTCGTCCCTTTACCCTGAGGCTGTGCCCTTGGGTCCTAGTCTCTCCTACTAGTGGAAACATTTCCTCCACATCTGCTGTATCCTCTCAGTATTCTGTAAGTTTTAATGAGATCCCTCGTCGTTCTTCTAAGCTCCGTCGAGTATAGACCTGGAGTCCTCACCTGCTCCTCATATGAAAGGCCCATCATTCCCAGGATCATTCTTGTCAACCTCCTCTGGCCATCCTCCACCACCAGCTTAGATATGGGTCCCATAACTGCTCACACTATTCAAAATACAAATTCCAAATGTAATATTTCATATGCAATTCCAAATCAATGAATTATAATGGGGCTGGGGTGGTTTTTTTTTGTCATGTGGTTTTGCACCATGCTTAAAAGTTTGGGTTCAAGACAGACTGGTCAATGAGAAAAGGTCAAGAACTGTCATCAGGCTGAGACCACTTTAGAACTCTATTTATTGCATATCAATATTTAACTACAACTGTACATGATAACCTGAGATATATGAGCCTCTAATCTGACTGTTACTCTTTCAAAAGACTATTCTCTGTGTGTCTCTATCTGTCTCATACTCACCTCACTGAATTCTGCCTGCACTGTGCTATTTATGCCCAGTGGGAAGTATTGCTGTGACATCAATACAAAGTTGCTTCAGGATCCTAAAGCGCTTGCACAACAATGTTAATCTGCGTTGAAATATCTGGCTGAGTGAATTCTCTTCCCTTTGTAAAGCTCACTAATATTTCATGTAATTGAATAAGGAATAGCCAGCCTTACAATGGAAGAGGTTTCTGTGCAGGAGTTTACCCCAATTGATCTGCTGTGTAATTGATAGCAACGTGCAACCTCCATTTGTGTAGCACCTTAGATACAATAAAACATCACAGGACACCTCAGGTAGAAGACGGGGCTGTTTGGTACTAAATTATGTCCAACTGGTCAAAGACTAAAGCTCGTAGTGTTAGTGGGTACACTGAAATTGAGGAGGGATGTAACAGAGCAAAGATATTTGGAAAGGGGATAGAGTCAAAGTGATCATGTGGAATGCCTGTAGAACTCAGAGCTGGGAAATGGTAGAATAGAACTAGAGTCTGCAGGTGTGGAAGGTGTGATGCTGCTGTTGCTTTTAGAGGTTATTTGGTCCTTTTTTTTGCAGAGACGTTGTACGGCAAAGGTACTGAGCTGACTACTGAGACCACTCGAGAAAACAGTGTGGGAGGCTTTCATTCTCCCAGGTTCTGAGGAAGGGTCACCGGACCCAAAACATTAACTCTGATTTTCTCTGCACAGATGCTGCCAGACCTGCTGAGCTTTTCCAGAAACTTCTGTTTTTGTTCCTGATTTACAGCATCCGCAATTCTTTTGGTTTTTATGAGGTCTCAACAGAGTTGGAAGCTTCAGAGAATGTTTTCTGGCTGACACTCTGTCTGAATTTTCTCTTGATGCTTTTTCCTCCTGGATTGGAGAACTGCATGTGAGAATCTGTGTCTGAATTTTCCTTTATTTTGCCAAATGGTGTGTTTATGGGATGTTACAATATTAGAACAGTTAATTAGTAACAGTTATTGTCTCTGTTATTCTGGTAAGTTTTCCGATAGAATTATGTTATTCTTCCTTTGGTTGAGTTTTAACTACAGCGTTTACGTAAATTGTGTTTTGCTTAACATCGAATAGTTTGACCAGTGGTATTGCATCTAGAACAAACACTTTACATTTGCCTTTAAAGTAAGAGAAGGTTAGGGCCTAGGCTGCTGTCTTAAAACATTTGGAGGGGATCTGGTCTGGTCCATAACAAATAGAGTCAGGATATGAAGAATTTCCAAATCAAGACAATGATTTAGAGTTTGCATGGTTGAGAGGCAAGAAGCCAGCAGAGTCTTTGACACCTTTGCTAGGAGCTGAGATGAAAAAGTGAGACCATGTAATGTTGGATACATTGAACTTTGCTTCAATGGAAGTGTTCAGGAGGTTTCTAAAGCTCTGGAGGAAACTAATGAGGCAACATGGTTTTAGGCAGGTAATATTCCAGTGTAAGGACGAAGACAGTGAAATGTTTTACCACCAGGGCAGAAATAAATTTCCCAAGAGTTAAGTCTTCCATTCTCAAAAGCATGAATAAGAGTCTCAGTGTCAATGAGGATGATATGGGGAGATAGTGAACAACAACGCGTGAAGTTGCTTTCATGGTTAGTGTTACTGGAGTTACTTTGAGGGACGTCTCAACCTCTCCCTTCGCCTGAGGTACGTTGACCCTCGGGTTA
Organism: Ginglymostoma cirratum; assembly: GCA_024137785.1. Taxonomy (NCBI): domain Eukaryota; kingdom Metazoa; phylum Chordata; class Chondrichthyes; order Orectolobiformes; family Ginglymostomatidae; genus Ginglymostoma; species Ginglymostoma cirratum. The sequence goes on along the minus strand of JAHRHZ010000026.1, from coordinate 972,735 downwards.
AACCACCACCAGTCGCCTCTTCCTAATGAAAGAGTGGCCCTGTGGTCTAGTGGGATCTTTGGTGACTTTGCCTCTATAGAATTGAATTCAAGTTCCAGTGGCTGCCATAGTGGGTTTTTGAACTCCTTTCCCAAGGTACAGTTCTTGATCTCTGGGTTACTTGTCCAATAACATCACCAGTATTCTACCATGATGCCTCATGAAATTTAGTTGTTTTGATGGTTCTCCTTCTGCTTCAATGAAGCAGTGGATTTTTAAGGATTATTTAAAACGCCAAAATACCGAGCAAACAGAAAATACGCATGTTCACAGGGAACATTGGGAATAGCAGCATTGAGGCTGACATGTTTGTATGCAATACGGTACTATGAACTGATGCGGTATGAGGCATTACTGTATGGAGTTGTGCTCGCCTGAAGCATTAGCCCCCAAGTTAACCCCAATGTAGTCATATAGTAACTATGATCCAATGTAATTAAATTATGTTAATTTATTGACTTAATGGGATTGGCTCGAAGTAGAAGAGAAAAGAGCAGTGTAATAGTCCTGGTACCTCCATGGTAATATATCATCCATGTTGTTCTTTAACTATGGTTTTGGGAATTCCTAGTAAAAATCTCTAATGTTTGTGTGATTGTTAGATATAACAATCTTCAACAATCTCTATTCCCCTGCACTTCTTTCTTGTATTCTTTGAAGGAGCGTGAGCAGCACTGTGAGACCATAAGAAATAGGAACAAGAGTAGGCCATTTGGCCCCTCAAGCCTGCTTCATCATTCAGTTTTATCTTGGCTGATCCAGGATTCCTCGCGTACACTTTCTTGCCCTTTCCCCGTAATCCCTGATTCCCCAACTGATCAAGAAGCTGCCTCAGCCTTTAAATATACTCAAGGACTCTGCCCCTATAGCTCTCTGTGGCAAGGTGTTCAAAATTCTCTCATCCCTATAAGAGAAGAAATTCTTCCTCATCTCAGCCTTGAATTAGTAACATTTGTTGCTCAGCCCCCCATTTGCCCTTGACCTGTGTAGCTTGCTAGGCCCATTCCGGATGGCAGTTTAGAATCAAGCATGATGCTGTGGGTCTGGAGTTACATGTAGGCCATACCAGGTTCAGATGGCAGATTTTATACAAACATATCAACCAGGAGCAGGAAAAGGTCAATCAGCAAGATAAATAGAAATTGCTGGAGAAACTCAGCAGGCCTGGCAGCAACTGTGGAGAGAGATCAGAGTTAACATTTCAGATTGAGGGATCCTTCTTCAGAAATTTCTGAGCTCAGAACGCAGAGGTTGTTTATCTCCAGGAAGCTGCTCCGGTGTTAAATATGATTGTGGCTGATTAATATTGTTATCACAAATTCACATTGCCACTGATCACCAATATCCTTTTACTCCCTCGCTTCACAGGAATATATCCATGAGGTTTTTTAAAAATTTTCTTCATGGGAAGTTAACATTGCTAGCTGGGCCAGTATTTATTGCCCATCCATAATTGTCCAGTGGACAGTAAAGAGTCAAACACATTGCTGTGGATCTGGAGTCACATGAAGACCAGACCAGGTAAAGATGGCAGATTTTCTTCACTCAACGGAAATAGATGAACTAGATGGGATTTTACAGTGATTAAGTTTTATTCAAAATATTTATTGAATTCAAATTTTACCATTTGCCATAGTGGGATTTAAACGCATGTCCCCAGAATTTTTGCCTTGGGTTCTGGGTTACTTATCCAGTGACATTATACCACTACGTAAAATAACAAAAAACAAACCACTGCTTTAAAAATATTCAAGGACACTGTTTTCGCCACTTTTTCAGAAAGAATAAGTTCCAAAGTCTCATGACTGTCCGAGGAAAAAAAAAGCCTGATCCCTGTTTTAAATGGGTTTCCCTGATTTTTAAAGTGGCCCATAGTTATTGAGTCATACAGCCATAGAGCTGTACAGCATGGAAACAGACCCTTCGGTCCAACTTGTCCATGCCAACCAGATATCCTAAATTAATCTAGTCCCATTTGCCAGCATTTGGCCCATATCCCTCTAAACCCTTTCTACTTAAGAACCCTTCCAAATGCTTTTTAAATGTAATTGTACCAGCCTCCACCACTTCCTCTGGCAGCTCATTCCATACATGCATCACCCTCTGCAAGAAAAAGTTGTCCCTTAGGTCCCTTTTAAATCTTTCCCCATCCACCTTAAAAGTATGCTCTCTAGTTTTGGACTCCCCTACCTTGGGGGAAAAGACCTTGGAGAGAAAATCTCCTTTCCACATTGACCACATCAAGACCCTCAGGATTTGAAGTGTTTCAATCAAGTCACTTCTCACTGTCGAATGTTCAGCAGATAGAAAACTTGCCTGTCCTGCCTTTCCTCATAAGGCAACATGTTCATTTCAGGAATTAGTCTGGTAAGCTTCTTCTGAACTGCTTCCAACACATTTACATCCTTCTGTAAATGAGGTGACCAATACTGTACACCGTACTCCAGATGTAGTAATGCCAGTGCACCAAATAACTGTAGCATAACATTCCTAATTTTGTACTCCATTCCCCTTGCAACAAATGATAACATTCTCAGAGTTTTCCTAATTACTTGCCATACTTGCGCGCTAGCCTTGTACTAGTGTCATGCACTAAAACACCCAGATCCCTCTGCATCTCAGAGCTCTGCAATGTCTCATCAATACCATTACCAAGGACAAGTGACTGCGTTTGAAAAGTGCCTCATTTCTTTGTAAAGTGATGTGTGGGGGGCATCCTATGTTTATGAAAGGCACTGTCTAAAGTGCATGCCCTTTAGTTTGAAGTGTGTTTTATCAGTGAATCTTAGACTTGCCAAGTCATTCTGGATTCTGCTTTCAGTGTTGAATTCATCCACATGTCCTAGGCCCAACAGACTAGATCAGTCTGTGCATAGTGCCTGTCTGGAAGTTCTGCTCAGGCATGTCTGTGTTCCGTCTCATGTGCTGGATACTTGTGCACTGACTGTGTGTAACTGGAGGATCTGTCTCTGCACTGCTCCTGGAGCAACTGCTGGGCAGGCGGTTCAATTATCACACTGTCAGTCCTTGTTCCTATCAGCAGAGTCAGTGACCTGAACACAACAGTGGACTGTATAATAGCCTCAGCAGCAGGGCTCGGCTTTAGAATCCTGTCACAGAGTGTTGGCGGGAAGGCTATATTGTGGTCCGTCTCCAACTCAACCTTTTCAAACTTTTTGCAGGAACAAAGAATCTGTTAATTCTGATCCAGGCCGAATTAAAGAGACAGTGTGTATTCTGTTGGCTTCTGTACACTTAAAATATCCCCTTCAATTAAAAGAGACAGGGCTTCTGTGCGTAAAGCATGCCCTTTGATTGCTAATGACATGAGCTCAATTTATAAATCATGGGCTCTTTTTTTCTAATCAGGAGCAGAAAGCACAGATTGTATATTTGTCAATCGCCACATTTTCCATATGCACAGCGTGCTTTGAAAGCAATTTAAAGAAAAAGATTTCTGAATTCTGTCTATCCATTCAGGCCATAGACTGGCAAAAGCATATTGCATTATACTGGAGGACTGAAGGTACTAAACTATTACAGAATCTTCAAAACTCACTGCAAAAGTTCTTTGTACAATTATAGTTCACACTGTAATGTGACTTTTGCAAAGTTAAGGCTGCACTCATTAGACTTGTGATATCATTGATATTTCTTTCTGTTGAGTAAGTGGTGGGCTAGGATGGTGGGTGGGTTATGGATGGGGAGATGGCACGGGTTTTATTTCTTCCTGCAGTTTTTGTCGTACCTTTTCTCTCCTGGATACATTGTCTTATTGAATAGCTCCATTGGCAAAACCTTGAAATGATGAGCCAACCGAGACAGAGAGTTCACAGAGCCCTCAACAACAGAAGCCATTTGCCGCTGAACTCCAACCTGTCCTTTGAGTTTTCTTCTCCCCCAGAATTTCTGCAGGAATAAGGATCAGGAACAAGGATCCTGGTAGATTTTGATCTTCCTAATGAAGGAACACTGAGGGCATTCAAGCCATCTGTACCATTATTTCATCTTGAATAACCAACTACTGTATTAACATTGACCTGGTATTATACTTGGTTCATTGCCAGTTTGAATGACTCAGTGGTTGACACTACTGCCCAGAGCACAAGCGTCCCGTGTTCAATTCCAGCCTCGGGCGACTATCTGTGTGGAGTTTCCACGTTCTCCTTGTGTCTGTGGGGGTTTCCACCGGCTGTTCCAGTTTCCTCCCACAGTCCAAAGATGTGCAAGTTAAGTGGATTGGCCATGCTAAATTTCCCATAGAGTCCAGGGATGTGCAAGTTGAGTGGGTTGTCCATAGGAGGTGCAGGATTACGGGGATGGGATGGGGGAATGAATCTTGGTGGGATTCTCTTCAGAGGGTTGGTGTGGACTTGATGGGCCAAATGGCCTGCTTCCACACTGTAGGGGTTCTATAATACCACATAGTGGAGGTTTGCAATGTAGAGTGATGCTAACAACATGGGTTCAATTCCCACACTGGCTGAGGTTACCATGAAGAAGCCACCTTCTCAATCTCTCCCCTCACCCGAGAAGTGGTGACCCCATGTTTAACCATCACCATTCATCTCTCTAATGCAAGAACAGCCGTGTGATCCCCTGTGACTACAGTCACTTTCCTTACTTTACCAAATGTCACGTAGCACATTCATTCATTGAACCATCAGGGCAATTTTTCAATACCAAATTCTGTGTAAAACAAACATCTCAACAGATAGCATTATCTACTCGTATATACTTCCAATGCCTTGCTTTCACTCTCACTAAGAAATCTTATTGACTGGCAGAAGAGAGAAAGATAAATTGTGGGAAGAAAAATGCAAAACATAATAGGAATGATGAAAAGGAAAAATATACATTACTGCAATTTAGAAGGGGTGTGTGTGTGTGTGTGTGTGTGAGAGAGAGAGTGTGAGTGTGTGTCCCTGTGTGTGCGTCTGTGTGTGGGTGTGTGTGTGACAGAGTGTGCGTGTGTGTCTGTGTGTCTATGTGGCTGTGTGTCTGTGTGTGTGTGTGTGTGTGTGTGTGTGTGTGTGTGTGTGTGTGTGTGTGTGTGTGTGTGTGTGTGTGTGTGGCAACTTTCTGCTCTTAATCATGTTTCTGTTTTTGACCTGAAGCTATACCTTTGGTACTTGACTCAAAATTAAAACTGTAACCGCTAAGACTAATCCAGTTGAGTGATACTGAAGCAGTACAATGGACCAATGCATTAGAACACAAGATTAACAGTACTCCCACATCTCTCAGTTGCCAATCTCTTGGTTACTGATCCCCGAGTTCTTCCCAAAAAGACAGGAAGAAAGCTTGAGTCTGTTTTCTTTGCATTAACATAGTACCCATTGGGCAGGTGAGAATGAACTCGATGTTAACTATGTGAGAGTGGATGGCTTTCAAGTGAGTTAAAATCTTGTGGCGCCAAACTGCAAACATGTAACAATCACAGAGCAACTCTCCTCATTAAACATTTTAAAGCTATTTTTGTGTTTAATTTGTGATTTCACAGACTGTCACTGGGGAGCTAGGGGTTAATGGTTTCTTCAGCTTCCAATGATTGTGTTCATTCAAGTTGTAATGGACAAGGGATTATTGGAACACTTGGCTTCATCTACTGCTAATGTGAACATTAGGTTGCTAAAAACCTCTTGAAATCTTCATGATGATCAAAATTAAGAGGTGAAACTCTGTTATCAAAGCTAGTAGACTTTCTGGTGTTCTCTCCCATGAAAAGATTGAAGACTGGATTAGCATTGCTTCTGTTAAGTTTGCAAGCCTCCAAGGAGGTACCTCACTTCCAAACTGAGAGTTACAAAGTCAAGTGTCTATCAGAGAAATAAAAAAGTTAAAAAAAATCAGGAACGAACGTTTTGTATTCTGAAGCATCAAAAAGTATATTTGAAAAACAACAGGAGCTGAAATGAATCCTTGAGGGATTAGGCAGCTTCTCAAAAGACGGGACACTGAACCAGAGAGAAACTCAGCAGGTCTGGCAGCATCTGTAGAGAGAAAGCAGAGTTAACACACTCAGTCCAGTCACCATTCTTCGGAACTGACAGAACATTATTAGGTAAATACATTTCCTGGAAGAACTGCCCGTTCAGGACATCTGTGTCCAATGTCATTGACCAGTTGATGAGGTTTTATTCTTGTATTGACCTTAGCTAAGCTGGTTAGCCTCTTTTTCCTTGATGGAGAAGATTGTGAACAGACTTCCCAATCCAGACTGTTCACCACAAATTCAAGAGGAATGGTCCATTGCTGTAATGAGAGAGTATGCTGCATTATTAGACATGTTGTCTTTCTGATAAGACTTTAAGACCAGGTTCCCACTGACCTCTCAAATGTAAACAATTCCATGGCATGATTTTGAAGGAGAGCAGGGAGGAGCTGTCTCTGGTGTCCCTCTATCCCTCAACCAACACTTGAACCTGAGTTATCACATTGCAATTTCTGGAGCTTGCTGTCTGCAAATTGATTACTATGTTTCCTGCAGTCAGTATGGTAGATAACACTGCTGCCTCACAGCTCCATGGACCCAGGTTCGATTCCACCCTCAGGTAACTGTCTGTGTGGAGTTTTTACATGTTCTCCCCATGTCTGTGTAGGTTTCCTTCTGGTGCTCTGGTTTCCTCCCACGGTCAAAAGATGTGCAGGTTATGGATTGGCCATGGGAAATGTGGGTTACAGTGATAGGGTGGAGTCTGGGTCAGTGTGGGAGGGTCAATGTGGACTCAATGGGCTGAATGGCCTTTTTCTTCCATGGAGGGATTCTATGATCACAACTTGAATATGTTTCAAAAGTAAAGTTGGCTGTAAAGTACTTTGGAATGTCCTGAGATATGAAAAGTGTCGTGTAAATGTGCTTCATTTTTGGCTACACTCGGTTGTGTTGGGATAAGATGTGAAGCACTAATTCTAATGACACTTGAGGAGAAAGGAGGAGGAGAAGAATCATTCAGTGTTGGTGTAATGTGTCACGAAAGATGGTCAAGGTCTGACATTTAGTATGATTGAGTTAATATCTTTTGATGATGCCATATCATCATCTGTCAAAATATAAAAATGTGCAATTTATTCCAAGCTATTTTCTGTTTTTAAAAAGATGTGTTTTGATTATTTTAAAGCTGTCATTGACCATTGAGAAAATAGGTGACCCTTCTAGCTACCATCGTATTGCACAGCTGTAAAGCTGCTGGAGTATTAACATGTCAGTGGAGCACCAGGACCAAACTTGCAGTGGATACATATTCATGTTACGATGCTTGTAGATCGATTCAATGGGTAACATCTGAATCTACCTGACGTTTTCAAAAAAACTTACATTTTAATTAAATATTTATCCTGGCAATTACAAAATGTCATTGTCTAATGTTAAATGTCTATAAGCACCCTGATTAAAACAAATGAGAATTATATTACAGGACTGGGACAGCATCTACTTTTCCAACATTGCTGTTCTTCATTTCAGAATTTGTAAATAAAGCACTTTTTGCCTTTTCAGGCCAAAGGTTTTACACTATTCAAGGAAGAATAGGGCAGCACGGTGGCTCAGTGGTTAGCACTGCTCCTTCACAGCGCCAGGGACCTGGGTTCAATATCACCCACAGGTGACTGTATGAAGTTTACATATTCTCCCCATGTCTGCATAGACTTCCTTTGGGTGCTTCAGTTTCCTCCCACAGTCCAAAGATTTGCAAATTAGGTGGACTGGCTGTGCTAAATTGCTCATAGTGTCTAGGGATGTGCGGGCTGGATGCATTAACCCTGGTAAATGCAGTGTGAAAGGGAAGGGAGTGGGTCAGGGTGGGATGCTCTTCAGGGGGTTGGTGTGGACTTGATGGGCTGAATGGCCTGCTTTCACACTGTAGGGATTCTATGAAGAGCTGAAATATTTTCTGGGTGTCTTTGCAAAAGAGCCAGTACTTATTAACAACCCATTAGCCGCTGTATTTTATTAAATGGCAACAATGAGCACATTTCAAAATTGGCAGTGTGGCACAGTCAGTGGACTTTTAATCCAGGTATTTAGACTAATGTTCTGGGGATATGTGCTCAAATCCCAAGACAGCTAATGGTCACTTTTAAATCTGACTGATTTTAAAGAAAATTAGAATTGAGAGCCAGACTCCAGAAATAAAGGCAAGGGCAGTGTTTGGTGACACTCAGGAGGATGTGCAGAAGTCACAAGGGAAATGCTTGTTGTGAATAAGATTTATTGAAAGATGTCCACACGCAAGTCCTTGTCTTCATAAACGTGTCTGCAACTTTTTAGTTTCAGACTTTGGTTGTATATTTTGAAATATGGTTTTAATTATTTTCATCTTTAAAGATTGGCCGGAAGGGGGAAATTAGGTGGTGGGATGGTGGAGGGAAGAGATTGGATGGGGCTTGTTTTCTCCCCGTCTCAGACTCAATCATCCTCCCAGCACCATCTATTTTCTCTCCAACCAACCCCCACCCCCTCAACAACTGCCCAGCACCCCATCCGTTCTCTCCACTTTGACCCCATTTGATTCCTGTTTCAAGGCAGCACCTTTTCTGTGCACATGTGCAGCGCAGACTCTTGAGCATGATTCAACAATGGGCCTGGAACTGTGCTCATGTGTCCTGCTGTGTAAGGGTGTATATACAGTCACTCCAACGTCCCAGTGTCACCAAACACTGCCAAAGACAAAATCCTCCACACACTGAAAATCTGAAACACGCACAACAAACACTGGAGAAACTCAGCAGGTCTGGCAGCATCTGTGGAGAGAGAAACAGCATTAATATTTCAAGTTCAGTGATGAAGAAGAGTCATACTCATGAAACTCTCACTGATGATTATAAAATCCATCTGGTTCCCCAGTATCCTTTAGGGAAGGGAATCCTTTCCTGGTCTGGCCTACATGTGACTCTAAACCCACAGCAATGTGGTGGATTCTTAACTACCCTCAGAAATGGCTGAGCAGCCCACTCTGTTCAGGGGCAATTAGGGATGGGAAACAACTGCTGGCCTTGCCAGTGACACCCACGTCATTAAAGCATTAGAGTCATAAAGTTATAGAGCATAGATTCAGACCCTTTGGTTCAACTTGTCTGTGCCGACCAGATCTCCTGAACCAATCTAGTCCCATTTGTCAGCATTTGGCCCATATCCCTCTAAACCCTTCCTATTCATGTACCCATCCAGATGCTTTTGAAATATTGTAATTATATCAATCTCCACCATTTTCTCTGGCAGCTCGTTCCATACACGTAGCACCCTCTGTGTGAGAAAGTTGCCCCTTAGGCTCCTTTTAAATCTTTCCCCTCTCACCTTAAACTTATGCCCTCTAGTTTTGGACTCCCCTACCCTGGGGAAAAGACTTTGGCTGTTCAACTTGTCTATGTCCCTCATGATATTATAAACCTCTATAAGATCATCCTTCAGCCTCTGACACTCCAGGGAATGAAGCCCATATTTAAAAAGTGGTTATTCGGATGTGAGACATTTCAGAGCATTATTTGACCAAGATTTCGAAAGGCAGTACTTATATTTAGGATGAATCTTTTAAAAATGCCAGCACCCCAAAACAACAACAGTATTTTCAGTGTAGGAGAAAAATCCCACAGCTTGTTTAAGCAGCATAGAAGTAGTTTTCCATTGTGTTAAGCCATTGGAACAGGTTGGATCCAAGTCAATTCTTCCCACAGAGTGAATCTTAGCTAGACTTTCAGGAGAACTTCCAGACACTTTGTGAAAAGGTACGTAGGCGGGGAAGATTTTAGAGGGGGAGCAGCTCCGTGCAAATCGTCAGCACTCCCTATCCCTTGACACTGGGCAAGGCCTAGGGGATTTTATTCTCTAGTACCTTGTCACTCTCCAGCAATAATGTGTTTCACTACAAGCCCTAAAGAAATAGGAAGGATTTTTTATTGGAATAAATTACTGGGACTAAAATATAGAAGTGATACGTAATATGGGATAAATGAAAGAACTGTGGATGCTGGAAATGTTGGAAAGTCAAACCAAGGTAGGACTTATACAGTAAATGGTAAGGACCTGAGGAGTGTTGTGGGACAAAGGGACCTAGGAGTACAAGTACATAGTTTATTGAAAACAACGTCACACGTAGACAGGATGGTGAAGAAGGCATTTAGCAATGCTGGCCTTCATCAGTCAAGACTGAGTGTAGGAGTTGGGACGTTATGTCACAGTTGTACAAGTCATTGGTGAGGCCGCACTTGGAGTATTGTGTACAGTTTTGGTCACCCTGTTATAGGAAAGACATTGTTAAACTGAAACTAGTAGGCCTGAGGTAAAGGGAGAGGTTGGCCAGGATAGGACTTTATTCCTCGGGACGTAGGAGACCGAGGGATGATCTTATTGAGGTGTATAAAATCATGAGGAGCATTGATACAGTCTTCTTCCCAGGGATGGAGAATTGAAAACTAGAGGGGCGTAGGTTTAAGGTGAGAGGGGAAAGATTTAAGAAGGACCTGAGGGGCAACTTCTTCACGCAGAGAGTGGCACGTATGTGGAATTGGGCTGTTAGAGAAGGTGGTTGAGGCAGGTACAATAGCAACATTTAACAAAACATTAAGATTGGCACATGGATGGAAAGGGTTTAGAGAGATACAGACCAAATCTGGGCAATTGGACTTAGCTGAGTGTGCACCATGGTCAGCATGGACCAGTTTGGGCCAAAGGGCCTGCTTCCATGCTGTATTATTCTATGAAACTATGGCTGTATCTGAAACAAACAAAAACAGAAGTGCTGGAGAAACTCAGCAGGTCTGGTAGCAACTGTGGAGAGAGAAACAGAATTAATATTTCTGGTCTGGTGACCCTTAAAGCCATGGCAACCATAGAAATGATATAGCATTGAAGGAGGGCATTAGGTCCATCATGTCCATGCCGATGCAAAGATGCCCAAACGCCCTTTCTTCTTCTTCTTCAGAACGTGGATAATCCAGGCTCTGATTGGTGATAGATAGTCGCATAAACAAAAACAGTCTGCAATTTTGTGCATTTTTATATTGTATGATAATTTTTCAGTGCAAAAAATGAGGAGATTCTCATTATAGTGAATATTATGCTAATATTGTGCTGTGCAGGAATGCCAAGTTCTTAGTTTTGTAGCGGTATCTTTTGAAATTCAGAAACAATTGCCATAGAACTACAGCATGTGAAGGAAAATGTCAGTTCCTCAGCACACTGTCAACGCGGCTCTACAAATGGCTCAAAGAAAAAGTAATTATTCCCTACCCCCACCATCATTTAGTTAAAGTGTTGTTTGGGGAAATGATACCAAAATCAGGCACACTGCCAGCACAATCATTTTATACGGAGCAGTTGTGAATAAGTACAGTAGGTGCATGTTAATAAAATCTGGAGATCCTCTGGTGATTAAAGAGTGTGTAGGGATAGCGCAGCGCCAAGTGACCTAGATTCTTATCTTGCTCAGGCTCTGATGATGTTTGATTCTCCTCCATGCAAAGGAGCAGCAATACTCAGTAGCAGAGGTCAAGTATTTAAAAGATAAATGTAAAAACAGTTCAAGGAGCCGTAATATCTTTCTCTTCTCCCAATGTTCTCCTCTCCCCTCCTGCTTCTCTCCACCCGACTTTGTTTCCTGCAGAGATTGACATCTTTTGAAATTAATTCTAAGATTTTTGTCCTTGTTTTCAAATCCTTCCATGGCATCGATCAGGCGCACCACCCACTGCCCCCCATGCACCCCACCCCCACCCCCTCATCTCTAGAATCTCTTCCGGTCCCACAACTCTCAGAAACATCCCCAATTCTGACTCCATCCCTGACTTTAATCACTGCAAATTGTGGCCGTGCCATTAGCTGCCAAGGCCCTAAGCTACAGAATTGCCAAGCTCAACATCTCTGCCTTAACAAATTATACAATTCCTACAGTGTTGAAGCAGACCATTTGGTCCATCAAATCTGCACCAACCTTCTGAAGGGCATCCCATCCAGACCCATCCCCTTATCCTATCCCCATCCTTAGAACCAAGCTTTGCGGTCACTTAACCTAATGTGACTTGGTGTCTAATTTGGTACATCCCTGTGAAGCATCTTGGGATGCCTTACTAGACTGAAGTTGGGAGCTACATAAATGCAAACTGTTTTTGTTGCCTGGATCTGGTATTGTCGCCTGGGCACCCACTGATGCCCTCTCCAAGTAGCTGCTTGCCCTATTAGGAGCTGTCACTTCAGCCTGTCAACTAGAGAAGGTGGTGGGAGGAGGGCATTTGTGGGGAAGTGGCAGTGTCCCTACCTCTGAGCCAGGAGACCTGGGTTCAGGTCTCACCTGCTGCAGAGATGTCAAATAACATCTCTGAACAGATTGGTTAGAAAATATCTAGAAGATGGTGGGAGAGGGTTTTGGAAGAATCTCACAGCCTGCAATTTCCTAAACATCACTGGAGAATGATTGGGAGGACAATTTGTACTCAGTGTTTCCCCCTCTGCGCCCAGTTGGTACACCAGAGAGCTGAGGCTGCAAGTAATGTTCCTACTGAATTTAGTTAGCCTCACGTCCTGAAGCATGGCCTTGTCCATGGCTGTTATGGATTGTGCATTCAGCAAACAAGTCTGTGTCAACTGCTTAGAGAGGTGGAGCACGGTGAGGTGTGCTGAGGTTTTAGCAGATAAAGTTGCATCAAAGATCTTGGCACTCAAGTTCATTTTTAAGAAAGGAATTTGAAATCTTCTGGAAAAGGAGTTCCTCACAAAAAATCAAACGAACTGAGTGAGGATCCAGAAGGAGAAACAAATAAAACTGGTGAATGAGACCTAATGGTCCAACTCACCTTTGTATATTTCAAAATGGAGCTCTAGCATGTTCATTTCTAAGTGTGACTGTTCACACAGGTTTCTCCACCTCACTTACCTCTCCAACCACCAAGCAATAATCGTCTGGCAGAATAAGCAGGTATTCCCCAAGCAAATGTAACGTTGAAGAGCTGCTATAGAGAACATGAGGAAGCGAATGGGTGGGAAAGGGTGGCAAGTGTAACATAGAATCCAATCAGAGCATGCTTGATGTATACAGCAGGCCAGGCAACATCTGTTAAAACCCTCAGGTCAAAGATCTTGCCTCAGAACTGAACATTGTGGCTGCTAGACACGGCTATCCTCCCTATCACTGATACCCTGTGCTGTTTATTAGTGGACCATGTAACCCACAATTGACAGATGGTTATTTTATAGGCAAAGTTACTATGCCGAATCCACATTTCATTTTAAGGAGTTTTTTTTTTCCCAAGCAGTGTCTATTATCCCTGAGTTCTGTCTGAAATGTTAAGCCTGGATCCTCTGAAAACTACGCAGCTTTTGGGATGTTGGTAATTCTTACTCCTGTCAGCATGCAATTAGGCTTGGACAGAAATGGAATATATTGTTGTAACTTGTTTGTGGGTGGGAAACAGCTTTAGACAATCTTACCTGTGCAGCATGTAGAGGTATTACCAGTATTGCTGGTAAGAGGATTATTACAATTACATGTGGCTTAATAACTGATCTTCAAATCATGCGTATTGCTGCATAATAACTTTTTGTAGGCAGAGTGTGCGGATATTCTTCTCCACCTCCTCTCCTGGATTATAATTCTGCTGATGTCTTCACTGCAATCAGCCCTGAGGCTGTCTCTGCGTGTCTCTGCACAATTTAATGAGAGGTTAGCTACTGCTAGTTTCAGCTTACTGTGCGTGCACTGTGACAGCAGAAGCAGATTGGCACCATGGCACCAGCCCTAACAGTTGTACAAGAGCCGAATAATGGAAACTTTTCCTTTCCAAGAGAAAATAAAAATTGTATTCAAGCAAACAGTCAAAATACCTTTGTTAAATTTGCACATCTAGGCTGGAAACATGGAAAAGTTTGTTTAGAGCGTGGAAATAGATGAGAAAGCTGCTGCAACAGTTTCACACTGAGCCTTTCTAAACGGCTGGTTTCAGGAGAAATGCAAATTGCAGCAAAGCTGCAGTTTCTCATTGTCAAAACAATTTTTCCATTGTACTGTCATCGTGCAGTGCACACTGCCTTGAGCAACACTATTGTAAGAGGTAACACAGTGTGGAGCTGGGGGAACACAGCAGGCCAGGCAGCATCAGAGGAGCAGGAAA
>JAHRHZ010000026.1:934963-958196 GCA_024137785.1 Ginglymostoma cirratum | reverse complement strand
CTGACGTTTCGGGCCGGGACCATTCTTCATGAAGAAGGGTCCCGACCTGAAACATCAGCTTTCCTGCTCCTCTGATGCTGCCTGGCCTGCTGTGTTCCCCCAGCTCCACACTGTGTTATCCCTGACTCCAGCATCGGCAGTTGTTACAATCTGTATTGTAAGAGGGCTGTCTTCTTTGGACAGCTCCAAGTAATTCAATGACTCCATCTATCCATCTCACTGCCTCAGAAAGGCAGCCAACATAATCAAAGACCCTTCCCACCCCGATTATCATCTCTTCCAACCTCTTCCATCAGTCAGAAAATATAAAAGCTTAAAACACAAGTAAGGTTCAAGAACAGCTTCTTCCCCACTGTTATTAGACTCCTGAATGGACCTGTCAAATTTCAAACTTAATGTTGAACTCACTCTCTGTGGACCTTTTCTCTGCATTCCTCACTCTGTTCTACTACCCTAATGCACTTTCTTTAGTATGATCTGCCTGTTCTTTAAGCAAAACAAAACTTTTCACTGTACCTAAGTACATATGACAATAATAAATTAAATCAAAGCCAACTTGGTGACTGGACTGGAAGTGCTGATGTAACCTGGAACTGCTGTAGCTTCGCACGTAAGCTGGCCAAAACACCGACCAACATTCTTACGTTACACTGTTTTGTCATGAGCTGGCTGCAGACGCAGCAATCAGGTGGAATTTTCCCCTTCTTGAGGGACAGAGGGAAAATAATTGGAAATAATTGGATAGTGGGTGCTGGAGAGATACCAGTCCCGTTTTCACCACTGCATCAAATAAATTCTGGACTACAAGGTCCATTGGGGACTTTAGATATTTTTCTGATCAATCTGTTCAGAGGTGTGATGACACACCTCTTGAGCAGGCAGGACTTGAACCCAGATCTCCTTGCTCAGAGGTAGGCACACTACCACTATGCTACAGGAACAGTCAAAATGTGGGACTTCATTGACCCACCACCAGGTAAATCCCTGAAATGATCAACAAGTGGTCACTTTGGAGCTCAGTGCACCTCCTCCCCCCGATCTCCTACTTTCTGGGTGAGAAAGGCAGTTAGTTTCCCAATTGGGAATCAATGTAACCTGCCTGAAATGTTGGAGGGATGGGGACAAAGTCAATTCTATTGTCACAGTTGGGGGCAGGCTAGTGACCCCTTGCAGCCTCTGTTCTGCCCTTGCCTCTGACCTTGATGCCTCTGAGCCCACATCCCGGTAACTGCAACCCTGCAACAAGAAATTAAAGAATCTTACCATCTCAAAGCTGAACTCTCCCCCAGATCATCCCGCCCCATGGAGCAGATCTTTAAACAAGCAGATTGGCATGCAATTAGATGAGTTACCTTGGCCTTGTGGGTGATTGTGGGATGTGTTAGATGCCACCTAACACTTTCACCCCCACACTTTGAAAGTTATGGACTGAACCTGTTCCACCATTCAATGGGATTCCACTTCATCTGTGAGCAAGCACAATTTGCCCATTTTGGACACATATCCTTTAACACTTACAAAAGGACTGGTTAATAAAAAAAATTATCAAACTCTGATCTATATATTCACATAACCAGCATGTTCAGGGATATTATTAAACACCTCTGAGGCAGGGGGGGTCTTTTACCCAGGCCTCCTGGCTCAGAGGTCAGGACACTACCACACTAACCCTCGAAACTCTTCTAAAATTGTTCCATGCAACAAAATTTGCCATTTGATGGAGTCGGTTAACCCTCCAACATACTCTGTGTGCAGGTGTTTCCTAATTTCACTCCTGAAAGGTCTGTCTCCAATTTTTTGACCACGCTCACTTCTGTCAACAAATAGAAATAGTTTATCTTGACAGACTGGAGCATTTACCCAGATCAGCTGTTAGTTTCAGATCTGATGATGATAATATTTGTTTTTATTGAGCAATGGTCTCAAATGATATTGGACCAAGGATCACAGTATGGGCCAAAGACTCTAATATGGACTTAGGTCACAGATCAGCCAAGATCTCATTGAGTGGCAGAACAGGTTCGAGGGGCTGAATGACCTACTTCTGTTCATGTGTTCCAAAGACTTGTTGTTTTGAACTTTAAGTTTAGGTTAAAAATGGGATAATTTCCCTTCCCCTTTTTTGCCCTCAGTCGAAGTAACAGACAATGAGAGCAGTAACAGTAATATCTTGCATACATTGTCAGTAATTTTGGGGAGAAATAGGGTGAAGACAAAAGCAAAATGTTAAATGGTAATTGCATTTTAACCATGATGAATTTTGCAAGGCGTGTGTTATAAAGCATCGCCTTTCGTTGAGTGAGAGCCATTCGAGAGACAAGAAGGAGTCAGGTCAAAGGCATTTTAAGTAGATCCTAATTAAACAGCACATTATTCAATTTCTGACAATGTACCACTCTTAACGGCTGAACATTGTTCTTCGATTCAGCTTCTGTTATCTGCTTAAGAAGTGTATCTTATAACCCTGTGTAGCTGGAACCCAATGTTTATCTTTCATGCGGTGGCCTCATGCGGAGGGGGAAAAAGAGGTAACGCAGTATAAAGGCCACATCTTTTTATTTAGCTGTATTTTTGATGTTCCACGGGGATCAGTGCTGGGACCTTTGTTGTTTGTAATGTATATAAATGATCTGGAGGAAAATGTAGTGGTCTGATCAGTAAGTTTGCGGCTGATACCAAAATTGGCCAAGTTGCAGATAGTGAGGAGGATTGTCAAAGGATACAGCTGGATTCACATAGATTGCAGATTTGGGCAGAGAAATGTCAGATGGAGTTTAATCCAGATAAATGCAAGGTGATACATTTTGGAAGATCAAATTCAGATGAGAATTATACAATTAATGGCAGAACTCTTAGGAACATTGACATTCAGAGGGATCTGGACATACAGGTGTACTGATCTCTGACAGTGGCAACACAGGTGGATAACGTGGTCAAGAAGGCACACAGCATATTTGCCTTCATCAGCCGGGGCATTGACTGTAGAAGTTGGCAAGTTATGTTACAGCTGCACAAAACTCTAGTTAGGCAGTTCTGGTTGCCACGCTACCAGACAGATGTGGATTCTTTAGAGAGGGTGCAGAGAAGGTTTACCAGGATGTTGCCTGGTCTAGAGGGTTTTAGTTATGAGGAGAGGTTGGATAAACTCAGATTGTTTTCACTGGAAAGATGGATGCTGAAAGGTGAGCTGATACAGGTCTTCAAGATTACGAGCGGCATAAATAGGTGCGATAGTCAGAAGCTTTTCCCCAGGGTAGCAAGGTCAACTACAAGAGGGCACAGGTTTAAGATGAGAAGGGGAAAGTTTCCAGGGGAAGGGCAGGGAAAATGTTTCACACAAAGGGTTGGGGGTGCCTGGAATGCTCTGCTTGTTGATGGGGTGGTCTATGGTACAGGGAGAAAGTAGGAACAGGGGAGTGAGTTGGATGATCAGCCGTGACCAGATTGAATGGTAGAGCAGGCTCAACGAGCTGAAAGGCCTACTCCTGCTCCTATTTTTAATGTTTCTGTGAAACCTTTCTCATGAGGGCTGTTACGATGGGGAGGGAGGCGAGAGTTGGGTGACACCAAGCACTGTTAGCAGCTAGCATTAAAACCATATGAACCAACACTGTTTTGTGTCAACAACCTCACCCAGATGCTGGGTCATCTAGGCTGCCAGCTCAGTACAAATGATACCTACCTGAGAGAGGAGTTTAAGAGAGGAACAGATGATTGATATTTTGCTATGACGGTAGTTAACTGAAAAATACTGGAGGCAACCTGGTGCATTCCAAGTTGTGTAGTTTGTGAAAACCAACCAACGCACAGTGTGTGAACAGGAAAATCAATAACCTGTCCCTTTTGGCAAGTGTTGACCCTGTTTGCCAAAAGCAAGGTTGTGTGAAAAAGAGATATTAAATACTAAAATTTAATTTTAAGACATTCTCAAGCAATGCAGGTAATTCTTTACAGAGTATGAGGATAATCTACTCACCAATACACCAAGTCACTGGGTACCAAGACGCAAAATGGTCACACGTTTACATCTCATCATAACTTCCTATTTATTTTCTTGTGATCAGGGTCAAATGTTTTCCAGTATAGAGAGACGGACAGTTTGAGGGTAGATTTCTTACACCGACAGATTAACTAGATGATGTAAAGGAAGCTCTGAGCAATCCTAGATCTCTTGTTTTCTTGGTCAATGCATGTTGCATGGCCTGGAATGAGAGGGAGGAATACAATTTAAAAGATATTCTCTCCCATCAACAGGTTCAAGGTAAAGTGTAGAATACGAGAAATCAAATATTTGAGGGAGTTGTTAAAGATTCACCTCTCATCTAATGACAAAACTCAATTGGTACATCACCTCAGCTCTGCCTACAAATTGCAACATTAAATAATAAGTGAAAATATGTTGTGGTTATGTGCAGTTTGGTAACAAACACTAAAAATGTTGCACTTTGCAATCCTCCACCAGCATCAGGCAATGACTGATGATGTTATTTTGCAAATGTTAAAATCCTTATTAATGTTTATAAGAGTGAAATTGGGCTTCAGTTGGGCCTGGGTAAAGAGTCGAACATGAAATAGATGGCAGCTGTTGGGCTGCTTATTATAGGCCCTCCTGTATTCATTGTCATTTTCAGCCAATGAGCAGCACAATTTCAGAGAACTGGGTCGACATTTGAATCAAGAATCTGAGTTTGTTCACAGAAAAACCTGGACAGACCTCCAGGCTGTTTTACGTCTAGTTTCTGGAAGTTTCCTCCATTCACATCTGCTCTCTGTCAAAAAGACAACATTTACACTACAGACTATATACAAAAGACATTAGTAACGTCATCCCCACATTGAACTCCGCTGAACTGAAAGTTTTAGGTGCACTCAGAGAAACAATCTCCAGGGCAACTTCAGATGCCAAGATAGAAAAGCAACTTCAGATTTCTGAAGAAGGGTCTAGGCCTGAAACGTTAGCTTTCCTGCTCCTCTGATGCTACTTGGCCTGCTGTGTTCATCCAGCTCTACACCTTGTTGTCTCATTGGAACGTATATTTAAAGGCGTTGAATTGAACCCAAGATTTGCCAACATTGTTTATCATTCAGAGAATATTACCATTTGCTTCATGAGCATTACATTGCTCTGCCATATATTCCTGAAAGAGAGGAAACTTAAAAGAAAATTCCATTCCCTAGTGTGTTTGTGTCTGATGTTAAGAGATGAGAGAGATACAGGAAAACTCAAAGGTCTATGTTCTTGGATAGTCCACCAAAGCAGGGTGGGGAGTGGGGAGCGAAGTAATTCTGAACCCCCTCCTACAGTTTATTCAATAGCATTTCTTCATCATCCACACACCTGCTATTGCCCACCATGAATTGTTGAGAAAATTGTGTTCAAAGGGTCGTGGTAACAAGGTGTGGGGCTGGATGAACACAGCAGGCCAAGCAGCATCATAGGAGCAGGAGGTGTTTGTTGAAACAAGTTGTGATTGTGATGTAGTATTTGGAAAGCATCTGTCGGAAATGTGTTTAATCGAATTTGGAGTAATTGGCTGGGGGTGAAACAAAATGGGAACAGTGAAGCTTCACCCGGTGTAGTTCAGCAAAACAGAAGCATCTGGAGCAGCGGTGGGATGGAGAAACATGACTCTGTCCCAAATGCCTCATAGACCTTTGGTCCTCCATAGTGCATGCAGGAGTTCTCTCCTGAAATATCAGTTTGTCGCTGGCGGCTGAGGGCTTGCAAAGGAGTCTGTGGTTTCAGTAATGCCACGTGTGTTATAGAATAATCACAAAACACAACAAAAGACTTCTGCTGGGATTGTATTCTGTGATAAGTTCAGCCACATCGATACCTGGTGGTTAAGTCCACATCTACCACCTGACTGATATAATCATCGCTCTTCAGAAAGCAGTTTTAAAATGACAAGTCTCGTTTACTTCATGTTTTGAAAAAAGGCCACTCTAAAGAGTATCAGAGATAAAAGGTACTGCAGATGCTGGAGAATCCGAGATAACAAGCATGGGGCTGGATGAACACAGCAGGCCAAGCAGCATAATAGGAGCAGGAAAACTTGACGTTTCAGACCTAAACCCTTCTGAAGGGTTTAGGCCCAAAACGTCAAGTTTTCCTGCTCCTATGATGCTGCTTGACCTGCTGTGTTCACTCTAAAGAGTGTTTATTTCACCGGGGTGGCACGGTGGCTCAATGTTTAGCCCTGCTGCCTCACAGCGCCAGGGACCCGGGTTTGATTCCACCCTTGGGCGACTGTCTGTGTGGAGTTTGCACATTCTCCCTGTGTCTGTGCGGGTTTCCTCCAGGTGCTCCAGTTTCCTCCCACAGTCCAAAGATGTGCAGGCTCGGTGGATTGGCCACGCTAAATTGCCTGTAGTGCTCAGGGGTGTGTAGATTAGGTGGGTTACAAGGGGACAGGCCTGAGTGGGATGCTCTGAGGTTCGGTGTGGACTTGTTGGGCTGAAGGGCCTGTTTCCATGCTGTAGGGATTCTACAACATCTTGTTTCATACCTTAGACAAAAATAATCATTCAGAATAGTTTTCCAAGGGAACCCCTCCACTCCAAGCTGCCATGTTGCATGTTAGATCAAGTGACCTGTCACACCCCCTCCCCGATTTCTGAAGAAGGGCCTAGGCCTGAAACATCAAGCTTTTCTGCTCCTCTGATGCTGCTTGGCCTGCTGTGTTCATCCAGCTCTACACCTTGTTATCTCAGTGCGCAATGTGCTGTGTAAAGTAGCTACTGAAGAGCTTGAATCTGTTCAGTATCCACCTGCAAAATACTGAACATTTGGTAAGGTCATCACAATAACTCCCACTTGCATTGAATGTATTTCCTGCATTATCCACAGTCTTATTTAACAGTTCGACCACCAATGATGACAATTAAAGCAACCCACATTGTAAAGTATTAGCAGACAGCAGAAAGGTGTGGGTTTTACAGAACCATCTGGCATCGTTTACCACTGGGACTGGAATGCCCTGGAAGGAAAGGGAACGTTTAAGCCTCAAACACAACCCCAGCTTTGTTCAATGTACAAACTATGAATAAGATCCAGAATTGTCACATGCCCATTAAAAACCACTACATTGCAGTAAGGGTCTGAATGGAATTTGATGACTTTCAATGGTGTGCAATTGGGAACTTTTTTTTTAAAAGATTACTGTTATAATTTACTGCAGAGTTCTTTCCTGATTGCCCGTAATTGTTTTACATCTTTATTGAGCAGAGGCATTTGCTGAATTTTGGGGTGTCTGTAGGTTCAGTCTCTGAGCTATGTATAAGATAGCTACTTTCTCAAGGTACTGGGAGTTTATGATGGGGCTGACTTCTTGATTCTCACGCTATTTGACAGGCAGTCAGATTTGGATCTGCACAAGGCCATTAGGCTCCAGGGACCTATTCTTAGGCTAGATCCTGGAGCATTGTCAGCCATCAAGGTACCCACTCTCCAATCAAACCATGCCTGAAGTCTTGAGCTAGGAAAGGATAAATAAAAAGGGTTTTTTTTATGGAAGTATAGCTGACCAACAATGATTGCATGGGCTCAAGTATGCATGTCATTTGAGCAATATATTACAGAGAGCAACTGAACTCCACTAGAAGTGATTATCAGCAGAAGAGAAGCAAGTGAGAGAAAAGGCATCTCAGGAAAAATGCAAGGAGATACACTTCTCACAACAGAATGCAAGAGTCAGGACCAGGAGTACGCCATTTGGCCCCTCGATCCTGCTCCATCATTCAATGAGGTCATGGCTGATCCAAATGGGGCCACAGCTGTACATGAAGCTTACACTGGACAACCTTAGATTCTTGGCTAGCAATGGAGTCAATCTAACTCCTCCTTGAAATGACCTTGGCTCCACCACTCTCTGGAATTGGGAGCTACAAAAGACTCAATCCTTTGAGAGAGAAAAAAAAAATCTTTTCATCTCTGCTTTAAATGAGTGACACCTTATTTTTAAACTATGTCCCCTAGTTCTAGTCTGTCCCACAAGAAGAAACTTTCTTTCACTATCGACCCTGTCAAGTCCACCCTGCACTTCTTATGTTTCAATAAGATCACGCCCATTCATTTGAACTACAATAGAGTTGGAGTTCCTCATAATGTAACCCTTTAATCCCAGGACTGCTTCTAATGCGTTTGTATCCTTTCTTCAATAAGGAGACTGAAAGTTTACATGGTATTCCAAATTGGTCTCACCAATTCCCTGGACACCTACTTATGCATTCCATTCTCCTTGCAGGCCATGTTGAATGTTGAATCACATCTTGTATATCTAAATACCATAAAGCAATCAGGAACCAAACACCTTCAACTTAATTGCTCTGGAGCTAACAATCAGTCCAGCCATGCTGCCAAACTGTACGCCCAGTGGTATATAATTCTTCAGATTCCATTTTGCAGATACCAGCCGATATTGTAATAACAAACCCAAACGTTCAAATCTATTTTGGATCTTTAGCTATAGTGTAGGTGTCTAACGTATTTGTTCATACTTTGACCAGAAATCTCCACATGAACCATCTGGGAGTCATTCCAGGAGTCTGCAATTCAGCAAGGTATTCCTGAAGGTGAACAGGATCCACTAATTTTAGAACGGGTTGGTATTGAGGCTGGAGCAGAAATCGAAACGCCCCCTTCACATGTCACAAACGCAACAATCCGTGACTGCCATATACTTTCCCTCATTAACCCTCCCTGCATTCAGCTGTATCCTCCTCCTCCTGGACCCTCCCAAATCAGTCTCTCAGGCTAAACCGGGCCAGTTGTAACTTTGGAATCCTGTTTGCCCACAAATGTTTTCATCTGACCCCATATACCGCTTATCTCGAAGGTCACCTAATTCTACACAAGAACAAAAACAGAGGTTGCTTGGAGCTCAGCAGGTCTGGCAGCATCTGTGAAGAAAAAAGTCAGGGTGGCACAGTGGCACAGTGGTTAGCACTGCTGCCTCACAGCGCCAGGGACCTGGGTTCGATTCCACCCTTGGGTAACTGTCTGTGTGGAGTTTACACATTCTGTGTGGGTTTCCTCCGGGTGCTCCGGTTTCCTCCCACAGTCCAAAGATGTGCAGGTTAGGTGGATTGGCCGCGCTAAATTGCCTGTAGTGTCCAGGGATGTGTAGATTAAGTGGGTTGCAGGGGGATGAGTCTGCGTGGGATGCTCTGAGGTTCACTGTGGACTTGTTGGGCTGAAGGGCCTGTTTCCACACTGTAGGGATTCTATTAACGCTTGGGTCCGGTGACCCTGTCTCAGAACCTTCCCCCACTTTACCAGTTCCTGCATCTACCACTGCCTCAGCTCATCTATAGTTGACACTCTCACCCACACCCTGTCACCTTCAGTTTCCACCCTCCAACCTCTATAATATCAATTGATATTATATTGTTCAATGGGTATGTTAATACCCCAGCACTAAGTCCTGCTCCACCCACTCTCCCTCCCCTCCCCTCACCTCACCTACTTCGGCTGTTTGTTCCTTAGAACTCAAATTTAAACCTTGTCTTTTTCTCTAAAATCCCTCAAGACCTTGCCCCTCCCCATCGCTATAACCACTTCCAACCTCAACCAACTGTTTCTCTGACCCAGGCTTTTAGTGCATCCCTCATCCAATGCCATCAGATCCTTAACTCAAAGCTTATGTTCCCTCCTTGGCCCCGCCCCTCTGTCCCTAACCCTCCATAATCCATGGCCCTGTCTCTCCTCCTTTAAAACATAACCCTTTGACTCCATTGTTTGTCATCCTTGAACCCCAATTACTTTGAAATAATGGCACAGAGGCTGATATCCCATCACCAAGTCACCCTTTCATGTGCACAGTACATGGGCTGCGACCAGCCGGCTCAGAGCCAGCCCCTAGAATGAGGAGATCCTGAATCTCCTGTTTATATTGTTTAGCCAGGGCTCCCTGATTCACCCAGTTAACAACGCCAATCAAGGATCTTATAGTCACTGAGATCCACCTGGTTCTAATCACTGCACTCTTCCTCTTCCTATCTCCCTCTGGCTTATCATTTATTTTCTGATGATGTCTCTGTTATGTTTTGCATTTCTCTATGGTGGCTACATAAATGCAAGTTGTTGCTGCCGAATAATTTCAGGTGTATGTCCCTGTCGGTGTGCAGAAATGCTGGATGGTATCCTTAACATGGGACTTAGTCTGCAAAGCAAATAATTCTGTTTTTGTTTGGATGAATGTGGGGTACAGAGTCTTTAACTCAGAAATTTGCCAAGGTTCAATGTACACTTGAAAACATTTGTTGCAATGTATTTATAAGTTCCAGTAACCTTTCAGCCATTGATGAAATAGTCAATTAGCAAAATAAGTAGGTATCACAGCTTTAGTTTAAAAGGGGAAGTCTTGTAGTACCAGGGAATTTCCAGACTTGCTGAATTCCTACTACAGACAGTTCCAAAAAATAACTGGCATTTCCATGCTCGGAGTGGAAACAAAAGAAGCCTGCATATTTTCATTCATTGAAAGATTTCTGGGAATTAGGCAGAACTTTGTGACTCAGTCTACTCTAGTTTGCAACTATTCTAGTCCTGAGTGAAGGGCTTCTAGTTAAAATGCAACAGTTAAAATATACACATTCGGGAGTGAGATCTCAAGCTGCTTTAAAAATATCAAGCAATTTCAATGCATCCTACTTTGAAGAACAAATATTACCTGTCTTGTTTTTTAAAATAGATTTAAATCCTACCTCAGAAATTGTTGGGTGTAGGGAGCAAGTGTGTCAAATAAATCATGTAAATATTAAATTTTAAAAAACTCTGCATTAGTGGGGTGAAAAGTTGTATTTTGTTTGTTACTGGCACTTTCTGTTTTCAGTTTTTCAAATATTGTCCTTTCTATCTGGCATCTATTTTCTCTTTTATCGATAATGGATTGTGCTTGAAGGTCTCCATGTCACAGTGAGTGTGGTGTGTAACTTATAAATTGAGCCGTATTAAGTACTTGAAGGCAGCATCAAAATAATTAGAGACATGCAGAGGCTAACTACAGTTTCTGTCAATTTTATTGGGAACAGGTTATATGAATTTATACAAAACTTATTTTGGAATATAGCCAATAAATTCCGAAATAGAGGAATGGTACAAAATCCGGGCCTGGATACATTACTTGGGTTGCAGTTACTTGATAATGATTATTGTCAACAAAACCCCATTTTATTATATATAATTTTGACACGTAAATCTGTTTATCCCTGAACTGAGGAGATGATGCCTGCAGGCAGGTGCTAGGGGCAGGCTGTGTGGCAATGAGGGGGCAGCAACTACAAGAGCCTCATAACAGTGATTAACAAACTCCTTCATAATATAGATCAAAATAAGCAGTGATGTTAATAATCAGGCTGGGTTATTTAGACAACATATTGTTTGTTCTATAGGTCATGTCCTATATCACAGAATTAAAGATAGTGGTGTGACACTTAAATTAACAGATTAAGCACTTCACAAAATACTATAGAATTAACATCAATCTGGGCTGCTATTTCTCTTCCATTATACCATTGCTAATTAGAGTCATTGAGTCATAGAGTCATACAGCACGGAAACAGACCCTTCGGTCCAACTCCTTCATGCCGACCAAGTTTCCCAAACCAGGTAGCCCCACTTGCCTGTGTTTGGCCCAAGTCCCTCTATGCATGTCGTTATCCGAGTGGCTTTAAAATGTTAGAACTGTACCTGCATCATCCACTTCCTCCAGCAGTTCATTCCATATACGAATCACCGTCTGTGTGAAAAAGTTGTTCCTCAAGTCCCTTTTGAATCATTCTCCTCTCACCTTAAAAATATGACCCCTAGTTTTGAACTCCCTCACTCTCTCCCTACCCTCACTGTATCTATGCCCCTCGTGATTTTATAAACCTCTATGAGGCCATCCCTCAAACTCCTAGGCTCCAGGGAAAAAAATTTGCAGCCTTTGCAGCCTCTCCTTATCAGTGAAACCCTCTAGTCCCAGCAATATGCTGATAAATCTTTTCTGCACTTTCTCCAATTTAATAATGTCCTTCCTATAGCAGGCACTCCCCTGGATTAGTCAGTTTCATATAGTAAACCCATTCCCTAAAATTCATAGCCATACACTAATTCAACAGGAAGAAAGTTTGAGACCAGTATAAGTATTTCAGAAAAATCAACTTATTTACAGGAAGAATTATACAGAACCCTTTTTAAGTGCTCGGTTGGACTTGCTGATGGTAGAGGATCTATTTATTTTAAAGTAGCCACTTCGTACCAGTGTGTCTCAAAAATGTACTTTTCAGGGATTCCTTTTACACATTGCAATTTTCTCACCTGAAATCGACAAGTCAAATACCCTCCCAGAATCTCTCTCAAGTGAGTATGTTTTTCATTCATCCTTGTCCAGTGAGTCACTACAGTACATGATCAACCCACTCTCATTCCCACAACATAATTAATTTTTAGAGATAGTAACAACTGCCGATGTTGGAGTCAGAGATAACACGGCGTGGAGCTGGAGGAACACAGCAGGCCAGGCAGCATCAGAGGAGCAGGAAAGGTGATGTTTCAGGTCAGGACCCTTATTCAGAAATGGGGGAGGGGGAAGGAAGCTCCGAAATAAATACAGAGAGGAGGGGTGGGGCTGGGGAAGGTAGGTGGTCTGGTGATTGGTGAGTGCAGGTAGGCAGTGGTAGGGATTGGTCATTGAGGTGGGAGGAGCGGATAGGTGGGAGAGAAGATGGACAGACTGTGTCAGATCAAGGAGAGGGGGATGAGAGGGAGGGTTGGTCATGCAATGAGGCCGGGGGGTGGGGAGATTTTGAAATTGGTAAAATCCATGTTTAGGCCATCGGGCTGTAGACTCCCAAGGCGGAATATGAGGTGCTGCTCTTCCAGTTTCCAGGTGGCGTCATTGTGACACTGGAGGAGGCCCAGGATGGATATGTCACCCAGTAGTGGGAGGCGGAGTTGAAATGGTTCGCGACTGGAAGGTGTTGTCGTTTGTCACAGAGTACAGATGCTCTACAAAGCAGTCTCCAAGCCTCTGCTTGGTCTCACCGATGTAGAGGAGGCCACATCGGGAACAGCGCCTTGGGAGCCTACAACCCAATGGTCTCAATGTGGATTTTATCAGTTTCAAAATCTCCCCACCCCCCGGCCTCATTGCATGACCAACCCTCCCTCTCATCCCCTTATCGTTGATCTGACACAATCTGTCTATCTTCTCTCCCACCTATCCGCTCCTCCCACCTCACTGACCAATCCCCACCACTCCCCACCTGCCTTCACATGTCACTATCCCACCTACCTTCCCGAGCCCCACCCCTGTATTTACACCCATCACTGTATTTATTTCTGTGCTCGCTTCCCCTCCCCATTTCTAAAAAAGGGTCCTGACCCGAAACGTCAATTTTCCTGCTCCTTTGATGCTGCCTGGCCTGCTTCGTTCCTCCAGCTCCACACTGTGTTCTCAATAATTCATTTTTATATTTGTTTTCAGGATATTGGTGGTATTTGATTCTTCATTCATAGTCATCATTGAGCAAAGACCATCTAATTATGAAGTGTTTGTATAACTGAGTGGCTGAGATTAACAGTAGGCAATGGCCGAGTGGTATTGTCACTAGTCTGTTTATCCATTGACCTAAATCATGTTCTGAGGACCTAGGTTCAAATTCCACAACAGTAGATGGTGAAGTCTGAATACAGTAAAAATCTGAAATAAAGAGTCTAATGATGACCAAGCATCCATTGTCATTTGTTGGGAAATGCCCATCTACTTCACTACTATCATTTAAAGATGAATGAAGTCTAAAATTAAGGATTGCACATAGGTCAGAGTAATCCAAGGGGGTAAAAACCCTGATTTTCTCTTTAAATTTTTATAACCTTCCTGTGAAGTGTGAGGGGTTTGATGGCACCATATAATTGCAAGTTGTTGTTGGTGGATTGCTGTACATGACTTTATCTGATTCTCCCAACTTTCATTGTATTTTCCCTGGCGCTAACAAATAAATAATCAGAATTGAACACACAATCTCTGGGCTATCGATCCATACCGCAGTCAATATGCCCAGAGGGACAATAAGCTAGAACTCCCATCCAACACATTGTGATGCCTCTTTGGAAGAAGATACAGCTCTTCATGGTAAATAATTAATAAAAGTGAAACTCGATGCATAGATTTCATTCAATGACATCATCACACGCCTTACAGAGATCACACAAACAGGAGAAATGATGTGAGTAGATGGGGTTTGATCATTTAAAAATAGTTTGTGATTTTCTTCCTGAGGGTGTGTACAGGTTAAGCCTTGGCCAGGGTCCAGACGAGTGACAGATTAGGTTCCTCGAGCGTTCCAGCAATGCTTCAAATTGTAACCTGATCTGCTGTATAGTAGATGGCAGTTCACTGCAGCACAGACAGATGTTGCGACATAGCACCAGGACGAGGAATTTCTGGTAGCCACAAGGCTTTGGTACTGTGCCAGAGTATGAACTAAAGCCAATGGTTTGCGTGTGTAAAGCTGCAGTCAGAGCCTTTGTCTGCTGAGTGCCATTCCATAGTATTTTAAAATTATAGACCAAACCAGAGCAATATTTTACACTCCCCACACCACCCAACCCCCTTTCTGAATGCTTGCCCATAAATTCTGTCAACAGTTATTTTTAAGACTTATGTTGAATCTGCTTTTTCTTTTTCTCTGGGTACGTTAAGTTTTGTTTTATTAGCATTTTGAAGAGGCAGTAAATAAATAAAAGAAACACTATTTCAAAGTGCTTAACATCTTATTTTTCAAGTGGCAAATGCTCAGAATTTATATTGCATTTTTTAAATGTAAATAATGGACAGTGGCCTAGTGGAGTGGACCTGGGAGGGTGCTCTTCGGAGGGCTGGTGTGGAGTCGATGGTCCGAATGGCCTGCTTCCATACTGTAGGGATGCTATGAGCTGGGTGGTAGGATGGCACAGTGGTTAACACTGCTGCCTCATAATGCCAAGGACTTGGGTGTAACTCTGCCTTCAAGTGACTGTCATTCCTGCTCCTATGATGCTGCTTGACCTGCTGTGTTCATCCAGCCCCATCCATTGTTACTTCAGATACTGAGTTTGCACGTTCTTTCTGTGTTTTTGTGGGTTTCCTCCCACAGTCTAAAGATGTGCAGGTTGAGTGGATTGGCTACACTAAGTTACCCATAATAGTGTTCAGGGGTGTGTAGTCGAGGTGGATTAGACATGGACAATGCAGAGTTACAGGCAGGAATGGGGTGGGTCTGGGTAGGATGCTCTTTGGAGGAGTCAGTGTGGATTGAATGGCCTGCTCCCATGTTGAAGGGATTCTGTGAAGTGCTGTAGAAATTTCCATTATTCCTTCTCTATTTGAAGTCGTTTTTTATATTCATTTGTGGGATGTGGGTGTCATATGTCGGCCAGTTCATGTAAGGATAGCAGTTTTCTTCCCTAAAGTACGTTAGTGAATCAGATGGGTTTTTACTCCTGACGATTGAGGTAAACATTGAGACAACTTTTAAATAAGTCAAAGATCTTTCAGGCAGTCAGCTCTACCATCCTTATCTGTCCTTTAACCTTCATACCAATCAGTTTCAATCTATGCCTCCCAGTGACTGATTTATCGGCAAAGGTAAATAAACTCACCTCAGCCACTCTATCCATGCCCCTCACAACTGTTACACCACAATCAAAGTTATGTGGCTTGGTACGTAGCTTTGCTTTACAAATCTCCAGTAATATGCCTTGAAGCATTTCATTAAGGGTGTTTTATAAGTCTAAATGTTGGCGTCATCCTGAGTTTTGGTTCCATTGACGGAAATGGAACTAAACCAGTCACAATGTGTAACAGCTAATGTAGCTCAGGGGAGGCACAGGTGATGCAGCCAGACTTTGAAAATTGCAGCGCTGAGGCAACATTGCTTAGGCAGGGGGGGATTTGGTTTCCATTGGATGGAGGAGGCTTAGGGTGACTTTAATTGAGGTGTACAAAATGATGAGGTGCCTGGATAGTGTAGACAGGAAGCACCTGTTTTCCCCTAGCAGGGAGGCCAGTTGCCAGAGGTGCAGATCTAAGGTGATGGGTAGAAGGACTATTGGGAACATGAGGAAATCCCTTTTCACCTCGAGGATGGTGAGTGTCTGGTGGAGGCAGAAACCCTCAGCTCTTGTAAAAAGTGCCTGCCTCTGCAGCTGAAACACTATAACCTGCAAGGCTGATGTTGGAAAGTGGGAAAAGATGGGTGGTTATGTTCTCTTAGCCCATGTATACACGATGAACCAAATGTTCACTTTCCATGCTGTAACTTTTCAATGGCCTCTCTGTTGTTGAAAAGATTAATCTATTTGGGGGCTCAGATTTAACTCACTCCCCCTTGTGATGATATCCATTTCGTTGTTATTCTTCAGCAATGCTTCATTGATAATACTATCTGGAAATCAGTAACAAAGCTGGCAACAAATTGCAAACGGAGAATGGGAGTTGGTTGAAATGTAAGAATTTGTCTGCTTTGCAAGTCAAGGAGCCAGGAGCCGTAAAGCTGTGGTGTTACAGCCTACCATTGAAGGAAGGGGATAATTACAGTGTGCCATGTTTGCACAGCTCTAAAATGAAATAAAATTTATAATCATAAAATGTTGATACCAAATTGTGCCAAGAATCTGACAATCCCAAGAATAAGGCCCAAATTTTTGCAGCGTCAGGGACATTTAAAATGGAGGGGAAAATCCAATTAAGAAATCCTGTCCCCATTTCCGACTGATCCAATTTTCACTGGAAGTTGAAAGACGATGAGCCGAGAGTGACATGTCAGAGAGAGCCAAACTCAGCCTGGCCATTTGAACTTAAACAGAGGTTAAACTGACCTCAAATTGGCTGCAGCAGAGGCACTAACCCACAGCATTGGAATTATGAATCTTTAGATCAGCCGCAGTTGGTCTGGAGAGCCAGATAAGATCTATTGTACTGTCAAGCTTTGAAGTTATTAAAAATCCCAGCCCTTTAAAACTTGAAAAAAAAATGCCTGATGTGTAACTAGGCCTGTCAGTGCTCGATGAAGCATTTCTAGTCCCTACAATAACTATTGTTGACATTACTCCAAGGCCTGTTAAAATATTGTCATTAATGCTTTGCTGCTTTCCACAACCCACAATTCTCTCAGCAGGGGATCATTAAGCTCATAGTTTGATATTGTTCTTAAAGTATAAGTTGTTTTTGTGGTGTTATGAATCCATGTCTATTTTTATATGGGCTTAGGTACTTAAGGGCTTTAAATGTTCTCGACAAGTTTTCATGAATGAGAGTTTTTGTTTAAAAAAGTGATGGCCATAGTCGATATTTGAAAATTTATCATACTTAATCTGAATGTGGCTGCTGAGGTCTGGCTATGGCAGATGCTCTGAGTGAGTTTGCATGATGGATATAGAGGCAAAGGACGGTGTGTAACCAGGACCTGAGGTATCCAAGGAGTATGCGCTATTTATGTTGGGTTTGTAAATGATTACTTAGCATCTATTTTCATAAAGGAAGATAATGCTTCCAATGTCACAATAAAGGAGTAAGTGGTTCAAAAAATTGAATGGAGTTTTAAACAATAGATAAAAAAGATTGGTAGCATTCAAAACAGAAAAGTCACCTGGTTCTGACGAAATGCATTAGAGCTTACTGAAAGAAATAGGAGGTATTGATGACTAACTTCCAATTCTCCTTGGAAGCGAGATCAGTTCCAGGGAATTGGAGTGTGGTTAGTCTTACTGTGCTGTTCGCAAAGTGAGAATGAGATGAGCTCAGTCAGAATTCAGTCAACTTAGGTTATAGCGATGGGGAAATTCCCAGCTATTAGCCTGAGCCTAGAGGTTGTGAGTTGAAGATTTCAGTGCATTGTCTTACCAAAGCCTCCGTTGCTGTTTTGTGGAGGACTGGACTGTGATGTGATGAGAATCAGTTGGTTGCAGTCCACAGATGTAATCTGTGAATGATGAGGGACAAATTGATTTTGCAACAGATGACAGCGGACGTGGATTTAATGTAACGATGGAGACAATATGCTGTCTTGTACTTTTAACACGTGTCCTGAATTGAATTGAGACCCTGAGGAAATTGATTTCTTCTGCCAGATAACGTCAACTCCAAAGAGTCACTTGAAAGGCAACATTTGACTCTTGTAGTCTACAATTGCTCTTTGAGCAAAAGCAAGACAAGGTGATTTCTTCTTTCCTCCAAAACAGAAGCACTTTGCAAAATGTTGTGCTGTGCCTTCTTGCGATTACATCAGGCAACGACTGATGGAATGTGAGAGTTAGATATGATATTATCCAGGTTGAAAATTCCTTCTTTTAAAGAAAATTCATTCTTTAAATGACCTGTCTCTTCTAATCCCAGAATGTTATGGTCTCTATGCTTCACAGTTTAGAGCATGCACTGAAAAGGGACCATAATATGTTGCCTCTCCTCATAAGTTATGAAAGACATTGAGCCTTTCAGAAACCAAGTGTACAGACTGTAAATCATTCGTGGCCATCATGTAATTTGTTGATGCAGTGTGTTCTTCCTGTGTGCTCCCTGAGTAACTGTAATAGATACCAAAACAAGTGCCCTTTAGAACCAAGATAAGCGTATATCACCTGAGCTATTTTTAGCCTGGATTTCAGGCATTCCCTGCTATAGAACTGGCTGGAAACATAACCTGTATCTCAACCGGTCAAGGCGCTTGTCCAGACTTGACTTGCAGTTTTGTTTTGTCCTTTTCTCACCCACTGCTCCTGCTTTCAACTCTGTTCTCTTATCTGACTAATAAGGCAGCTGGTCTCCCACTTTTAAGAATGGCCCAATCTTTAGTGAGTAATCGCTTCTTGGAATCTTTCAGGGCCAAATTCCAATTGGGGCAGATAACAGGAGACTTCTTGATTTCTTCAAGATTGCATGGAAAGGCAGCTATTGAACATGCGATGTTTAAGATTGAACATTTCTCAGTCATTCACTTTTAAGAGAATCCGTTTTCTAGTGGTATTTTAAAAGCATCAAAGAATAACTATAGCATAGAAGGAGGCTATTTGGCCCATTGTGCCAAAGAATTGCCCAGGGCGACTCCCTGGCCTTCTCCCAAAGCTCGGCACATCCTTCCTTTTCACTTAATCAAACTCACTCATGAATGCCTCGTTTGAACCTGCTTCCACCACACTCACAGGCAATGCATTCCAGACCTTACCATAAATCTGAGTTTTGTTCACAATCCAACGGCAACAGATTTTCCCTACCTACTTTGTCCAGAGTCTTCATAAGCTTGGACACGTCTATCAAATCTCCTGTCTCCGCCCCCTCTTCTGTAGGAAAATAGACAATCTTCTCCAGTCTGAGATAGTAAGAACTGCAGGTGATGGAGTCGGAGATAACACAGAAATGCTGAAGAAGGGTCCCGACCCGAAACATCAATTTTCCTACTCCTCGGATGCTGCCTGGCCTGGTGTGTTCCTCCCGCTCCACGCTGTGTTATCTTTTCCAATCTACCTGAATAACTAAAGTATCTCGTCCTGGAACCATTCTTGTGAATCTTTTTCGCCTAATATCCAGTGTCTCCGTGTCCTTTCTAAAGAATGGCATTCAGAACTAGATGAGGTACTCCAGAAGAGGCTGAACTAATTTTTCATACAAGTTTAACCCAACTTGCTTTTATTTACTATGCCTCTATTAATGAAACCTAGTGTGGTGTATGCTTTCTTAACTCTAACTCAACCAGTTCTGCCCATCTTCAGTGATTTGTACGCATGTACACCTTTTGTTGCTGAACCTCCTTTACAGCTGTACCCTTGATTTGATATTATTTCTCCATGTTCTTCACATGAATTACCCTGCACTATATGTTGCCTATTACTTATCTAAGCCCTTTTGAAATTCTACTCTTGTTTTCACTTAGTTCATGGCACATAAGAATGGTATCATACATGCATTTTGGAAATGTGCCATGCACACCAAAGTATAGGTCATCACTGTATGTCAGGAAGAGAATGGGTTCTAACATCAACCAATGGCAACTGAGCTTCATCACAAATTAATGTTTCTAGAAGCTTCCCCCCCACTGAATTTAAACTGATTGGTCAGTGGTTGCTGGGCTTATCTTTGCACTTTTTTTTGAGCAAAGGTGTAACAACATTTGGAATTATCCAATTGTTTGATGCCACTCCTTTGTCTAAAGGAAATTTGAAAATTTATGGTTAGTGTTTCCACAATGCCCATGCTCTCTTCCCTCACTATTCTCGAATGTGTCATAGAGTCATAGAGCTGTACAACATGGAAATAGACCCTTCGGTCCAACTCGTCCAGGCTAACCAGATATCCTAAATAAATCTAGTCCGATTAGCCTGCATTTGGCCCATATCCCTCTAATCCCTTCCTATTCATGTACCCATTCTGATGCCTTTTATATGCCGTAATTGTACCAGTCTGCGCCACTTCCTCTGGCAGCTCATTCCAGACATGCACCACCCTCTGCATGAAGAGGTTGCCACTTAGATCCTTTTAAATCTTTTCCCTTTCGCCTTAAACCTATGCCCTCTAGTTTTGAACTCCCCCACCCCAGGGAAAAGACCTTGTTTATTCACCCTATCCATACGGCTCATGATTTTATAAACTTTCAAAAGATCACCCCTCACCCTTCAACGCTCCAGGGAAAATAGCCCCAGCCTATACAGCCTCTCCCTATAGCTCAAACCCTCCAACCCTGGTAACATCCTTGTAAATCTTTTCTGAACTCTTTCAAGTTTTACAATGTCCTTCCTATAGCTCACATCCCATCTGGCTATGGCACCTTTTCAACTTTACATACCAGCAGTGAATCTAAAGTCCACAAGAACTGAAGATTCACTTCCAGGACACAGCTAAGAGAAAAACTCAGGAGAACACAATTTCTTATAGAATTATACAGTCACAGAATCATACAGTATAGAATGGAGCTTCAGCCCTGTACTGCCAAAAATACATTACTGCCTACTCTGGTCCCACTTTCTGCACTGGGCCAATAGCCCTGAATGTTATGATGTAGCCTTGAATGTTTTCTGAACCTTACTTTTTCCAATTTTTTAATGCTTCTCTGTATGACATGAAGAAATATTGGAGATGGGGTAAAGGTTACTTGACTGAGAGCCATGAATCATCCGATTAGTATTTGAAAAATCTTCCCAGTTTATTGGTGGGAAGCCTGAACCAGGGAAGTTGGCTGTATTGGGAGAGTTGGCCCAGTAAGAGGCAGAAGATGATGTGACATTACCTCCCAGAACTGGTAACACCAGTCATAGCTAACATGATTGTGTACTGTCGTGAGGAATTCTGAAATCCAATTCCAGAGTTACTCGGTTGCTCAGTAAAGTTTTTCTGATTGCAGGTTATTAAATAGTAGTTGCAACTAGCTGCCAGAAATGTCCAAATGCATTTTTAATAATAGGTTAGATATTACACTCAGTATATCATGACTTACTAATGTTCAATTTTCCCTCTTAAATTCCATTTGAGTGTTATGGTGGTTGTGTAAAACTTTGAAATATTCCATATTTTATATACCTGAGCTATGGAAGAATACCAAATTACACATTGTAACATTATGAGTTGTGCCTGAATAGATCTTTTTTGTTCTATCATTGGCTTAAAAGATAAAGGTGAGGTCAATGCAGTCCCACAGTCTGTCATTACAGAGAGATGACTGGTGGTGGTTTAACCTGTGGATCACCACAGCTCAGGTGAGGGCAGAAGCCGAGGAGAGTCTTTCACGGTAACCTCAGCCAGTGTAGGAATTGACTCATGTTATTGGCATCACCTTGCATCACAAAACAGCTGGCCTGCTGACTGAGTTAACTGACCCCCTAACCAGTGATTTAAAAGTCTTTTGCAGGTAGAGTAACAGTGAGAGAGAGTCAGAGTGATGAATAGAGACTAACAAGCAGTATGCCACATATCAAAGAACTGATGTGATTTTTACGACAGCACTTTGGAGACAGTAAACCATCTGTTCTTGAATGTCCTGCTTTGAATTGGTGACAAAATGTTGTAAGGTTGCTTTGATAGAATTTCAAAATTTGGTAAATTGAAGTAAAAAATAGTAATGCGTCCAAATTAGCTCACACTTCTGTAAATGCTCCTCCATTCATTAAAGTTTGTGAAAAGTCAGTCTGGTTACTATTTACCGTGCTTTGTGAACACAAATAAATAGTAGAACATGTGCCCTCATCTCTGTCAAAATGAAACTTACAGAGACTACCTTCAGATGAGCTATCACTGAGTAACAGTGTACTGCTGGGAACCTCAATATTCCTGCCATGATATGCAAATATCTGCCTGATAGATTTCCTCGATCTACCTACCATGCAAATGAGCAACAGTTCTTTTGTAAATTCAAAACCTCATACATTTTTAACACATTCTATTTCAGACTTGCTTTTCAGTAAATTGGAAACTGCCAGTGGTCTGTTAATGTTTACTGGAACCAATCTTAATTTGTTGTCAATCATTTGGTAGTCGAGCATGGAATATTTCAGAAAACTAAAAACTGAAAGAACTGTGGATTCTATAAGTCAGAGATAAAGTCAGAGTTTTGAGGAAGAGTCACTCGACCTGAAACGTTAACTCTGATTTCTCTCCACAGATGCTCTCAGACCTGCTGAGCTTTTCCAGCAATTTCTATGTTTGGCTATGGAATATTTCAGTGTTTGTGTATGTTGTTTGAGCTTGTGTGTGTGTGTGTTATGCATTTTTAATGTGTGTGTGGATGTCAGTGAATGTGAGGCTGCACAAGTGTGTGTGAGTGTGTGTGTGATATGCATTTTTAATGTGGATGTCAGTGAGTGTGAGGCTGCACGAGTGTGTATCGGTGGGTGTATGTGTGTGTGTGTGTGTGTGTCAGTGGGTGTATGTGTGGGTGTGTCTGGGGGCGTGGGTGTGTGGGTGAGTGTGTGTGTGGGTGTGTGTAGGTGTGTGTGTGTGTTTGTATGATTATGTGTCAAGTTGTGTTTTGTGAGGTAGTGTGTGATTGAGAGGTGTCCCTTTGAGTGAGAGTCTGTAGGTGTGTGTGTGAGTGTCTGTGTGGGGGTGTGTTTGGGGGTGTGTGTGTGTGTGTATGGGTTTTTGTATGTGTGTGTGTGAGTGTGTGTAGGTGTGTGTGTGGGTGAGTGTGTGTGTGTGTGTGTGGGTGAGTGTGTGTGTGTGTCTGGGTGCGTGTAGGTGTGTGTGTGTGGGTGAGTGTGTGTGTGTGTCTGGGTGTGTGTGTG
>JAHRHZ010000026.1:919485-934953 GCA_024137785.1 Ginglymostoma cirratum | reverse complement strand
TGTTTGTATGATTATGTGTCAAGTTGTGTTTTGTGAGGTAGTGTGTGTTTGAGAGGTGTCCCTTTGAGTGAGAGTCTGTAGGTGTGTGTGTGTGTGCACGCGCGCGCGCATGTGTGTGGATGTTGACTGAGAGTATGTTTATATGTTTGTTCAACTTTGAAAGAAGATGGGATAAGATGCATGATGGTTGGAGTGCCATTTGTGTGTGTGTGTGTGTGTTAGTGTGTGTGAGTGAATGGGACTGTTGTGTCAAGTTTCACTGTCATTAGAGGCAACCAAACATTATTGCGACTCTCCGTTTTCAGAGCGTTCGGAAGAAAATTAGGGGCAGGATCTGGTCTGTGGCTGGGAGGAGGAGGTGGCTATTCTTGGATAAGTATCAGTTGGAAAATTTCATAATGCAAGATGTGGCTGATATGGGATGTACTGAAAGGTGGATTTCCCCACTCCGCTCCCCATTAATGTGTCAGGGACTGAGTTGGATTTTAGAACCGTGTGATCTGAAAAACCACGTGTAGAGCTTTCCTTAAGTGCTCAGCAGGAAAAGAGTGCCCCATACTGTCAACTCAATCTCCGATGGCCTTCATGGGAGAAATCACAGGGCAGTGAGGGATATTGACAATGTCATTGTTCAGTTGCGAATTTATCTAAAACCAATTTAGTCTGATGTATTTTTGGACTGGCAGCTCCTTTTGCCGTGTAATTGGATGGTGGGGAGGATGGTGTGTCTGCAATTGGAGAATGTCTGGTCTAGCTCACTATCAGCTGGTATCCAGGCAAAGAATAAAGCATTCATGCTAAATACAGACACCCACCCATTTGCCTCACCCATTGCCTGATTACACCTGTAATTATGCAAATTATGTACAGTCAAT
The DNA here is from genome assembly GCA_024137785.1 of Ginglymostoma cirratum. Lineage (NCBI taxonomy): Eukaryota > Metazoa > Chordata > Chondrichthyes > Orectolobiformes > Ginglymostomatidae > Ginglymostoma > Ginglymostoma cirratum. Next base: position 934,078 of record JAHRHZ010000026.1, on the reverse strand, counting down.
TATCTGGCGGTATCCTTGCCTGAGGCCTTTTGCTGACAAATTGAGTTGGGTGTGGTAATGTTGTTTGAATGGCTGAATAGCGAACAGCACGCAATGCTGTGCCACATTCAATGACATCAACTTCACAGAGACAGCTATCTTAGAGCCGGAATCTTGGCGTGTATAATTGTTAGTGCACACATTCCACAACGTCTCACCATGAAATGAGGGGAACTCGATAGACATCAAACTAAAATTTAACATCTTGTAACACAGGGACTGGTTCTGTTCCCTCTAAAACGCAGGAGATGTAATCCCATTAGGAACTGGAGTAACACAGTCTACATTCAGTCATTGGATGCAGCAGCGCTCTGCTTCAGGACTAATGACCTGCCTGAGCTGGGAGCAAATCCCACTTGTGGCAATTAGTCAAATATGAGTGTGATAACACTGATGGGCAGCATCAGAAAACGAAAGCGAAAATTGCTGTCTTGTTGTTAAAAGTAAAATGAACAACTGGTCAGAAGTCTCCTCCTGGGAATGAATGTTTTTCACCCGTTTCTGATTAGAATCCAATCCACACACTGTGGGGTTGACCCTTAATAGTCTTTGACATGGCTTTGCAAGCCATTCGAATGCTAAGGAGGGGCACTATATTGACTCATGTTTCAAGCAATAAAAATTGAGGCAGAGGTGACGTTTCTGACATCTTTAGGGCCGGTGCTGAATTTTATCTCAGGAAACGCCTTCTCCTTGCCCATCTCACCCCAGGTTCTTCAATGCTTACATCATTGTTCACTTTTCCACCTGAATGTCAGTTTACAACCATTAACGCAGGCTGTTTTAAATAAAAAGCTTGTGGATATTTGAGAGGCTATCCCTTTTGAGGTGGATAGTAGGGGAATACTACTGTTTCCTCTGAAAACTCAACTTTGAAAGAAGATGGGATAAGATGTCAACATAGTTTTTGTTTTAAAAGAACGGTAAATCCAAATTATAGTTAGTGAACTATCCTACAAAGTTGTGGCCATCAATCTGGGAGTCTCCAGCCTGTCTCTTTCAGTCCAATAAAGCTGAGCTTGAATATGAATGATTGTGATACAGTCTCGTAAAATTAACTCGGGCTGGTTTGAAATTACACCTGGAACCACCATCTTGGTGCTGACTCATCCTGAGGCATCGATTCTGCACAATAACTCTGTCAGGTGTACTCTGGTGAACTCTGCGGCTGTCCCTGTTGCCTGGGGAACAGTGAGGACAGCCCAGGTTCTCTGAAGGGAATTGAATGTCCAATTAGTCCTCGCACAGCTCATTGCTCAATATCATGAAGGCAGAGGGCGTGAAGGGAGAAAGAAACTGCAGGTCACCACTCAATTTCAGAATAAATATTAATTCAACAGTTCCACTGAAAAATGTAGGCAGGAGCTGCCAAATTAAATTTATATTTATGATTTAGACATTCAGCTATTAGATTCACTTGTAATTAGATGGTTATAGTTGCAAATTATGCCTTAGAAAAATAACCAATGGCAGCAATGGTGGGTGAAAATAAATAATAACTTGGATATTTTTTGCAAACTTTTCTACTCATCAAGGTGAAGAAAATTAATTCTGAGAGATTGATTGTTTCTCCAGTGCACCTGAGTTAAATGTAGCAGGAGCTGGATGCAAAATTTAGCTCCCTCTGGACTCTGCAACGAGTGACCTGTGGAAGGTTAGCAGTTTAAACAGACAGCTTTTGGGGAGTCTAGACCGTCAGACAAAGAGTCATAGTTCAAGCCTCAATCCAGTGTGTGAGTGTTAGAAATACAGGTCCCTTTAGGGCTTGGGCTGATCTGCTCTCAGTCACCTCTGGAGCTATGTCTTTGTTTTTATGGACTGAAATCTGAATTTTTTTTGTTCATTTTCGTTACACTTCAGCACCACGCTCCTGACATTTGGGCACCAGGTGGAGGGGGACGGACAGGTCAGAGGGTCTGTTCCCGGGCCTGGCTAATGTAGCGATTGCCCAGGGAATGGACTGTGGAGTGAGTGGTAATTCCTGATAATGTGTCCTTCTTCCACAGCTTCATTCACATCAGGGTTTCCTTGGAGAGATACCTCACAGTATCCACCAACACCCACAAGGCACTTTGAGAGAGATGGGTACTGTGGGGGCAGGAAAGCATTATTCCCCCACCAGCTCCATTTTTATTTAACTTCCCGACAGTGCTTCCTCCCCTTTTCTGTTGCTTTGTTATTGTGACACTGCCTGTGGTAGGCAGCGCTTGTTAATTGCTGAATAGTTAACAGGACTATTTGGCCTGTTCTGAAAAAACTCAGATAGGTTAACCCTCTCTCCATAGATGCTGCCAGACCTGCTGAGTTTCTGCGGCAATTTCTGGTTTCGTTTCAGATCTCCAGCATCTGCAGTTCTTTGCTTTGTTTCATTTGACTATTCGGTAGTGGGTTTTCAAAAAAAAAAACCAAACTCCCTGAGTTCAAGGAGGCTCTTGTGGTGCCCCACTGGTAGTCTGTGTCCCAGGTAAGTCTGTTTAATTCAGTCAGGAATCAGCGATTGTTCCTGGGTATTAGGGGTACATAAGCAGCATCAGCTACCACCTCCCATGGTGGCATTGTCAAGCAGCTGCTGACCATCAGCTGGATGGTAGCTCTTGGTGGGCAGGAGTTTGGCTCTCATGTACTTCAGTTCCAAAGAATGTCAGCCACTGCCCGTTAGCACTTACCATGGGCCATCCAGAAAGGAGGCAATGTGGGATAAGACCCCAGTTGCTTCTATTAAATTCCACTCCATCTTTCCAAGTGTAAAACCAGCTACTGTATTTTAGAGTGAATCATTATTTTCCCAGAAATTTATGACTCAGAAAGAGGCCTGTCCCGACTCTTCAAATCAGCATTGTGCCATTCATAGAATCCCTATAGTGTGGAAGCAGACATTCATACCGACCCTCCAAAGAGCATCCTATCTGGACCCACCCTCCCTTACCCACTTATCCCTGTAACCCTGCATTTCCCATGGCTCACCCACCTAGCCCTGGACACAATGGACAATTTAACCCACCTAACGTGCACATCTTTTGGACCGTGGGAGGAAACCGCAGGAAATCATGCAAACTCCACACAGGCGGTCACCCAAGGCTAGGAGCGAACCCAGGTCCCTGGTGCTACAAGGCAGCAGTGCTAACCACTGAGCCACCATGCCACTCCATTCTCCTGCTTTTCCCCTGTAATCCTGTACATTTTGTCTGTTTAAATAACCGTTCACATCCCTCTTGAGTGCTTCAGTTGACCCCGTCTCCACCGCGTTTCCAGGAAGTGCATTTTATTAACTCAACTTTTTGTGAGCTGTAGTACAGTATGAGAAAAGTACAAATCTTCCTTGATATTTACTGATTTTTTTTTGTTTGAAACCTATTTCTTATTTTTGTTGTCAAATGCTTTGCATGGAGTAAAGGAGAATCCAGAGTGTCACTCTCTGGCTTGTCCTCTCAGCCTTGGAATAGTTTGCGAATGTGGAGGGACCCAAATAAGGAGAGCCTTTTAAAGAAGTGTTTTCTGGTCAATTCCTGTTTCATGTGCTTACCAACAATAACAATTATTTTCTAATCAACCTATTTGGGGATATTATCACGTGCCTCGGGAGTAGGTGGGGCTTTTTTAGGAGTTTTGTTTTAGGACTGTCTCAGAGTGGCGGATGCTAAGTGAAAGGCTTTCTGCTTCAGAGTGAACATGCCAACTTTTTTCAAAGAGCCATGTGAATTCTCAGTAGTCAGTCACTTATTTCCTCTCGGCATCAATCAGCATCTTGACTGGAGCCTGAAGTTGTCACCAATTCCAGTTCCTTTTGTCATATCATTACAGTAATATTCGCAGCCAGCATTTGCAATTCAGATTTAGGCAAATTCTTCCCAAATTTCATGTATTATGCTGACACAGTTATATCCTTAAATGCTCTTTCTGAGAATTAGCCTTGACTCTGTAAACCTAGTTGTTTGCTTGTCCAAATCCTACTATATTTCATAAGGGAATGTCTTAAATAATTCTCCTTTGGCGCACCTCCTTAGGTGGAAAGACAGGTTGGGATTTTCAGTCATTAATTGCTGCTGGTCTACATAAAGCTTTGTAACAGGCACTCTAGTTCTAAGTGCCGCAAGGCCAGATTTGCTGGATTCCTGCAATGGGGATTGGAAGGTAGTGGTAAATAACAGGAATCTGGGTAAATAACAGGAATCCACATCAGGGGCAGTTTCCACCATTTTGTGGCACAGTTACCAACAATGGGATGCTATTAAATTGGAATTTAATATAAACTAAATATAATTAAATGAAAATATAAACAAGATTTATAAGGATGTTTCCAGGACTGCAGGGTTTGAGTTATAAGGAGAGGCTGGATAGACATTTTACCCTGGCATGTAGGAGGCTGACCGGTGACCTTACCGAGGTTTATAAAATCGTGAGGGGCATGCATAGGGTGAACGGTCAAGATCTGTTCCCCAAGGTGGAGGAGGAATGATGGCATGGGTTTAAGGTGAGAGGGGAAAGATTTAAAAGGGACCTATGGGGCGACATTTTCATGCAGAGGGTGGTCCGTGTATAGAATGAACTGCCAGAGGAAGTGGAATAATTACATCATTTAAAATACATTTGGACATGTACATAGATAGGAAAGATTTAGAAGGACATGTGCCAAACATCAGCAAATGGGACTAGTTCAGAAAACTGGTCAGCATGGACGCATTGAGCTGGAGGTTCTGTTTCTGTGTTCTATGACTCTGTGATTCTATAATGGGATCGGATGTGGATTGACAGTCTGCTAAAAAGATACAGGATACAATTTAAGCCTAAGCCTATACCTAACCCTAAGCATAGTCAGAGACACTTCCTGGCTTGACAGACCCTTTTCCAATGGCTGTACCATGTACCATGGGGGTAGGGTATTATCTTCACAGAAGCAGCTTCCCTGTGGGCAGCCAAGGCTTCTTTGGAAATGATGCTTTGGACTGCCATTTGGTCCATGATGATGAGATCCTGTAGCCCAGAGTAAAACCCCATCCCACTTTCTCTGCAGTTTTACACTGAACAACATTCTGATTTGATTCAGAGATAAAAGCCTCCTCCCACCTCAAGCCCCACCCCCATCTCCTATCTACTAACATCATCCCACCCCCTTGACCTGTCCGTCCTCCCTGGACTGACCCATCTCCTCCCTACCCCCCCACCTATACTCACCTTTACTGGCTCCATCTCCACCTCTTTGACTTGTCTGTCTCCTCTCCACCTATCCTCTCCTCTATCCATCCTCTATCCGCCTCCCCCTCTCTCCCTATTTATTTCAGAACCCTCTTCCCCTCCCCCATTTCTGATGAAGGGTCTAGGCCCGAAACGTCAAGTTTTCCTGCTCCTATGATGCTGCTTGGCCTGCTGTGTTCATCCAGCCCCACGCCTTGTTATTCTGATTTGATTGGAAGCTTTGTTCAATTGTCCTTGCCTTCAGAACAGCAACTCTCTGTCACGACTCTTTTTTTTTATTATTTATTCATGGGATGTGGGCGTCACTGACTAGGCAGCATTTATTGCCCAACCCCCATTGCCCAGAGGGCAGCCACATTTCTGTGGGTCTGGAGTCACAAGTAGGCCAGACCAGGCAAGTTTCCTTCCCTAAAGGACATTAGTGAACCAGATAGGTTTTTACGACAATTCACAATGGATTCATTGTCATCATTAGATTCTTAATTCCAGATATTTTATTGAATGCAAATTCCACCGTCTGCCCTGGTGGGATTCGTACTTGGATCCTCAGAACACTATCTGGGTCTCTGGATTAGCAGTCCAGCGATAATACCACTAGGCCATTGCCTCCCCTTTAACTCCTGCAGCTGAAGTTGAGGTAGCAAACATTGGCAGGAGATGAAATCGGAGACATACACAGAGAATGCTGGAGAAACTCAGCAGGTCTGGCAGCACCTGTGGAGAGGGAAACAGAGTTAACGTTTCAGTGCCCGATATGACTTTGGAAAGCTGGTTATGGCATGCCACTCATTCCTCAGACATTCGAGTTATTGATGCCTGTTAACAATATTACTTTAGCATTGTTTAAAAACATTGTTAAAGCCATTATTGCTCAAACCTGTGTATTCCAACTGAATGCTTGATATGGGTACATGACTGCTTGATAACTGAAAGCCAGCATGCATTGAACAAAACCTGCTGTTTGTATCAGTCCCATATAGAAGACATTGTATGAGAAAAGGTGCTGTCTGTCCTATTATCTGTTCCATCAGAATTAATGACAGTGCCCAGTGAATGATGCAGTGGTAGTTTTTGTATGATACATTTGATAGAATTACTCAAAACCATGAAACGCCTGGACAGAACAGGTAGTGGAGAACCTGTTCCCATTGGCGGAAGTCTAGAGAATCAGAGAATACAGATTTAAGGTTAAGGCTAAAGAAGCAATGACAACATGAGGAGAGAGGTTTTTCGCGCAACAAGAGGTTAGGAACTGCCTGAGAGTGCAGTGGAAACAAGTTAAATTGAGGCATTCTCAAGGGAATAGGAAAAGAAAAGAAACAATGTGCTAGGCTATGGGGAGAAGGCTGGGGGACTGGCATGAGGTAAACTGCTCAATGAGAAGAGCTAGCGCAGACATAATGGGCTGAATGGCCTCCTTCCGTGCTGTAATTGGCCTGTGCTTGTATGAGAACGGGCAAGCTGGGGGTTGTCACTGCAGGGAATTTGAAGGTAATCCATTGCAAATTTACACCTCAACCCACAGTGTTTCTGGACAGAATCTAAAGGCCCCATGTCATTCATCTTTGTCAGTTGTATAAACCAGCCTGATACAAAACCTGGTACTTTCAACAATATTGTGTTTGTTCAGTCATGGGATGTGAATAGCAGTGTGTAGGTTGGCATTTATTACCTCCCTCCCAATCCCTAATTGGCTTTGGTGAGGGGATGGTGACCTACCATCTTGAACCAATGGACCTCACGCAATGTAGGGACATGCACAGTACAGTTGGGAAGAACATTCCAGGATTTCGACCAGCAACAGAGAAGGAACAGTCTATGTTGTTTCAACTCAGGATGATGAGTCATACAGAAATGGAGAGGCCCTTCAGCCAATCAAGTTTGTAGTGCCACGGGAGCGTCTCATATTGCCTGCGGGATCTCAACATCATGGTCAAATGGCAGTCCAGAGTCCATAATTGTTGGGGAAGTTTCAGGTGGTGATGTTCCCATGTATCTAGGGATAGTAGAAACTGCAGATGCTGGAGAATCTGAGAAAACAGGATGTAGAGATGGATGAACACAGCAGGCCAAGCAGCATCAGAGGAGCAGGAAGGCTGATGTTTCGGGCCTGGACCCTTTTTCTGAGGAAGGGTCTAGGCCCGAAACGTCAGCCTTCCTACTCCTCTGATGCTGCTTGGCCTTCCCATGTACCTACCTCCCTTGTCCTTGTAGATGGCAAAGGTCATGGGTCTGGAAGGCGCTGTCAAAGGAGATTGGGTAAGTTGTGATATTACCCTCGAGAGCCTTTGGATATTGTCAGTTTTCCCAACACTAATTGCAAGACATTGGTCCTGAAAAGTATGAAGTTTCTTTACCGGTGGTTCCTACTCCCACAGGCAGATGTAAATTTATTTGTGTAAAAGAAACAAGCTGCCCATCACAGTTCTAAGATTTATAACGTAAGATAGAAAGTTAGATTGAAATTCTGGAGCTTCTTGTTTGCTAGGAGTTTGTCTGAACCATTTTGCTAAAGGTTAGATTTATTGGGTAAATGCGCCCACATACAACTGGCTGTACATGCTCTAGGCTCATCGGACTTAATGACCCTTCTTGTACCATTATTTCAAAGCTTCTCACTTCACTTCAAAACATCCACAAGAACCACATTTGCATTAATGTCAGTATGAGTAGAAATTTGTCATGCAACAGCAAAGAAATTGTATTCTGGCTCAAATGAACAGAAATTGCTGTGGATATATTTTTGAATCAATCTGCTCAGAGATGTTATTAACACCTGTGGCACAGGTGAAACTTAATTCTCAGCAGTTCAGGCAGTATCTGTGATGAGAGAAATAGAGTTGATGTTTCAAGTCAATGACCTCTCGTCAGAACTGGGAAAATGGAGAGCAGTAACAGGTTATAAAGTGAGTCCACTGGTGGAGAAAACAGGGAAAGAAAGAACAAAAAATCAGGTCTGTGAAAGAGATGGGCAGGAGGGATTAAAAAACAGATGGGATAATGGTAAGGGAACAAGTAAAGTTGGGGGCAGAGGAAATGTAAATGTAAAATGCAGAAACATCATCTACAGCTGCTCTTTGAAAAATGGGCCAGAAATGGGCTCTGAGCAGAAATTGTTGAGCTCAGTATTCGATCCTGAATATTCCAGTACAAGAAAGAGCCGTGCTTCTACAGTGTTACAATCTCAGACATCCCAGCGCTTTGTAGCCAAATAATTGCTTGTTGAAGTGCAGTCACATTGTGTCGTGTAGGAATCCAGGCATTCAATTTTTACACAGGTAGATCGCACTAACAGTAACATGGCAATGACCAGACAATCTGATTTTACTAATCGTCGGGTGAGAGATATATGTTAGTCAGGATTTCCCTGCTTTTTCTTTTATAGAATTCCCCAGGCTGAATTCCCCTATTCTTTTTTTGAAATAGTTCCAGCAGATCTTTTTATATCAATCTGAAATGAACATCTCATCTGAAAAGAAATGGACCTCCGACGGTGAGTCACACTCTTAGCACTGCACTGGACGTGTCAGCAGGGACTTCAAACAAAGTCCCTAATGTGGGACTTGAACCCACACCTTCATGATTCATAGTGCTACCATTGAGCCAGGCCAACCACACACAATTAAATGCTGCAATAAAGCCAGACTTTCCTGAAATAGCAACAGAAAATGCTGGAAATCCTGCACTGTGACTAACAGAGTTGATTAGGGGGTACCAGTAGATGTGGTTCACTTGGACTTTCAGAAGACTTTTCATAAGTTCCTGCAAAAGAAATTAGCATGTAAAATTAAAATGCATGGAATTGGGGTTCATGTATTGACATGGATAGAGAGCTGTTGGCAAACAGGAAACAAAGCGTGGGAATAAAGAGGTCTTTTTCCAAATTGCAGGCAGTGACAACATGGGATACGACAGGGATCAGTGCTTGAACTCCAGCTATTCACAACATACATGAGCCCAAAAGTTAGGTGGATTAGCCATGCTAAATTGCCCAAAGTGTCCAGGATGTTCATATTAGATGGATTAGCTATGGGAAATGCAGGGTTAGAGACATAAAGTAGGGGGGTGAGGGTGGGATGCCCTTCAGTGTGGAATGGCCTGTTTCCACACTGTAGGGATTCTATGGATAGTTTAGATGAGGGAACTAAATGTCATAGCTCCAAGTTTGCAAATGACACAAAGCTGCCTGGGAGGGTAAACTGTGAGTAGGATACAGAGATGCTTCAGTGTGACTTGGACAAGTTGTGTGAGTGGGCAAATGTGTAGCAGATAAAGTATAATGTTGATAAATATGAGGTTATTCACTTTGGTAGCAAAAATGAGAAGGCAGATTATTAGTTGAATGGTGATAGATTTAGAAAGGGGGAGGTGCAATGAGACTCGTGTCCTTGTACACCAGGGGGCAAAAGTAAGCAAAGACTGCAGCAAACAGTGAAGTAGGCAAAAGGTATGTGGGCCTTCATAGTGAGAGGATTCAAGAACAGCAGGTAGAGATGTCTTGCTGTAATTATACAGGGTCTTGGTCAGACCACACCTGGAGTACTGTGCGCAGTATTGCTCTCCTTATCTGAAGGAAGATGTTCTTGCTACGGATGGAGTGCGACAAAGATTTACCATTCTGATTTTTAGGATAGCAGGACTGATGTATGAAGACAGACTGGATCGTTTAGGACCATATTCACTGGTGTTAAGCAACTGAGGAGGAATCTCATACAAACCTGGACAGGGTAAATACAGGAAGGATGTTCCTAATCACTGGGAAGTCTAGGACCAGGGGTCACCATTTAAAATATGGCATAGGCCATTTAGGACTGAGATAAGGAGAATTCCCTCACCCAGAGAGTAGTGAGCTGGTGAATTTCTTTGCGTAGAAAACAATTAATACCAAACATTGAACATTTTCAAGAAGGAGTAAGATATCGTTCTTAGGACTAAAGGGATGAAAAGGGTATGTGGAGAAAGTGAGACTGAGGTGCTAAGTTGGATGATCATGATGAATGATGGAGTAGCCTTGCAGGGCCGAATGGTCTACTCCTGCTCTTAATTCCTACATTTCCAGCTAGTCTGGCCAGGGAAAGAGAATCAAGAGTTAATGGTTCAAGTCAATAATTTTTCACTGTGAATGGCAAGGTTTGAGACCAAAATGTCATGAAAATTACTGATATGACGCTGTGTCCCTTCCAGAAAAACAGGAAATCTCAACGGTTGGCTAAAAAGGACTTTTTTTGTTGCATTTTTCTCCTTTTGCTCCCATGATTGCCTCATGGTCATTAGGCACCAGAGTCTCCAATTCTTTAACCAACTGCTACTGGTTGGCAAGGAGCCCACGCTTTAATGGCCTTAACATCTCACCTTCCTATAAATAGCCAGGCAAGTAACATTGTAGTCACTGACTACCTATAAGTTTCAAGTGTTACTGTATCGAATCTGATCTTTTAAAGGAGATTTATCGTCAATATCAGGAAGGACTTCACCCAAAAAGCAATCGACACATGGATTGTACTTTATTTTAAATTCTTTCTCAGGATGTGGGCATAGCCGACAAGGCCAGTATTTTTGTCCATCTGTAACTGCCCTTGAGAATGAGATGGTGAGTGGCCTTCTTGAGCCGCTGCTGCCCTGTGGAGTTTTGAGATTGTTGTAATCATTTTCATACGACTGGGTGGCCTGTTAAGCCAATTCTGCATGTAAAGCAGTTAAGACTCAGCCACTGCCATAAAACAAAGAACTGCAGATCTGACACATGGAAATTGCTGAAGAACTCAGCAGGTGGAGAGAAGACACAGTTAATGTTTCGAGTCCAGTGACCCTTCTTCAGAACTGAAGTGTTTAAAACTCGACCACATTGTGTAGTCCTGCAGCCACATATAGATCAAGCTGAGTAAAGACCAGAAGTGGTCTTCCCTCCATAAACCAGCTACGTTTTTAATAACAATGCATTTTTGTTCTTGCCATTATAGATGCCCGTTTTTAGTTGCAGACTTATTCAATTAACCAAATTTAAATTCTTTAGCTGCCCTGGAAATCTTTGAACTCCTAACTCCAGATTCATCATTCAGGCCCCACTGGATTACAAATGTAATAGCCTAATGGCTATGCAACTTGTAGGTGGTCCACCAGAGGGGCTTTGCCAGTGACACTGGATTAAGTAGTCTTAATCATCAGCCAATTTCCACATGAATAAATATGTGTGAGTTTGCACGAATGAATGAGTTGACATTTCCCAACAAATCTTGAGGCAGTTATTTGAGAAAACTCCTTAATCTATTTCCTCACACCTTTAAACAAACGCAATTCTTTTGGGTGACACCGGCAAAGGCCCCTCTACAAGGCACAACTCAGGAGTGTGATGGAATACTCTTCATTTATCTGGATGAGTGCAGCTCCAAAAATATGGAAGAAGCTTAGCACTATCCAAGGCAAAGCAGCCAGCTTGATTGGCACCCTATCCACCACCATTAACATTTACTCCCACAGCCACTAACAGTGCGTACCATCGAGATGCACTGTAGGAATTCATAATGTTCCTCAGACAGCAGTACCTGTGGAGACAAATGTGAAGTTAATTAGAAATTGATCAGAAAGGTTAAACTTTTAAGTTCATTATTGTGGTTAGAAGTGAATTTCTGTCCATGTTCTTATCATCAAATGATAGGTCATTGACCTGAAATGTTAACTGTTTTTCTGTCCACAGATACCACCTTACTTGCTGCTGGTTTCCAGCATATTCTGTATATTTCAGATTCTGGCATTCATAGTATTTTATTTTTTGTGTCTATAATAATAAAAAAATACATTGACATTGCTGGTACCGTAGACTGCTTAATGAAGAAAGTCCTGCCACCGAACTGTAATTGCCTACATGAGCGTTAGTTGGCTGGATGGCTGGTTTATAATGCAGTGTGATGCAATGCAGGTTCAATTCCCACGCCAGCTGGGGTTATCATGAAGGACTCTCCTTCTCAACCTCTCCCCACCACCCGAGGCATGGTGACCCAATACCGGTCCTATGGCTCACTCAGACTATGGAAGCTTTACCGGTTACAATCTGACTATCACACAAAACCTGGCAAATAGGGAGCACAGTTTGCTCTTCAAATTTAATAGGATGTTTCAGTTTTTAATCTCAGATTATATCCATCCAAATTCATTGGGTATAAAACACAGTGGCATGTCTTGAAATTGTGAATGTGCTATATAAATGCAAGCACTTTTTTCTACCTAAGTCGATTCATTTAGTTGCTACCTGAAGTGAAGTCCTTGCTTAATGTTACTATTAAACTGTAAAACACAGAATCAGTTGTTTTAATCTTTACTGATTATAACAGGTTCTGTAGCTTTAATCAATTCATAATGAGCTGGGTCGAGTATGTTTACTGAAGGCTAGGGCACAACAGGAAACCTGACACAAATCGACATGTCAGCTAGGTCCCTGGTGTGTGTAGTGACTTCGAGAAAGGCCAAACTTTACATTCATTATCACTGTCAGGCAAAGAATTCTGTCTATTTTATTATTTCCACAATGTTTTTGCAGTTGCTGAATTGAATCTCTTGACCTTCCAATGACGTATAGTGATATAGACCAGTGATAAACTCAAAGAAAATCCTGACTGTCCACAGAAGGTCAATTTAATTCTGAGAGACAAAGGACAAGTTCATATTAAACATTGCACCTTGGTGAATCACTTCAAACCATAACAGATTTTTTTGGTTGTGGCTCACAATCCCAATCCCTGGACCTTTGGGGTCCAGGACTGAACAGAAGTGATGTTTGTTGTGATTCTGAGGCGTGTTCTTGCATAAGGAAGACTTATTAACATTGATTATCTAATGAGCTGACAATGAATGTTCAGGAGTAAACAAAGTTTAAAAAAAATCTACAATTTCCAAAGAGATATCATAACTTCAACGTATGTTCAAAGGAATGTGCTTCTTACCTAACACAGAGGCCTATCTAACAAAAGGGTAGCAACTTGGAAAACGGGGAGAGAATGATGCTGTCAGTGGTAGCAATTAAAAAGGGGTGTTGTTTTAAAACTATAGATGATCGTTATGGACCAAGAGCTGTAAAGTAGGAATAAATTTGACAGCTCCGACTGACTGGCACATATAGATAACATTTTGATGTTTCTATTTAGGAGAAAAGCAGGGAAAGGGAAGCAGAGATCATTTTGCAGGCGAAATGGAGGCTCTAGTGTTAAGGGCGAGGTCACAGAATTGTTAAGGCACAGAAGTAGGCCATTTGGCCCACTGTGACTGTACCAGTTGGAAAAATTGACAGACATAAGGCCATAAGAAATAGGAACAGAAGTAGGCCATTCAACCCCTTGAGCCTGCTCCACGATTCAGTAGGCTTATGGCTGATCCAACATTCCTCATTTCCATTTTCCTGCCTTATCTTCATGATTTGTGATTCCCCAACTTATCAAGAATCTAACTATCTCAGTCTTAAATAGACACAAGGACTCGGCCTCACTCCCCCCACCACCCTGTGGCCAGGAGTTCCACAGACTCAGAACCCTCTGAGAAAAGAAATTCCTTCTCATCTTGGTCTTAAATTGGCACTTCTTTATTCTGAAACTATGCCCTCTTGTGTTAGACTCCCCCATGTGGGGAAAAATTCTTTCAGCTTTTACCCTGTCAAGCTCGGCTTAGGAATCCTAAATATTTCTATAAGATCACCTTACATTCTTCAGAACTGAGTAGAATACCGTGCTGTTTCACCTTAACTGATAAGACAGTCCCTCCATAACAGGGATCATCTTGAGCTGAGACCAGCCGACAGCACTGACGACTTGCAAGGGCTTTGGGGGGAGTAGCTGTGACCACACGCGAAAAGTCACACATTTCTGAGCTTGTTTCCGAGGGACTGCTCATGACCCATACATTGTGTATAAGTCAAAGCTCCCAGAGTTTTGCAGGTCCCAGTCCAGGTTGACAATCGGATCCATCAGTTAATAATATCACCCCCTTGCTGCTGGTCACATGTGACTCTCATGCTCACTATCAACCCCTAAAATTTTTAACTCGAGCCATGCAGCAAGTGGCTCTCAACCTGAGTGGAAATGCCAACCACTTCCACTTCTACTGACAAGCGCACCCACCACAGACTCAGTACCGCTCACTGAATTGATGGCAATCTAGGGAAGGAGGCGAAAAAGCAGGGAAGAAAGAGTCGAATACAGTGTGTGTGTGTGTCAGAGAGAGACTGTGTGTGTGAGAGAGAGAGACTCTGTGTGTGTGTGCGTGTGTGTGTGTGAGAGAGAGAGACTGTGTGTGTGTGAGAGAGAGAGACTGTGTGTGTGTGTGAGAGAGAGAGAGAGACTGTGTGTGTGTGAGGGAGAGAGAGACTGTGTGTGTG
>JAHRHZ010000026.1:902809-919475 GCA_024137785.1 Ginglymostoma cirratum | reverse complement strand
GAGAGAGAGACTGTGTGTGTGTGAGGGAGAGAGAGACTGTGTGTGTGTGAGAGAGACTCTGTGTGTGTGTGCGTGTGTGTGTGTGAGAGAGACTCTGTGTGTGTGTGAGAGAGAGAGACTCTGTGTGTGTGTGAGGGAGAGAGAGACTGTGTGTGTGTGAGAGAGACTGTGTGTGTGTGAGTGTGTGTGTGTGTGTGAGAGAGAGAGACTGTGTGAGTGTGTGTGTGTGTGTGAGAGAGAGAGACTGTGTGTGTGTTTGTGTGTGTGTGTGAGAGAGAGAGACTCTGTGTGAGTGTGTGTGTGAGAGAGAGAGACTCTGTGTGTGTTTGTGTGTGTGTGTGAGAGAGAGAGAGCCTCGTATGTGCTGGTGACATTCTGTTCAATAAAGCTTTAAATTCTCAGCTTAGTGCCATCCTTTCTACTTAGTCTTTCTTTGCAGTATCTTGGACTGTAGGGATTTGTTGCTTACTAGGATCACTCAATTTTAAAATGTAAAAGATATTGAAAAAAGACTACAGCTGTAAAAATGCCTGTGATTAAGCATTAGTGATGCACCCGATACCAATAGCTGTTTACTGTTGCTCTGTGAGATATCTGTAGATGCCCCTCCTTCAGTCGATTCTGTACATGGCCACTTACTGGCAGAAACTGCTTGGGAAATGATATCCAATTAAGTAGCGAGGTACGAACTCTACTTGCTTCAGTGCTTCCCTTGTGTAAATGTGAGAAAGAATCTGGAAAACAGTTATACACCACCAATTAAAGAATTATTTGAGAAAAGAAACAAAAACAAAATTAAAAATGAAAACATAAAACTTGACATTTCGTTATTCTTGCAGGCAATACTTTGGAAGATAAACAAACCTCCAGAGGTAAGTTATTTCCCAGCAGCAAAAGAAACATACAGTGAAATAGTATTTATTTCATTTTTTTCTATTTACTTCAAGTTATACATTTTTCTTTCCATACTTGGAAATGAATACAGTTTTCCCATTTCTCAATGATCCGTTACCATTTTCGTCAGGATAGTAGATGGGTACCCCCCCATTTATATAATTTTTAGTGTCAAACTGTGGGTGATAGAGAGGCGATAGCCTAGTGGTATTATTGCTGGACTGTTAATTCAGAGTCCCAGATAATGTTCTAGGGACCTGGGTTTGTATCATACCACAGCAGATGGTGGAATTTGAATTCAATTAAAACAAAAATCTGGAATTAAGAGTCTCATGATGAGCATGCATCTATTGTCAATTGCTGGAAAAACCCATATGGTTCTCACATGTCCTTTAGGGAAGGAAACCTCTGGCCTACATGTGATTCCACAACCACAGCCATGTGGTCGACTCTTAACTGCCTTCTGGGCAATTAGGGAAGGGCGCTGGTCTGACTAGTAATGCCCTATCCTGTGAATGAATAAAGAAAAAAAATCATCACAGCTCATTATAAATGTTCAACCAATTAATAAAATTAGTTCTGAAAATTTTTGTTTTTTAGACATTTCCATAAAGCTCAGCATAACTCTAGATCTTTCTAGTATGTGTTCTTTCCCAATGAAATCAACGAACAATGAGGCTAATAACTCAGATTCTAAGCCTAACCTCAAGATAAATGTCTCATTTTGGTGAACTTTACCATCAGTCTATGCAGAGATAAAGGTTTTTCAGAACTAAAGTTCCAGGATTAGATTATCCCATCTGAATTAATTTATAGCCATAGAGTAATGGCGGGGAAGACACTGGGATTTTCAAAACCACATGTTGTTCAGTAACATGTGTTGGCATGACTCAGACCTCAGATTTCCTCTAAACCTGGTCCAGGCTATCAGTAAGAGCTCACTGCTGCTCCCCAACTGGGCAGTGCTGTGGATCGAAGGAGAGAAAACCACAGAATCAGTTCAGTACTCGGGGTGCCTTAACGGGATAAGTGCAAAGTCCACTCACAGGATTTGTGTTTGAGGCATTTTAAACCTCAGCTTTAGTTGTTCACCCAAAATAGCTGGAGCATGTAGGCTGCACAGAGAGAGAGTTTCATGTGGGTTTTTCTGAAGGGAGCTCTGGGGAGCATACCCAAGGTTTCTGAGGCTGCAAATTCCCCCTTTGGAGGAGCATTCATGCATCTTGTGTTAGGGCACAGAAGGGACCCCAATTCTATTTTAACCTCGGCCTGAAATTATATCCTGCCTCAGTTATCTATTTTGGACTGAGAAAGGATAGATCAAGGTACTTTCTGGATGGTATGATGTTAAATACAGTGGGTATCCAAAGAGACTTGGAGGTTCAGATGCATAGATCTTTAAATGTCACAAACAGGTGCAGAAAATAATTAAGAAAGTTAGCAGAATGTTGGCCTCTGTACCTAGAGGACTGCAGTTCAAGGATAGAGACACTGTGTTGCAGTTATACAAAACCCTGGTTAGACTCCACTTGGAGTACTGAAGGCAGAACCTGGGCGTATACCTTGGAAAGGATATATTAGCCTTAGAGAAGGCGTAAAGTAGGCTTACCCCAAGAATGATACCTGCACTTCAGGGGTTACCGAATTTGCCCCATTTTCTTTAGAATTTGGAAAGTTTACTGAGTGATCTCTGTAAACCGGTCAGTGGTGGGTATGTTGTTGGAGGGGATTCTGAGGGATAGGATTTACATGAGTTTGGAGAGGAAAAGACTAATTAGGGATAGTCAACATGGCTTTGTGCATGGGAAGTCATGTCCCATTAACTTGATTGAGTTTTTTGAAGAAGTGGCAAAGAAGATTGATAAAGACAGAGCAGTGGATGTTGTCTATGTGGACTTCAGCAAGGCGTTCAACAGCGTTCTGCATGGTAGACAGGTTAGCAAGGTTAGATCACATGGAATACAGGGAGACCAAGCCATGAGATACAAAACTGGCTAGAAGGTAGGAGACAGAGGGTGGTAGTGAAGGGTTATTTTTCAGACTAGAGGCCTGAGACCAATGGTGTGCCCAAGTGTCAGTGCTGGGTCCACTGCTTTATGTCATTTATAGAAATGATTTGGATACGAATATAGGAGGAATGGTTAATAAGTTCGCAGATGACACTAAAATTGGCGGTGTCATGGACAGTGAAGAAGGTTACCTCACAGTACAATGGGACCTTGATCAGATGGGCCAATGAGCCTAGGAGTAGCAGATGGAGTTTAATTTAGATAAATGTGAGGTGCTGCATTTTGGAAAGGCAAATCAGGGCAGGACTTATACACTTAATGGGAAGGTCCTGGGGAGCGTTGCTGAGCAAAGAAAGCTTGGGGTGTAGGTACATTTTTCCTTGAAGGTAGAGTCGCAGCGAGACAGGGTAGTGAAAAAGGCATTTGGTATGTTAGCCTTTATTGGATGGTGTTGAGGTGTCATGTTGTGGCTGTACAGGACATTGGTTTGGACACTTTTGGAATACTGTGATCAGTTCTCATCTCCCTGCTATAGGAAAAATGCTGTTAAACTTGAAAGGATTCAGAAAAGATTTACAAACGTGTTGCTGAGATTGGAGGGTTTGAGATATAGGGAGAGGCTCTGTAGGGTGGGGCTATTTTCCCTAAAGCATCAGAGGCTGAGATGTGACCTTATAGAGGTGTATAAAATCATGAGGGGTACAGGGTGAATAGTCACAGTCTTTTCCCCAGGGTAGGGGAGTCCAAAACTAGAGGGCATAAGTTTAAGATGAGAGGGGAAATATTTAAAACGGACCTCAGGGGCAACTTTTTCACACAGAGGATGATGCACATATGGAATGAGCTGCCTGAGGAAGTGGTGGAGGCTGGTATAATTACAACGTTTAAAAGGCATCTGGATGGACGTATGAATTGGAAGGGTTTAGAGGGATATGGGCCAAACGCTGGCAAAGGGACTAGACTAATTTAGGATATCTGGTCGGCATGGACGACTTGGACTGAAGAGCCTGTTTCTGTGCCGTATAGCTCTATGACTCTATATTAACAGGAAAACACAGGGTAGATAAAGATAAATTATTTCCACTGGTTGGCGATTCTAGAAATTGTCTGAGAATTAGAGCCAGACCACTCAGGAGAGATATTAAGAAGCATTTCTACATAGAAAGGGTGGTAGAGGTTTGGAACTCTCTTCCACGAATAGCAGTGATGCTGAATCAGTTATTAATTTTATATTTGAGTTTTTTTTTATTCAGCAAAAGTATTAAGAATATAGAGTTAAGCCATAGATAAGCCATCATCTCATAGAATAATGGAACAGGCATGAGGGAATGAATGGCCTGTTCCTGCCCCTATGTTGCTATTTGCTATCAGAGGCAGATCTATAGCTAACCGACACACTAACAAGGCTCCATAAAATAAATTCTTAAACTTTATTTTGTGTTGGGGAAATATTATTGGAGGCCAAATTCTTTCCCACACAAAGTAGGGGTAGATGTTTTAGGAGGCAGTCACACTGAGCTCCTGCCTGGCTGGAAACCTGTCACATGCAGTTCAACTAAGAGATAGGACACGGTGCATGTGACAAAGGGCAAGAGAGCAAACAAACGCAAGTAAATTCTGGCTAGATTTGTGGCAGGATTTCCGAAAGTAAAATATTCACATAAACAACGAATAAAGGTGTTGAGTTCTAGTCACGCGCAAAGAAATACATGTTACATTTCAAATTTGCTTCCAAGTTAATATTAGCTACTTGACTGTCTGTGCACAGAGCAAGTTCTACTGATCTGGTAATTTAATACAGCTATATCAGTGTCACATGAGAGGTTATGTAACTTGTAGATGTGACTGACACCATTGCTACAAGGGTATTGGTTGTGTTTATGTGAACTGAGTGACATGGCTGACACCGAGACAGCCCAAGAGAACTGTGGGACAGAAGGAAGAGGCTTAGCAATGAGTAGAAACATTGTCACACGTCAAGCATATTGGATGAGGTCAGTATGTTGGTACTTGAAGGGGAAATAAGTGCAGGAATCTGAGGAAAGAGAGAGGGGTGTGACTAACTGGATTGCCATTTGGAAGACCTGGCAGAGACATGATGGGCTGAATGTCTTCCTTTTTGTGTTTACTATTCAACAATAAAAGCATTCAAATTGCTTATGGCCTGATGAAAAACAGATGAGAGATACACTTGCACTCGATGCTGAGGAACACGGCTCAGACACAGGTGAGCACCAGAGACTGGGCAGTTCAGAAGAAAGATTTGTGAGAAAGTGATTCAGCCCAGAATGTAAGCCCTGTCTGCTTGTTCACCATCAGCCCCATGGCGCAAAGCCAATAATACAAATAAATGGGTAGAGACATGAACCGATTTTGGAAATACAGAATTACTCAGCATTATGGTGATCTAGCTGAAACACCATCCAGGACAAAGCAACCTACTTCCTTGGCATCCAACCCACCTTTTTGAAATATTCACTTCCTCCACCACTGACGCACAGTCACAACAGTGTGTACCATCTACAAAATGCACTGCAGCAACTCAACAAAGGTCCTCTGACAGCACCTTCTGAATCTGTGAGCTCCCCCACCCAGACAGACAAGGATGGCAGATGCGCACCACTTCCAAGCCATAAACCATTCTGACTTGGAATTATACCAGCATTCTTTCACTGTCACTGGATAAAACTCCGAAAGCACTGTGAGTGTTTGTGCAGCTCGAGGGCTGCTGTGGTTCCAGAAGGCAGCTCACCATTTCCAGGGCAATTTGGGACCATCAATAAATCCCACTGACTCTCACATTTCACATGCATTCAGTGAAATACCCGTTCAGAGAGCCATCGTAGACATAATGTGCTGAACGGCCTCTTTCTGTGCTGTCATAATCCTATGATTTTATGAATGATTTTTTTTAAAAGCTACTCATTGCAGTTCATGGGCCAGAAGTCAACAGGGTAGAGGTTGTTCAACAAACTGCTGATGTTTGATTGAATCAGTCGACATCATCCCTTGGGAGATCTTAAGATTGCACTTTAAATGGTGTAAAATCAAATTACGGTATTGTACGTATTCTGAATACATTCCAGCTTCCAACATGCAAAGCAAAGGAGCCTATTTACAGTGGGTTTTCCCTGAAATGTTTATGACTGGTGTCTCAATTGCAGTATCTGGTAAATATTTAACTGGCCAGGGTTCAACACTTATTAACAGAGGTAGAGATGCTATCAGCAAGGGAGGCAGAATTCCCCCTACAAGTCTCCATTCTCCTGTATTCCAAACCCAAAGTCTGTGTTCCATTTTGGCTCTGTCATTTCTATTTTAGAGATTTTCTTAATCCACCATTTAGTATTTCTGAAAGTTATCAAAACAGGGAAAAAAAATAACTGGTCCGTGTACAGATAGGAAATAAAGTTACAACTTTGACATTTCACCCTCTCAAAAATGTAAGTGAAACATATTGTCTTGTATTCCTGTACTTTGTATTACAGTTCACGGACGTGTCTCAGGCAAATTTGTGTCGATTCTGATTAATCTCTGACTGTCTTCCTGGGTTTCACCAGCGTTACAACTTGTTGGCATTTTGTGATGGGGGAGGGGGTGTGTGTGGGTAGAGAGAAGTGTCATGAATCAGGGGCAAAGATTGTCAAAGAAAATTACCAGGCTCATGACACATGACGTGACAATGTCAACTGCCACTCCTTCACATCCAGCTTCTTGCTGACAGCACACTAACTAGGCAAGGTTTTCCCCTCGTGGCAGGTCAGAGGCTGACAGCCATGGATGACTGACTTTTTAAAGTGGCCAAATGTGGAATCAATGGCAAAGTAGGTGTGGTAGGAAGGCTGTAGGTCCATTCTTTTCAGATTTCCCCTCGCAATCCCAAAGGTGCCCGCGTGTTGAATCGGATTCCCGAGCTAATGACATGTTTTCTTGCATTCTGACAACAACTCTTAATTAAAATGTAGCGTTCAAAAGTTCAGATTCCTGAATTGCCATACCTTCAATTTTAGTGTCAGCTTCCCTGCTGCAATAATTGAGCTGCTCTGCTAACTGATGTCATCAGGTGAAGAGATAATGTGAGGAGAATGGCGAAGATTGATGGTGGCGCTGATGCTGGGAGATCAGCAGAAACCATAACACATAATTACATGGAAAATTGCCACCAATATTTCAGCTGTAGCCTTTATGATGAAGTTTAAAATAGCGACTTTTTGGCAACGTTTGGCATTGTAATGCTAATAACACTTGTGAGTCAGCAGTGTTTCCACTTTGTACTGTTCACATTGAACTCTTCACCTCCCAGTCCTGAACTGTTCAGTTGGCAACAGTCAAACAGCATTGACGGTCTTTGATAATAATTCTTTTAGAGAACATTAAACTGAAACTGCTTCCATTTGGAATTATTTTTAAAAGATATGTTTTATGTCTTGGGAAACTATCTGCAAGAATTAAAGAATAACTTACTTTAGAAAGAAGTCCACTAAAATGTTGAACTAAGTCAAAATTGCATTGCAGTGACGTTGAGCTTTGCATAACATTAGCAAACTTTAGAATCAATTATGGCAGATTCCATTTAGGCACAAAGAACAATTCTGTTGAATGTGTTGTGATGAGAGACTCAGCAGTCATCATTCCAAATCCCTGAAAAAGTCAAACTGTTGATAGCTGCCATTTTCTTCCTTTGATGGTAATAAAAGGTGGAAATAATAGAAAAGAGAATTCTTTACCACGCTACCTGCAGTGTATATGGTCAGATCAAGTCTTCACCGCTGCTCACCATGTTATATGTGCAGCTGAACCAGGTCCATACCTCACCACATAATATGTTTGCGTCCTCTTTAGGTGAAGGGATTTATAGGATCTGCTTGGTCTGGGGTGGTAAAGGAAAACCACTTCCTGGTCTAACTAAAAGGGGCTCCTGTATTGAACAGGGACTAGTTAATTGCTATTAGCAATGAGTTACAGGTTACACTGAGATGAAAGACATTGTTAAAAAGACTATAAGGTGGATTTAGATGTTGACTGTTCAAGATCCTGACCTGTTCTGCTCCCAAGGTGCTCCTCAGTTTTAACCCTTTCAAACCCGTACAGTATTATCCACACCAGTGACACAGGCCAAAAATGTCTTGGATTTGATTCCTAGTTAAACAGATGACTATTTCAGGTGAGACACTGATGAGAGCAGTGCTTTTGATCTCATTATGGCTGTGCTAAGGAGTGGGAAAATAAATCTCATAGGGTTCTGTAATGACAGCACTAAGTACAGCTGGCTGGCTACTGAAAGGAAAATTGAACTTGTGGTGCGTTCTTTGGTTGAAATTAATGTTGTCTTTGCAGTTGCCTGTCAGTTTAATTCAGCTTGTGTTTCAGCCCAGGACTGGCCCACATCATTCATCAATTCAATGCAAACACAAGCTATGGGAATCTGTTCACATTGTGTATTAGGAATAGAAAATATCACCTCATTCTATAATTGCCTTGTATTGGTTTTCATTTAAACTTGACCAGTGCTGGAGATTCCAATGCATTCTAATCCTTTATTCAATATTTAAAACCATAACCCAGATTGCCTGTTTCCCCCCATTGCCACATTCTCCTCCTCTTCCTGAAATCACCTCGGAAAGAAAAGACTCCTCAACCTCCTTTTCACTTCAAACGACCTCCCTGTCAGATCCTTGCCTCTTCTGTAATTAATGTTGTCTCACAATCACCTACCACTGCTTCTCAAAAACTCTCTGAACGCAACCCCCAGCATCCAGCCATTTCTCCATTTCCCACACACAGTTCATAAGGTTAAGAAGGAAGCTCGGTACCACCTTCTGAAGAGAAACTAAGAACAACATGAAACGCTGGCCAATCCAGCAACATCCATACCCCACGGCTGAATGAAAAAAAGTTTTCACTTAAAATTATGGCCCACTTTTCTCCCTTTAAAAGCCTCCAAAAAACTTATTTCTTTATTGGTGCTTTTTAACTTGCCTTGTCTAAAACCCAGGATCACCATCCTCCCACTTGTAAACAGTTCTGAGGCATTCTTTTCACAGGAAGGTTACTATATAAATGAGAGTTGTTGTTGTTAAATCATAACTGAAATAATCTCATACAAAATATATGCTGCAGGATAATGGTGCAGAGGAGTGGAAAACTAGCAAATCTCCCACAGTAACAGAGTGCCCAAACTTGAGTTTTGTCATTCTCGGAGGTTTAATTGAATTCAACAGAAAATGACCTGCCAGTGTTGATGTTCTGTCAATGTTTGATATGTATAGCCCTCAGTGTGGATGTGTAACAGGATATGCAATCAAAGCTGTATTTATAATTCAGGCTAGACCTACCCCCTAGAAAGAGTCAAGCACAAACTGTCAATAACCACCCACCCTCTCCCTCTGACAGCATAAAACAAATCTGCACAGAATACCTGCTGATACACAAGCCTCCAACATGTTAGCAAAGCTTTAATGCACATAAAAACCATTGAGGGTCCAAGTGACACACCAAAGACATTCTCCGGGCTCAGAGAGGAGGGACAGAATACTAACTCCCCTGTGTTCTAGTGCATTTTTATTGGTCGCACTTGGGACATGGATGTCACTGGATGGGGCAGCATTTATTGTCCATCCCTAGTTAACATTGAGAAGGTAGTGGTGAGCTGCCTTCTTGAACTAGTGCAGTCCATTTTGTGTTGGTAGACCCAAAATTTCATAAGGGGAAGCAATTCCAGGATTTTGACCCAGCAACATGAAGGAACAGTGAGCTATTTCCAAGTCAGGATGGTGTGAATCTCAGAGGGGATCTTGAAGGTGGTGTTCCCATGGACCTGCTCCTCTTGTCCTGCTAGATTGAAACAGCTACAGGTTTGGAAGGTGCTATCTAAGGATCTTTGGTGAATTTCTGCAGTGCATCTTGTAGATAGCACACACTGCTGCTACTGAGTGCCGGTGGTGGAGGAAGTGGGTATTTGTGGATGTAGTGCCAATCAAGCGGACCACTTTGTCCTTGCCATTTCAGTCAATTTGGTTTGACCCCAGTTGACTTCCTGAGCTGTGAATAACCACTTTTGGTTGACTCCACAGTCGCAATTTTAACCATTCCGCCAGCTACAAGTGACATGTCAATTTCCTGCGTCCACCCTACCTGAAAGGAGGCTTGTGCTGGAGGTCAATGGGGTCAACGTAATATTCAAACGTTTCACAACCCAGTATCAAGTTCAGGAAATGCTGCAGTGTCTGCAGCCTGAAAGGCAGGAGGAAACGATTGGCTAATCGATGCCAAACTAGGCTCTTAAACAATGACTTCTTTTAGGATATCCTGTGGTGTTAGGGCTAAAGGTATCAAAGCATTTGGGAAGAAAGTGAGAACAAGTTTCTGAGCTGGATAATCAGCCATGATCATATTGAATGGTAGAGCAGGCTTGAAGGGCTGAATGGCCTACTCCTGCACCTATTTTCTACGTTTCTGTAAAGAACTAGAGTGATTGCCCCAGGGCCCGCCTGGAAAACCTGGGCCTCCCTTCCCAATGTGCTCACTTCTTCCTGAATCTCCAGTTGACTCAGAAGTTGCTGCCCCTTTGCCTCTGCCCACTTCCTCCAGTTGTGACCTGGTCCTCTCCTGCCACTCACTGCCACATACGATTTCAGACCGGCCTCTAGCTGTTGTTCCACTGAGAGCTTGCTCACCTGCCCATGTATTGGGCAGGTCTCCAAAAACCTCTACATTAATGAGAGCCTGTTGCTAAGCACATCAGAGCTGCCGAGTGACCCCCAGATTCTCTGTGCCCAGTCTGTGCAACCCACACATCCCTGCCTTAAAAGTAAATCAGAGCCCATATCTTTTATATTAGCCTCACACACTAATGTCAATGAGCTGAGAAGTGACCATCAAGTCATCGTTTGAATGACTTATGGAGATTTGATATCGAATTTGGAAGAAGATGTCAAATTACAAGGTGGGTGCAGCACAGCACTTTAACACAGCAACTGGGACAGTGTGGCAGTAGTTAAGCAGCACCCCCCAAACCCCCAACCCAGACTGAGTTGGATCTCCACCAAAGAGATTCTTTCACGCAGCCAAACTCAAACAAAATGGGACTGATGGAAATAAACACTAGATTCGCTGAGTATGTTTTTCCACCAAAATGAACTGTAGCCAAGTTCCTACAAAACAGGACCAGAAACCACCTTCAGTCCACAGTCACATGAAATCCCTTAACTATAAGCTAGGGGTTTTCTTGAAAGAAAATAAAAGTTGAAAACAGGAACTGAAACATTTCCAAGCTAGTAAAATTATCTAATAGCTAAAATCCCTAAATGTAAAGGCATGAAAACTTCCTGAAATAACATTGAAATGAAATATTATGAATTTACAAGCAATAAATACAAGATAATAATTAATTAACCCAAGAAAGAACTCGGGATTAACTTATTTACCAGACAATGTGAGAGGTGTGAAGGTGGAACTCACTAACCACATGTAATGTGGTGAGTAGAATTATTGTGTTTAAGGGGAACTACAGAGGTACTGGACGAGAAAGTGTTATGTTGATATGAAGTAAAGTGCACAGTTTTGGTACAGTTTTGTTCTCCTTATTAAAAGTGATACAATTATATCGGAAACAATTTAGACAATGTTTACTAAACTCCTTCCTTGGATGACGTGCTTATCTTATGAAGACAATTTGAACAGGTTGGGCCTTTACTCAGTAAGGTTTTGGAGAATGAGAGGATATCTTACTGAAACATGTAAGGACCCTTATTGATATACAAAGGGATCTTGTGATGATGCAATTCAATAGCTCCCTGAAAGTGACAAAACAGGTGGATAAAATGGTAAAAAAAAAATGTACAGCATGCTTGCCTTCATTGGTCAGGGCATTGAGTATGAAAGTTGACAAGTCATATCGAAGCCATATGAAACTTCAGTTAGGCCACATTTGGAGTGTTGTGTGTCATTCTGGTCACCACTTTATTGGAAGAATGAGGAGGGTTTGGACGGCTGCGAAGGAGATTTACCAGGAGGTTGGCTGGATTGGAGTGTATTAGCTATAAGGAGAGGTTGGACAAATTTGGATTTTCTTTGCTAGAGTGACAGAGGCTGAGGGTTGACCTGATAGAAATGTATAAAATTATGAGATACATGGATGGGATGGACAGTTGGAATCTTTCTCTTAGGGTGGAAATGTTGAATACTGGGGGCCATAGGTTTAAGGTGGGAGGAGGTAAGTTTAAAGGCCGTGCGAGATGCATGTTTTTTACACAGAGGGTGGTAGATTCCTGAACACATTGCAAGGGAGGTGGTAGAAGCAGATACAATAGTAATGTTTAAGAGGCACTTAGACACATGAACATGCAGAAAATGGAGGAGCATGGACCATGGCCAGATGGATGGGAATGGTTTAAAATGGCATTATGGTTGGCACAGTCATGGCGGGCAGAAGGGCCTGTTGCTGTGCTATACTGTTCTATGTTCTGTAAGATGTTGATGGGATTGGATAGGGTGGATATTGAGGGGATGTTTTCTCTTGTGGAGGAGATTAGAAAAGGAGATAGTTTAAGAGTAAAAGGTCCAGATGGAGTTGAGGATTTTTTTTTCTCTGAGAGTTGTTATCCAGTTGACTTCTATTCCCCAGAAAGCATCATTGAATTTATTCAAGGCTGAGTTCGATCAGATTTTTCACAGACAAGGGAGTCGAGGGTCACAGGAAACAGACTGGAAAGTGGAGTAGAGACCACAACTCGAACAGCTGTGATCTTATTGAATGGCAGAACAGGCTCAAAGGGCCAAATAGTCTACTCCTGCTCCCACGTTCTATGTTCCTATGAAAGTACATTGATGTGGGTCAGTTTTTATGTGCTATGCTTCAATTTAATTCATTTAGGCTAGTGCAGAATTAGCAAGGGACATCAAAAACAGGCCCGGTTCTGCATGGGTTTTAGAATCAAGTTCCTTTATTCTTCCTGGATTGGAATAAGCATACAAAAGTGAAAACTTGAGTCCACTGTATTGCAAGAATTCCAAGACATTTGGTTCGTGGGATTACAGTATCTTCTGCTGTTTGAGCTATATTTGCAGACATTGCTTAAGTTCAATTTTTTTTCCATGCTGCTGGCTTAACAGTGTCAGGGTGTAGTTTAATGGTGTGCAGGAAATGATTGAAACGTTGCCAGTATGATTGCACACATGTGTTATATCCTGAAATGAAGTGTAGTGTAGAGACTATGCCAAGACAATATCTTTTGTCAGCTGTTATTGTTCATTCTGAAAAACTGTATGGATGTGGAGTATGGATATGAAATTTCAATGAGCAAGCTGCTTGCCTGTCCTATGTGTGAAGGGATTATTATTTACGAGCCAGGTTTAGTCAGGGCTGTAGATTAATTTCGAGGTACGCAACAGTTCATTTGGTAAAGTGCCAGATTATAAATAAGATGAAACCAAATGGACTGTGTTATAAAGGTGTGGTTGCATGAAACAAAGTGGTGCACTATTTTTTAGATCGTCGTGACAATTATCAGCATCAAAAGCACACAATTTCCAAAGCACCAGGAGTGTGGTTGTGAGACAGCCTGGCACTAACAGTTGCTACACAGATCCAATTTGACGCCACTTAAAAATATTTATTAATCCTGTCTTTAGGGTACCCCACTAGCGCTTACAACAAGAGGCCTATGAACTACAAAAGGAAAATTACAGAGTTGGAACCCTAAAGCAAAACCATCTGGTGAAGGTTTGCCAGTTGCAGTATGTTTTTGTAATAACACACCAATTTGCTTATTAATGGGGGAGATATCAGCGATAGATAATAGTTTCCAATGTGTGCATTAAACACAGGTTTGAATACTCATAATGGTAGTGGCTTTGTATAAGCATGATCTGTGCTGCCACAATACCACTCCATGGCAAGCAAGGCATGATTTCCTGTATGTATTCTTTTCTGTTCTTCCATGTGGGCATCACTGGCAAGGCCAGTGTTTAATGCCCATCTTTAGATCCCCTTGAGAAGGAGATTGGAAGTTGTCTTCATGAAGTATTGAAAGCTATTAAGTGAAGGTGTTTCCACGATCTTATTAGGCAACAACTTTGTCTAAGTGACGATGAATTCATTGGCCTCATTTTTATTTGTGGTAGGAGAGAAGCCAAAGATACAACGTACTCCAAGATGCAATTTTCAGAAAACAATTCTCACTCTGAATGGTGATGATTTAGAACTCAAAGTTTAGGATTTAAAGTTTCTGACAAAGCTGGAAGAGTGATAAAATTTTAAATACAGATATGTATTTAATGATTGACCAACAGAAGAAGTTTTTCAATATAACAAGCTTTAGCCATGCACATGGCCCTACAAATGTCTTCACCTGGAAGTTTGGCAAAGACATAAAAGAAGAATTCACCTTTGGGACATCTGACCAGACCTTAAGACAAAACAAGAACCAAGCTCACACCCTTCCACTATATCATCAGATACCAAGAGCTCTCTTTGTTTTTAAGTGTATAATCGTAGCTGTTATCTTTTGGATGAGAATTCAAACAAGGTTCCATTTCTTGAAATAAGTCTACCATAGCAGAAACAAATGCACACAAAAATAATTAACTGAAAATAAGGAAACCATTCTGACAAAGCCTTCCTGTAATATTGTCTCACTGCTAACAGTCCGTGCCTGGGCTTCAATACTTTCCTGAGTTTTGAATGTATTTCATTAACATGCTTCAAGCTTAAGGTATTAAGATTCACACATTAAAGCCAGAATTTTAACAGTGTGAGCCAGAAATTCAAATTAATAATTATCTTACAGTTTTTCCAACAGTGACCATTTAACAGTATAGATTTATAATCATAAAGTGCTGGTAACACACACTAAGTCTGGTAGCATCTGTAGAGAGAGAAACTAACGACAACATTTCAAGTCCAATATGATTCTTGACACAGGTTTGAATACTCATAATGGTAGTGGCTTTGTATAAGCATGATCTGTGCTGCCACAATACCACTCCATGGCAAGCAAGGCATGATTTCCTGTATGTATTCTTTTCTGTTCTTCCATGTGGGCATCACTGGCAAGGCCAGTGTTTATTGCCCATCCTTAGATCCCCTTGAGAAGGAGATTGGAAATTGCCTTCATGAAGTGCTGAAGTCTGTTAAATAAAGGTGTTTCTACAATCTTATTAGGCAACAACTTTGACTAAGTGACAATAAATTCATTGGTCTCTTGACGGTAACACTCAAGAAACGTTAACACTCGTTCCATTTCTGCAGATGCTGCCAGACCTACTGAGTTTCTTTAGCACATTCTGTTTTTATTTAGTTTCTCCAGCATCTGCAGAACTTTTCTTTGGAGTCAGAAATATAATCAGCCTGATTTGGCAGTGAGAGATGAAGTGATGATGTTCCCTTTCGGCTGTGAATCAAGTTGCCAATTCAGATCTAGTAAGCATCGTGGCGTGGTTTTCACCTTTCCCAATTTTAGTTATGGATTACACCTTTCCCCATGTTAGTTTCATTGTATCTGGCACTCCAGATCTCAGGATCTCTGCAACTGTGATGGCGTCAAACAAGTTAGACAACCATTGAAGAAATCTCACAGACTGCAAAGTGGAAAATATCAAGCAGGACTTACCTTTCACGTAGCTTGTAAAAAATATTACAGAAAATGAGACCCAGTTTGAGAAGAATACAGAAGATTAAGATCAATGCTCAAATCCCATAAGTAAAGTTCATTTTATCATCTAGTCATGGAATGGAGACATTTTATTCTGTAACAGGCAGATTGGTCTGAAACAATTAGACCATTTGGCCCAACATGCATATGATAGTATTTACATACCAGATGCACCTCCTCTGACCCATCAAGCAGCATGGTGGCTCAGAAGAATAGCAATCATCTTGATGTGTCATCATTCACCACAGTGACAATATCCAGTTCTGTGGTAATAGCATTTACTTTAGGTGTGACCTGCACTGTGGCAATGTCAGCTCCCCACTGGCCACCAAGTTATTTTGCAATAACTGATGCAAACGAGTCCAGTGAAGGATAGTGTCATCAATCAACATGCCCTTCCAAACCTGCAAAGCTATGCAGGGGAACATACAGCGTGCAAAAATTGTGATTGACCAAGTTCAAACCATTCAAAACTCATTTCAGTGCACCAGGCAGCACTTGGATAAAGATATTGAGTTCCTGGTGTCATTTCTAGTGCAAAAACCCCAGAGGTAGCCATGGCAGGTGATGTTGATCGTGTAATCCAGCTCCACAACATGCTGGAGTGAGGCCAAGGAATCGTGATAAAGCCAGAGCAGAATCTGCCTTTGAGTGGATAAACCTGCATTAACAACATTATGTCTCTGAACTGTGTTTTCACCCCTGACATTGCAGTCTGTAACTGGTCATTCTGCCTGCCTCTCTCTGCTGACTGAACAAACTGTGCATCAAGACCCTGGAGGTTTTCATGCTCTTTCTGAAAGAATCAATTTTCTGTTTAAAAGCCGAGATAACAAGCATGGGGCTGGATGAACACAGCAGGTCAAGCAGCATCATAGGAGCAGGAAAACTTGACGTTTCGGGCCTAAACCCTTCATCAGAAATGGGGGAGGGGAAGAGGGTTCTGAAATAAATAGGGAGAGAGAGGGAGGTGGATAGAGGATGGATAGAGGAGAGGATAGGTGGAGAGGAGGCAGACAAGTCGAAGAGGCGGGGATGGAGCCAGTAAAGGTAAGTGTAGGTAGGGGGGTAGGGAGGAGATAGGTCAGTCCAGGGAGGACGGACAGGTCA
>JAHRHZ010000026.1:854083-902409 GCA_024137785.1 Ginglymostoma cirratum | reverse complement strand
CCCCCATTTCTGATGAAGGGTTTAGGCCCGAAACGTCAAGTTTTCCTGCTCCTATGATGCTGCTTGACCTGCTGTGTTCATCCAGCCCCATGCTTGTTATCTCGGATTCTCCAGCATCTGCAGTACCTTTTATCTCTGTTTAAAAGCCCCCTCTTTTTAAAATGGAGGTTGCTTAACCCAGAAAATATTCAAGAGAAAACGCCAGAAATCAGTGGGAGAAAGAATTCAGATAAAGGAGCTTTTGCAGATCCTGGAAGTTCAAAATGATTCTGAGGAACTTCTGTTTATGCCCTTTTGTTAATTTTTGTAGCTGTATCCTAACTTAGGTACTGACCACTGGCAACATCAGAAAGGAAAAGCTGTGGTATACAAATGTGGCACAGGATGTGCAAGAATAAGGAGTTTTTTTCCAAAAACGTCAAGTCAATGAAATGAAAGGGAGAGCAAGTTATCAGCGTCAGGATAATTAACCTCAGACAACAGTCGGTACTCTAAACAAACTAGACAGCAAATCAATCATGGGTCTCAGACAACATCATGGGTTTAGGCCCGAAACGTCAAGTTTTCCTGCTCCTATGATGCTGCTTGACCTGCTGTGTTCATCCAGCCCCACGCTTGTTATCTCGGATTCTCCAGCATCTGCAGTACCTTTTATCTATCATAAAAACTTTACCTTGAATGTCACCTAAACCTCACAATGTCTATTATCTTAGATTAATACTAGTCTAGTCTTAGAAATATATCTATTCTAACTTTGTCTGTCACCTTGCCCAAGATACAAGAAGGGATACCTTGTGATGGGGATTGCACTGCCCTTACCAAATCTGCCTCAGATCCCTTCCAATCAATGGATGGAAAATCCAGAAGGTTTTGTGAATAAGTGTAGAACAGTTCTTTCCAATGTTCTTTGACGATGCCTCCTCCCAGTCAGTCTGTGGCTCTGTTGGTAGCATGGGCCCCCATAAGGCAGAATGTGAAGGGTTGCAAACACACTTCAGTGGGTCAAGCACAAAACCCTAGAGTGATGCTCCAGAGCAGCACAAGGCTGAGGGTTTGGCTTCAGATGAGGTATTACATTCCGTTCCGTGATTACCTTCTTAAGGGCTTAGAAACCTTCTTGTGGTACTATATGAAGTAGGGGATGTAGGAAGAGAATGGGAGCATCTTGGTCACTTTTAATCACTTCATTAACAGCACAGAAATAGATTGTCTGGTTGTTGACAGGTGTCTGTTTGTGGGATCTTGCCATGCACAAGTAGGCTGCTGGGTTTCGCACCTCGCAAAAATGACTGCTCTTCAAAGAGTTAGCTGTGTACCATTTCAGAACATCCCATGGTCACGAGGCAAGTGGTATAAATGCAAACCTTTCTTTTCTTACTAAGGTACAATTCCACAAGCGCTGCAGATTTTTTTTAATCAACATGTCTGTTATCTTGAACCTGGACCTTCTAGCCTAGTATGGACCCAGTACTCTGCACCACAGAAGTTTTCTCCACAAAAGCTGTGTATTTCATACGCGTTTGTACATATGTGTGTGTGCATATGTAATATATATATTGTCACACATAGGGAAATAATGGTACAACAATCATGTGGAACAATTAACTAATGTAACATTGTTATCTGAACAGAAATCACTGGAGAATCACAGTGGGTCTGGCAGCATCTGTGAAGACAGAAACAGAGTTAACATTTCAATCCAGTGACCATTCTTCAGAATTTAACAATCAGATGACAATCATCCTATTTATTTTAAATTGCTTCTTTCAGTTCCATGCACACTGTATGTCTACGGTATATATAGCATCTTTAAAGAAAGCAGTATGTGGTTATTATGCCATCTGTGTATTATTGGATTTTTCTTTCATTTTCGTCTGTTCTTTTTATCTTGACAGAACTCGATCCGTCATAACCTCTCGCTCCACAGCAGATTTATCCGAGTGCAGAATGAAGGCACAGGCAAGAGCTCCTGGTGGATGCTAAATCCTGATGGAGGGAAATCTGGGAAATCTCCCCGGAGACGTGCCGTTTCCATGGATGGCAACAGTAAGTACCTAAAAAGCAAGAGAGGGGCAAACAAGAACAAAGCCACCCTGCAGGCAACACAGGAGCGGAATGAGGGCAGCCCTTCATCACAACACACCAAGTGGTCAGGCAGCCCCAGCTCTCATACCAGCGATGAATTTGACGCATGGACTGACTTCAGGTCACGGGCCAACTCAGCTGCAAGCACCCTGAGTGGTCGGCTCTCCCCCATAATGGCTAATTCGGAACTGGATGAGCTTGAAGATGATGACAGGACTCCATCTTCTCCACTACTCTACCCCAGTCCATCGAACACCTTGTCCCCGTCTGTAAGTGCAAGGCGCCCTGTGGAACTTCCCCGCTTGGCCGACATGGCTGGAACAATTAACTTGAATGAAGGGATCACAGAGAACCTGCTGGAGGAGCTGCAGGATAATTATAACATGAGCCCATCGCAGCAGATTCCTTCAGGATGCCTGAGGCAAAGAAGCTCCAGCTTCTCATTTGGATCTAAATGCTCAACCAGGGGAAGTCAGACAAGTACATACAGTGTCACCATGTACAGCCCAGCCCCCATGACTATGTTACGCCACTCTCCCATGCAGACTATTCAGGAAAACAAGCAAGTCACTTTTTCAACAATCAACCACTATGGGAATCGCATGTTGCAAGATCTTTTGACACCAGAGTCACTACGACACAAAGAGGTCTTGATGACTCAGTCAGACCCTCTCATGCCACAGGCCAATACAGTCGTGACATCGCAAAACCAGAGACACATGGTGCTGACTTCTGACCCAGCATTATCACCTTTCAATGCTCAGTCCCCCAGATTACTGAACAGCAATCCATTTCATCACCCATCACCAGTGCAGCAAAATTCTGCTGTCAATAACGGTGCCTTATCCGCTCCCATTGGCCTTATGCACATGCACTCAGATGCTGGTAATATAAACTCTGTCACCCACCATCTCCAAAACCAGCTTCACTCACTCGCCAGTCACGGGATGCAAATGGAAGCATCGGACTCAAGGCTGACCTCCTGTTCGGGAGGGATTAACATTTCCGCCACGAGTCAAGATAAGTTCCCCACTGACCTTGACCTCGACATGTTTCATGGCAGCCTGGAGTGTGATGTGGAGTCTATCATTCTTAATGAGTTCATGGATAGCGAGGAGCTTGATTTCAATTTTGACTGTGCTATGCCAACTCAAAATGTTGGCATCAATATGGCTACCCTACCCACTGTTCCGCAGACCACAAATCAGAGTTGGGTGCCAGGGTGAAGTAGGATTACAATGTTCACTATCATGGATGAAAATCGGTTCCATAAAGGCTCAAAGACCAGACCAAATTAATATTTGGCTTCTTAGGAAGCATATACTTGAAAACCGAAAACATTGTTTTGTTTCCTTTGCCTGTGATATACTTAGAAGTACAATCAAGCGAGGCAATAACGTATTCTTTGTTAAAATAGCTGTCATGCCAACTAAAGTGACATCATTTTTACTTTTGGAAATTAGGCTGCAAATCCTGCATGAAATGATGTCTTGGCACAATTGACTCATTTAATCAGTTTGTGCAATACAAGGTAAAAGGAACTTAACAAAATGGTTCTGAAATTAAAGCCTTAATCTAATTTCTCTGTTCATTGAAATAATTTTAAACAGGTTGCTTTTTCCTAATTGTGATTTGAGTATAGTCTCCCAGAATATAATCCTTGATATTTTTAAGTGAGACTTAGTTTGTCTGATAAAGGGGAGTTCTTATTTCTGTGCACCATGAAACTAAACCCATTGTTTATAAAAGATTGGTGCCTCCGTTATAGAATGCACAGAGAGGAACTCATGCCTAGCAGTGACTGAACTTCCACTAATGTAGGCTGGTATCCTACTGACTGTTCCAGTTCTCTTGAATAACTAACACAAGAATACGATAATTAAACATTGGCTTTGGACAGAGATTGCAGGGAGCAGTGTGGCCACCTGAAAGTTGTGATACAGGGTTATGACAGGTAGCATACACCTTCAATAAAGGTAAAACCCCCACTTTATTTATTCTCACACCTGCATCCATAGCAGTCTTCCTTGAAACCAGATGTTAATTTGGTCCGGGCCAGAATAGTTTCTTGCTCAGTCTTGGGCTTGCATTAAAATCACCAAAGCTTTTTTCTTTAATGAGCTTATTTATAATAACTGATGGCATTTTAATACACACTCGTATTTCTGAGGACAAGGTGAAGAGTAGGTGAAACATTTTAAACGAAAGGATTTTTACTGAGAAGTTTTCTCCTTAAACTCTAGACTGCTAAATGGCTGGGTTTTCAGAATGCAAGACTCCTGTCTTTTGAAAGACTGATCAAAACAGTTCTTCTGATTCTGTGGCCCACATCTGCTGTTCAACTGCCCTCAAATATTACATAACAATGTAATTTCTTTTTTTCTTTTATAGACTGAGAGCCGTATTGTTACCGCTTTGGCATTTATCATTATTGTATGCTATTTTGGTCAAAAAATGTATTTATTTTAGATTGAGGGAAATGACTAGTTGGTAATGTAGGTGTTCTGAGCTAATACCATGGCCTGAAATTTTAATTTATATAGTGATTGGGGCATTACTTTGTGAGAATTTCTCTTGGGATTTTGACTCTGGCGAGTATGTTTTATCACAGAGAATGGTGAAATCAGGAGACACTTTCTTTACCATCATTTACGTGGAGTCAATTCTCTGTAAACCTGAAACTTTCTCTGGAAAGTGCCATAAGTGATAGTTAAATAAGTTACATATGTATATTAACTTCTTTTTTATGTAAAGTATATGGATAATTAAAAACTGAAAAGTCCTTTCTGAAATGTACATATAGGTACTCTACTGTAATTTCACTATGTATACTTTGAATGTTGATGTGATTAAGAATATAATTTCTCTTTATTTTTCAAATATAAAATAATATTGTATGATAAAGGAAGCCCCAGACAGCAAGTTTCTTTTCTGTTTTCTTCAAAATTCTGTCAGTGAACGGACAAAATCCAGGTGTAACGGCAGTTGTGCAATTTTTTAAGTAATGAAATATTTTCGATCAGAATGTTTAAAAACAGATTCGGGTCAAAATGCTCACACTCCCTTATTACTGCTGCAATGGGTACTCACTCTCCATTGTGCAGGTGGTGGGGCTGGGAGAGAGGTAGAGTCAGCCCTGGCGAAATACATGCCTTGTCAGGTTTGTCCAATGGTAGACTGCCAGTCCAACAGCTTTCCTCTCTACCACTTCCCATACTTTTCTAACCAACAAATGACCATTCTAGGAACGCAGACAAAGCGCTCAACCTTTCTCTAAAAATGTAATACCCCTCTGATTGTCCTCCATAGTTTGTCCTGGAGATCAGTCTTCAACTCCAGGAGAATTTGGCAGACTTTGCAGTGATATATACATCATTGACAGAGGTCATATGCCACCATGTCAGAATACTCTCAAGCACACAGTAGACATATGCATTATTCTGTGCACACAAATGTATTCAAGCTTACAAGGGCACAGATACACACAGGATAGCTACTGAACTCAAAGTGTGTATTAAAATCTTTCTTTACTTATGACATTTAGCTAATGTTGGCAGACATAGTAAGTTTACCACAGAAGGTACGAACAGGTAAATAACTATTTCTGTTACGTTTAGCAGAGTTAATGTTGTAAGATTAAAAATAATGCCTTCACTTTGCCCTACTTGAAGATTGCTGAAAGCAGTAGCAACAACGAAAGGAAAGTTTCATCGAAGCAGGTCAGGACCATTTTACACAGATAAAAAACTGGTCGGCATAGAACTTTTAGGACTTTCTTATTTCTCTTGGGAAAAATAAAGGGAAGGTAACTCGATCTGTGCAATATGGAATATATTCTCTGCCCCGAACAAACTCCTTCCTACTGCCCATTCCCAAACCCTGCCCAGGTCAAAATAAATGAACACTTTTATGTCTTCATGAGCAAAGAAGATATCAAAATGAACTCAAAAAAACATTTTGACACACAGTCCAAGAGAAACCTTGACATTATGCTGTGGAAGAATTATTGAGTGAATGCTGAATGGATTTGAAATTCGTTTATCTATTTTATCGGAGAACCACAGCTCATTTTAATTAGACAAGACCTCAGTTACAATAGTAGACCAAATAAAATTTACTTTGAAGCATTAAGTGTTCATCTGCTTAATCTTCGCGTAGTACACCTGCAAAGTATGGAGCTCTTGTGGCACAGTTGTAGTGTCCCTTCCCCTCAGTCAGAAGGTTTGGCCTCAAGACCCACCTGCTCCAGAGATGTATCTTTGCATATCCAAACAGGTTGATTCAAATGATCTGTGATTTCAAGCGTAAGGTCAGATCCTAATTCCTGGGTGGGGAAGCAGCAGAGGGAATTGTACCAGGAGGCATCGGCTTCAAATAAATGCCACCACATGTCTACAATGGCTAAATGGAGACAGCTGGGCAAGTTAGAATCACAGGGACCAGTGATTGCTGTCTTACACCATTGCAAGGCAACTTGAGCCAATTCACCTTAAAAATCCTGCCTTGAGAAAGTCATTAAAATGCCATTGGTGTCACCAGGACATTGCAGCCCCTCAGCAGTCCGTATTAGCGAGCTTTCTGTCTGAACCTGGTGGATACCTCAGTTGCCTTAATAAAAGAGCTCAGTTAAGAGTCAGCAGGACCAAGATAGCAATATCTGTCCAGTCATTCTGTCTGTACTCTCACCTATTGCCACCAAGCAGGACAGGCTCAAATTTCCCCTGTAGCATCTAATGAAATGTAATAAAATAACTGGTGTCAACAATAGGGATACCACCTAATTAAAATTGCTTGGACTGCTGCACAAGGTACGAACCCACAGTATTGTCAGTGCTGTTACTGAGGGAAGGCTGTCTTTCAAATAAGGCATTGAGCTGACACACCATCTGCCTTTCCCTGGTCACCCAGGAGAATGTCAAAGGTCCCATGGTAGTATTTGAAGAATAGCAGGGAACTCTTACCACTATGCCTTCCTAAATCAATACCATCATAAGCTGATTCATCTGCTATTTGTGGGTCCTTGCTGTGCACATATATGATGCCATTTTTGCCTCTCTAGTTGTGACTTAACTTCATTGATAGTTAATTACTTAGGAATATTCTGAGGATGTAATAAGGTGCTATTTAAATGCAAGTTTTATTTTGTTTCATATCTATACTATCTGGTCAGATGGTGATGCGTATATCCCACAACAGACAGCGTAGGGATGACCCAGCATTGCCGTTACTTTTTTCTCTACTGAAATTGACATTTCCATATCAGTGAAATATCAGAGGTGATTTACTGCGTTACTCAATCCAATATGATGATTACCAACGTATGTTTTGTGCTCCTTAACCATTAGCAGACTGCTGTCAGACTGTTCAGGGCTTAGAACATTAATAACCTGGATTGCTGGATAGGATCTCTATTCAGTTTATCACGACTAAACCATCATGGTCCCTGCGGCAGTTTAGCCTTGATTTACAAACACAGATGTCCCCTCAGCATGTTACTACATTGCTTCTTGTTCATAACGGTCAGGCTGTTCTGAAATAAACCTGCTTAAAAATGACAGAAAAACAGTCCAAAATGGCTTTAACACCGGCACCTCCACATCATTAAACATCCAATCATTTGAAAGTACCATACATTCTTTCAGTTTTAATCAGGAAGTGGTGATGAATTCTGGAGCCTTAGTGCACAGGGTTAAAACAGGGCAATCTTGTGCATTAAAGTGGACAGTGGATATATCAAACTGAAGTTTGTTGCTGCCATGAAATGATGATGAATTACTTTATTTGCCAATGAAATGGTTGAGTGTACATTTAGTTACTTTCCAAAATCTGCTGATTTCACAAAGGCATTCAAGATCTTTGGCAAGTTTCTAATAAAACTACAGCTATTGTGAAAGTTGTCTAGTAAGAACCTTGCTGATTCACAGTTCAATCAAATAGACAGATGTAGTTTAACTAACTGTGGCAAAATTATTAAACAATTAAATTAAAGCCCCATAGTCTTTTTTTGTTTAATTTTATTGGATTCTCTATAAGGATTGACAAAAAGTATTTCTAAAAAAATTATCAATTTTTAAGATAGTGATTTACTTTCAAGACTCAAAATTATACAAACAAATCAAACAGCGTTACATGAAGGAAAGATGAGTGTTACTCACAGTATGACAATGCCAAGCTCTCTTTTCCTCAATTGTTATTGATGTTCTTCATCTCCACCTTTTCTGTCGGCATTGTCTTCTTGATGGTGGAAAGGTCAAGCGGATGGTAAGTATCTTCCAGATTCCTCCGTCCCCCACCCACCTTACATTACACGCCTGTGATACATCTGGCTTGTTAAATGGACGAACACCAAAACCAATGTTAAGGCATGCTTTCCAGGAGGATAGTGAGCGAGAGTGGCGATCCCATCCAAACATTACTCACAGCAAGTGAGCTCCTGTTATCACCCAGCTGATGTCAATGAGTTGGAAAAAACCGTGCTTTCAGGCCTACATGGCTCAGGTAGTCAAGAGAATACATTTGAACCATCAAGAGTCCCATGTAGACTTTGGTCACTGAATATGTTTCTCTCCCTTCACTGAATTGTTTAAAAAAAAAGAAACATCATTGTGTTGTAATGGCCCAACATTAATGTCCAGCTTGCTGAAAACATTCTGATTCAGTTTTGTGCTACTTTTCAAAATCTGTGTTTCCTTGAGATAGGAGTAAATCCCACTATTTGCTATGCAAACAGCTGCGTTCATCAACATTGTCACCTTTCCTGTTGCTGCTGGCATTAAAAGGATGCAATGCTCAATTTTTTTTAACATGGCCAATGTACACTGCTTTAGAGAGCAGAACATGTGCATATCCAATCAGCTAGAGTCAAGTCTTAATAGTGTCTCTGAATGCCCTTCCAGAACTCCACCATGCAGACTTTTGAATCCCAATAAGACAATATTGGTTTGCAATGGCTTCACATTTCCATCAGTGACTATGTAATGTAATTGCTCAAATGAGCTGCGAATGGTATGATGCCCTACCAGCTTTTACATTCATTGTGAATGGACGATGTTGTCCTCAAAGACATGCGGTTTGATCAGTGCTGCATTTGTATTCTTATTATCACTGAAATGGGAAGAAGCTTGCTCTCTATCTTCATAGCCCAAGACTTGTGCAGGCCTTCATTTGCACGCATGCTGAGAAAGCATAAAAACAAGGCAGCCAATGCTGTGAAATCAAACTTGATCAATATTTCATGAAGAAGCCAAATTTTTAAAACTGTTCAAATTTTAGGGAGTCAACCTTGGGGTTGGAACAGGCCCAATCTGCTCAAGGAATAGCAGTCCTATGCCATTTGGTGACCATATGTAATCAATATCAAATACACCTTTGTGTTGTACTGATCCTGTAATTCAAATACTGAGAAGCCAGCATGAACTGGAGTTCAACAGAAAGTAGATCCCCTTGCAGCTGTATCTGTCTATAAACCCATAAGACATGTTGTAATCTCTTTATCAGGTCAGATCTGGTGTGCTACAGTCATTTGAATAAGATATCCATACCTTAAATGAATGTAAAACTTTAAACTGTGCTGTAAAGGTTTGTGAAAATTGCAATGTGAGGAAATGTGTATAATGTATTGTACAGTGTATTTTCATTAATAAATTGTTTTAAATAATATATTTGAACCAGTGGGTAGAATGTACTTTGTGTTTTTCGTTCATGGCACAAATTTCCACGTGCCTCCTAAAAAATATTAGGCTCCTATCAGTTCAGAGTACATGACCGTCTGTTGGATTCTGAGTGTATTTTACACTTTGCCTCTCTCAACTTCTGAAATAGTTGCAAATCTATTCAGTGGCAAAGTAAATTCAACTTACTTTTCCTAAAACTGCACAATAAGTCATGCACTGAACATCTTATACTATCAATCCCTGATTCGCAAATTATGCTCCAAATATCGAAAGTAGGAGCCAACCCTTTTGCTGCCACATAATAGTCAACAATAAGAGGACACAGCTGCTAACATGTCGAACAGAATGCTCCCTTTTTAATAGTTCTTGACCCAATCTTTGCGTGCACCAAGCTGCAGCTTAATGGGTTGACATGTGAGCAGCTCCCCAGATAACAGTGTAAAGTTCTTGAGTCATTGTTCAACTGTTTTTGTTCAAACTCCTTTTGAGGAGCTGTTTGGCCTCTGAGCCATGCCTCCCCCTGCTGGTTTGACCAGAAGCTTAGCCTTGTCAATTGGAAACAGGAATTAATTAGCTGACCAAGGCACAAATGGTACAACAGCAGATGGAACTTAACCCTGATAAGTGTGAGATGATGCATATTGGCGAGTCTAATAACCGAAGGATATACAGAATGAATGGTAGGACCCCAGGGAGTACCGAGAATCAAAGAGACCATGGTGTACAAGGCCATAGATCTGAAGGTGTCGGCACAGGTAGACAGGGTGTTGAAGAAGGCATAGGGGTTACTTGACTTCAATAGCCAGGGTGTAGAATACAACAACAGGGAAGTTTTGTATTAACTTTTTAGAACACGGTTAGGACACAGACAGGATACTGTGTGCAGGTCTAGTGTTAGCCACACTATCGGAAGGACATGATTGCAGATTCACCAGGACGTTGCCAAGGAATGGAAAGTCTCTGAGAAGAGACTAGATAGGCTGGGTTTGTTTTCCTCGGAGCAGGTGAGGCTGAGAGTTTTCGGATTGAGGAATGCCAAATTATAAGAGGCAAAGACAGAGTAGATCGTGAGAATCTTTTCACTATGTCAGGTGTGTCTACGAC
Source organism: Ginglymostoma cirratum (assembly GCA_024137785.1). Lineage (NCBI taxonomy): Eukaryota > Metazoa > Chordata > Chondrichthyes > Orectolobiformes > Ginglymostomatidae > Ginglymostoma > Ginglymostoma cirratum. Next base: position 891,547 of record JAHRHZ010000026.1, on the reverse strand, counting down.
CAGAAGGTATAGGTAAAGCAAGGGGTAAGTGGTTTAGAGGAGATCTGAGGAAAACCATATCTTTCAGACAGTGGTAGAAATATGGAATGTGCTGCCCGAGAAAGTGGTGGAGGCAGGTACTCTCACAACATTGAAGAAGCATCTGGATGCGCAATTAAATGACAGGGCACAGTAGGCCACGGACCAAGTGCATATACATGGGATTAAATTAGACACAAAATAAAAATAAAAGAATTGGCTCAAATGTAACTTTATCAGAATGCTTAGCAAAATAATACATATTAACTACTAATAATTAACTGTTCCAATAGAGTAGCATCCCATAAACACACTCGAGGCAAAGGCAAATTCAGTAAAACAGATTGTCTCACATGCAATTCTAGCAGCAGGAAGAGAACCCCAGCTTTTAGCTGTAGCAGAGAAAGGAATAAAAGCTTCCATGTCCAGCTTCAGGACCCTGCAACTGCACAAAGCTAAAACTAAAATTCCTGGTTCTGTGGGAGCTTGACCCCACCGTTTCAGGCTGCTTTTATTGTTCCAACTTTAAACAAAAATCCAAGGTCTCACAAGCTGTTTAATTTATTGCTTTGGAGCAGTCTGCTCAGTAACTCTGTCTCAACTGCTCTTCATAAAAAAAAGGGCAAAATATATGTCTTAAAGCCATAATATTGTTATACTTGTTGGCATAGACATGGTGGACCGAAAGGCCAGTTCCTATCCTTTGCTGTATGACTTTCTGACAACATACAATGGTTCAAATCTTCCATTTGGGGTCAGAATCCCACATTCCCCCGGGATCAGGCAATAACCCGATCATTGAGCTTTGGTGCAGTTTTTTAGGGGGTGTGAATATCTGGGCAAGGGGCCTTCCCAGCCTAGGCTGTGAAGATTTATCTAGGAATTGTCATCACGAGCAACAGAGAGGAGCAGTGCTGAATCCTCGCCGCCTTTTTCAGCAGCCAGTTGCATGCTCTATGGCCTGCAGCTACTTGGAGAGCTTTGGAGAAAGGCTAAGTGTGTAAGAGATGTGAGGGGGTGCAGGGCCAAATGTTCAGGAAAGGTTGGGGAGGATGTCTTTCAGAGGTGGAGTTAGGGGGAGGTTGCGATTGGGCCAGTGGGAAGTGCAGGGGATGTGGGGAGTGGAGTGTGTCATGTGTAGAGGGCATGAGGATATCCAGGAATGAGGAAAAGTTGAGGTTTAGAGTCTAGGATAGTCGGGGATTGGATCTGTGGAAAGAGTTCTGGAAGGCGTTTGAGATGAGGGATTCGGGGGAGGAATTGGGTGAAGAGGGGAGTTGCAGGTCTTGTGGATGGTGTTGGAGTCCTTTCTTGGGGGGAGGAGGGGTTTGGGGTTTCGTGGGCTTGGGTTGATGGTTATTGCTGTATCTTGTTGGGGGAGGGGTCGGGGGTGAGGTACACTGACCGGAGGGTGGGGCTGGTGTCAGGTATCTACACGGGGCCAGGGCTATTCAAGAAGAGTCAGCGGTGAATGAGTGAGTCAGTGGTAATAGTTGGGCACGAGTTAGAGCACGTATTAATGCCTCTTATTTTTCCAAGCTAACCATTCAGGTGAGTCAGTCGGAACTGTTTGATGTTCCAACTCTTACTAGAGTTGGGAACAGTTTCGGAAGGCTCCAGCCACTGCACAGATCCACCATGACTATAAGAAATAAGAACAGGAGTAGGCCATTCGGCCCTTTGAGCCTGCTCCGCCATTCAATAGGACCATGGATGATCAGACATTCCTCACATCCACTTTTCTGGTGTTTCCCTTACTATTTGACTCCTCTCCTGATCAAGAATCTATCTATCTCAGCCTTATCAACACATAAGGACTCTGCCCTGACAGGTCTCTGTTCCAAAGACTCACAACCCTCTGAATAAGGAAATCCCTCCTCATCCCAGTCTTAAATTGGTGCCTTTTTATTCTCAGCATATTCTGTCTAGTTCTAGACTCTCCAGTGAGGGAAGACATTCCCTCCGTATTCACCCTGTCAAGCCCCTGAAGAATCCTATATGTTTTAAAGGGATCACCTCTCGTCCTTCTCAACTCCAGTGAGTAGATTCCCAACCTGTTTAACCTTTGCTCACAAGACAATCTCTCCATACCAGGGATCATCTTAGTGAACCTTCTCTAAACTGCCGCCAATGAAATGATATCATTCCTTAAATGATAGTGATAGAATGAATAAGAACCAATATTGAGTAGTTTTTAGCAACAGTACTCGGACAGCTAAAAGACCTCTGTTTTGACATTCCAACAAAAATTTGCAAGAATGTTAAATAAATACAGCGTATTCATATCTTTAACTAGACACATAAAATACATCTCAGTGGTAAGTGCTAAAAAGACAAGGTGAATTTTATCCATTCTCCAAGGCATCAAACTCCAAACTTCCAGCATCAATAATAAGGAAATAAAACAAAGAACTGCAGATTCTAGAAATCTGGAATGAAAACAGAAATTGCTGGAGAAACTCAGCAGGTCTGGCAGCATCGGTGGAAAGAGAAACAGAGTTAACATTTCGAGTCCAGTGACCCTTCTTCAGCACTCAATAGTAGAGTGTCTGGATACTGTAACTATAAAGAACAAACCAGAAATAAACCAAATCAGTGTGCTGTGTCTTGTCAAGTTGTCGACTGACGAAAATTCCAAGTCTACTTTCTGTCCACATTTGTCAGATAGGTTAATGTGAATGCAGAAAGCTGCTTGGCAGGGTATATCTCCCTTTCACTGTGAGCATTGCCCAAGACAAAACTCAAGTGGCAGAGAGAGGAACCAGAATAATCAGAGTCCCTTCTGAAAAAATAAGAAAACACTGACGTCAATATCTAATGCAACAGGAGAAGGAAAACAATGAGAAAAAGAATTGATCAAGCCTGTAAAAGACTGGGTGGTTAAAAAATCACATTTTTAATATACTAATTACAGATTTAATAAATAATGTACTATTTCGACAACAGACCAGCAGAGATTGTTAGTTCATTATCACTGCCTTCCGTGTAGTTTTAGTATTTGAGCCATTCTGTACAGTTTTAGAGCACGGGGTGAGTACTGAAGACAGTAGTTAAAATGGAAGCAAAACTTTCCAAAGACCCGAATAAAGTCCTAGGCTTTCACTGCTCTAATACTTGATTTTTTCAATTACTAAAGTCCTCGGATCAATCCTCAAGACTGCCTAGCTTAATTTCTGTTGACAGAGCTTCCATTAATTTTCAGCCAAGCTGTTAAATGGGGCCGCACAAGGCATTGGGTGCTCTGCTCATAATGACTGAAATCTAATATCACCCAGCCTTCCTACTGTGGTATGATCTCTGAACAGTATTAATCACACTCAGAGAAGTCCAAGTCCTACACTCTCTTCATGTTCGAGCTGACTGTGAGATAGGAAGAGAGGGAGAAAAGATGTGATACAAATCAGCAACTGCACCTAATGTTAACACATGCCTTCTGCATTGCTGTTATAAGAAATTTTAATTGATATATTACCATATCAGACTTCATTTTTTAACATTTCAGTAAATATTTTTCAAGCGAGGTAAGTTACCCATAAATCTGAGTGGACTGATCAACACCAGATTTGCGCACCAACTGAATACTTTTTGCATGTGAGGACAAGACCTCAGTGCTAATAAGTACAATTTGACGCCTTTTTTTCAAACTATCTGAATATTCCAAAGCAGTATGACTGAAATGAGAACAGCAGGCCAAGCAGCATCGTAGGAGCAGGAAAACTTGATGCTTCGGGCCTAGACGCTTCCTGAAGCGTCAAGTTTTCCTGCTCCTATGATGCTACTTGGCCTGCTGTGTTCATCCAGCCCCACGCCTTGTTACGTCGGATTCTCCAGCATCTGCAGTACCTCTTACCTCTGACTGAAATGAGAACTAGGCCCGAAGTTTTAGTATGGAGTCATGAACTTAATACTGAGTCAAGATCTGAATCCTGACCCCACTGCATGCCAGTGTCTGTCATATGATGGGATTTTCAACAAACAGGACTTCAATTGGCCCAGAGGTGTGTTCACTATCCAATTAGGGGGTGGTAGTAGGAGGGAATCTGATCAGGAGAGAATTTGAAGAAGGCAAAGTGCAGCCATAATGGGGCTTGCTGCTGTCTGAAGGTATAGAGCCGGTCGGAAAATAGTGGAACAATAGCCTCCTGATCCAAGCAAAGGCCCAAACACTCATTCCTCAAATGCTTAAACTGATGACTGAAAGCAATGACACCAACTACTAAACTGGCACGTTCTTTACCAGTCTGAGCCCAGAAACATGTTCTCGATGTGATTTTCACAGATTGGGTTTCTTATGCGGAGTTACTAGAGTCCCTCAGACCTCAAGGAAATTGAGAAGTCCTGAAATTCATTTAGAATTCATAACATTAACATCATGAGATGCCATCAGTCATTGATCCAGTAGGAAAACTCAGAAGAAATTTATTTAGCCAGAGAGAGTGAGAATGTTGAAGTCACCGCCACAGGGAGTAGTTGAAGCAATAGTGTAGATGCATTTAAGAACAAATGAAACCGGTATATGAGGCAGAAAGGATCAGAGGGTTACATGCTGGTATCACTTCTCATTAAAGACAGATTTACTACCAGTGGATCGATGTACTTAGGAAGCTGGATTCAGACCCGAATCTTTTTTTCCTAATTAACAGGTTCCAGGGATAGTGCCGTCCTTTGTGTTGCACCGAGGATTTCTCTTATAGCACTATTGAGCTTTCCTGTTATCTGCAGGAGACCCATGCCCCTATTCCTTATGGATAATAAGGATTTGGTATAGAATGGAAGTTCCAGACAAGGAAAAATGGGATGTGGCTTAAATGGAGCACAAATACCAGCATGGACTGGTTGGGTAGAATGGCCTTTTTGATGCCATATAGCATATGTAATCCTATCAGCATTGAAGTTTGACTATCTTCTTCTTTACAAGATTTTTCGTCAGCAATTATTATCAATAATAACATCCCACTATTCTCCTAACAGCTACGCACAGACGTGTCTCAGGCCTTTCTCTCTTCCCTTCATTAACTGCGAAAATTTAATTCTGTCCGTCTCCAATCTGTTAGTAAACTCTCCTATTAACTGAAGTGAAAGTTGCTAGGAGGCATGCTGGTTGCTGGCTCCTTACCCACTTCGTCCCTTACAAGTTCCAGCCTCACAGACGACTGACACACGCCCTGGACTGCTGTTTTCTCAGCTCACCCACAGGCAACTGAAACCCTGGGGCACACCGGCATTTGCTCAAAATTGCGAAGGCTTCTCACGGGCTAAATAAGAAAAGGCAATTTCCGTTGGTCAGTGAGTCAATCACCAAATGACATAAATGTATGATGATGACCAAAAGACCAAAAAGAGTGAGATCTGAAAACAAAAAATGCAGGGAGATCACAGCTGGTCAGGCAGCATTCATGAGGAGAAGGCAAGGTAATGATTCAAGTCTAGGTGACACTTCGTCAGGGCTTCAGTAGGTAGGGTAGGTGATGGGCTAGTGGTATCATCGCTACACTATTAATCCAGAAACTCAGCTAATGCTCTAGGAACCTGCGTCCAAATCCTGCCACAGCAGATGGTGGAATTTGAACTCAATAACTAAATAAAAATCTGGAATTACTACTGATTGTCGATTGTTGGAAAACCCCATTTGGTTCACCAATGCCCTTCAGAGAAGGAAATCTGCCACCCTCACCTGATCTGGCCTACATGTGATTCCAGACCCACAGCAATGTGGTTGACTCTCAATTTCCCTCTGAAATGGAAAGCAATTCAATTGTATCAATTTCTGCAAAGTCTAAAAGAAATGAAACCGGATTGGTATCTGATATTGACCGAGACACCAGAAAAGACAACGGCAGAAACAGCCCTGTCGACCCTGCTAAGTCCTCCTCACTAACATCTGGGGGTTAGTGCCAAAATTGGGAGAGCTGTCTCACAGACTAGTCAAGCAACAGCCTGACATCCTCTTTAAGGTGTGATTGTGTGATTGTACATAATCATATCCCAAGCACTACCATCACCATCCCTGGATACGCCTTGTCTCACCGGCAGGATAGACCCAGCAAAGGGGGTGGCACAGTGGGATACAGTCAGGAGGGAGTTGCTCTGGGAGTCTTCAACATTGTCTCTGGACCCCATGATGTCTCATGGCTTCAGGTTAAACATGGGCAAGGAAACCTCCTGTTGGTTACCACATACCGTCCTCCCTTAGCTGCTGAATCAGTATTCCTCTATGTTGTACAACACTTAGACGAAGCACTGAGGATGGCAAGAGCACAAAATGCACTCTGGGTGGGGGGTTTCAATGTCCACCACCAAGAGTGGCTCGGCAGCAGTACGACTGATCGAGCTGGTCGGGTCCTAAAGGACATAACTGCTAGACTGGGTCTGCGGCAGGTGGTGAGGGAACCAACAAGAGGGAAAAACATACTTGACCTCATCCTTATCAATCTGCCAACTGCAGTTGCATCTGGCCGTGACAGTATCAGTAAGAGTGATCAGCGCACAGTCCTTGTGGAGACAAAGTCCTGCTTTTGCATTGAGAATACCCTCCATCGCTTTGTGTGGCACTATCACCATGCTAAATGAGACAGACTTCGTACAGATCGAGCAACTCAAGACTGGGCATCCATGAGGCGCTGTGGGCCATCAACAGCAGCAGAATTGTACTCCAGCACAATCTGTAACCTCATGGCCTGGCACATCACCCACTCAACCATTACCATCAAACCAGGGGTTCAAACCTGGTTCAGTGGAGACTGCAGGAGGGCATGCCAGGAGCAGCACCAGACATACCTAAGGATGCAGCATATTTGGTGAAGCCACCAAATAAGACTACTTGCATGCCAAACAGCAGAAGCAGCAAGTGATAGACAGAGCTAAGCAATCCTACAACCAATGGATCAGATCTAAGCTCTGCAGTCCTGCCACATCCAGCCGTGAATGGCAGTGGACAATTAAACAACTCACTGGAAGAGGGGGCTCCACAAGTATCCCCATCCTCAATGATGGAAGAGCCCAGCACATCACTGCAAAAGATAAGGCTGAAGGTTTTGCAGCAATCTTCAGCCAGAAGTGTCAAGTGGATGATCCATCTCGGCCTTTTCCAATGGTCCCTAGCATTACAGATATCAGTTTTCAGCCAATGTGATTCATCCCACATGATACCAAGAAACAGTTGGAGACACTGGATACTGCAAAAGCTATGGGCCCTGACAACAGTCCGGCAATGGTATTGAAGAGTTGTGGTCCAGAACTTGCCGCTCCCCGAGCCAACCTGTTCCAGTATAGTTACAACACTGGTACAGAATCCCTACAGTGTGGAAACAGGCCGTTCGGCTCAACAAGTCCACACCAACCCTCGGAGCATCCCACCCAGACCCATCCCCCTATAACCCACCTAATCTACACATTCTCTGAACACTACGGGCAATTTCACACGGCCAATCCACCTAGCCTGCACATCATTGGACTGTGGGAGGAAACCAGAGCACCCGGACGAAGCCCACACAAACACAGAAAGAATGCACAAACTCCACACAGTCGCTCGAGGGTGGAATTGAACCCAGGTCCCTGGCACTGAGAGGCTGCAGTGCTAACCACTGAGCCACTGTGCTACCCCTATCTACCCAACACTGTGGAAAATTGCCCAAGTATGTCCTGTACACAAAAAGCAGTACAAATCCAACCTGACCAATTACCGCCCCATCAGTCTACTCTCGATCATCAGTAAAGTGATGGAAGGTGTTAGTAACAGAGCTATCAAGCAGCACCTGCTCAGCAATAACCTGCTCAGTGACACCCAGTTTGGGTTCCGCCAGGGCTACTCAGCTCCTGACCTCATTACAGCCTTGGTTCAAACATGGACAAAAGAGCTGAAATACAGAGGTGAGGTGAGAGTGACAGCCCTTGATATCAAGGCTGCATTCGACCGAGTGTGGCATCAAGGAGCCCGAGCAAAACTGGAATCAATGGGTATCAGGGGGCAAACGGTCCGGTGGTTGGAGTCATACCTGACACATAGGAAGATGGTTGTGGTTGTTGGAGGTCAGTCATCTCAGCTCCAGAATATCTCTGCAGAAGCTCCTCAGGGTAGTGTCCTAGGCCCAACCATCTTCAGCTGCTTCATCAGTGACCTTCCCTCCATCATAAGGTCAGAAATGGGGATGTTCTCCGACGATTGCACAATGTTCAGCTCCATTCGTGACTCCTCAGATACTGAAGCAGACCATGTTCGAATGCAACAAGATCCGGACAATGTCCAGGCTTGGGCTGACATGTGGCAAGTGACATTCGTGCCACACAAATGCCAGGCTATGACCATCACCAATAAGAAATAATCTAACGAGCAAATCTTGGCATTGAACAGTGTTACCATCACTGAATCCCCCACTAACAACATCCTGGGGGTTATCATTGACCAGAAACTTAATTAGACTCACATAAACATGGTGGCTACATGAGCAGGTCAGAAGCAGGGAATACTGCAGCGGGTAACTCACTTCCTGACTCCTCAAAGCCTGTGCACTATCGACAAGGCATAAGTCAGGAGGATGATGGAATACTCCCTATTTGCCTGGATGAATGCAGCCCCAACAACACTCAAGAAGCTTGACACCATCCAGGACAAAGCAGCTTTTGCTTGATTGGCACTACATCCACAAACATCCACTCCCTCCACCACTGACACTCAGTAGCAGCAGTGTGTACTATCTACAAGATGCGCTGCAGAAATTCACCAAAGATCCTCAAACAGCACCTTCCAAACCCATGACCACTTCCAGAAGGGAAGCAGAAATATGGGAACACCACTACCTTCAAGTTCCCCTCTAAGCCACTCACCATCCTGACATGGAAATATATCACCGTTCCTTCACCGCCGTTGGGTGAAAAATCCTGGAATTCCCTCCCACAGCAGGAGGACTGCAGTTCACCATCACCTTCTCAAGGGCAACTAGGGATGGGCAAGAAATGCTGGCCCAGCCAGCAACGCCCACAAGTGAATAAAAAAAAGCTGAAGTGATGTGCGGAGAGCCCAGCATTTATGCTATAGTCAGGGGGCGGGGTTCGAGTGCTGGAGGAGAAAGGATGTGGATAGATCAGAATAAGTGATTGGCAAGTGAGATTGGCAGTTCAATGGTGTGTCTAGAGGCCAGACTTGAAAGAACAGGAAGTTCCATTGTGTTTGGGTTAGGGGAGAGAGGGTGACAGAGAATGTAACAAGCAAAGCTAAAAGAAAGGGAAAGAATGGGTTCACAATTTGAAGACGTTGAACTGAATATTGAGCTCAGAAGACTGTAAAACATCTAGTTTGAAGATGAAATGTTGCTCCTCCAGTTTCCGTTGTGATTCATAGGAGCATTGCAGCATGTCAAGGACAGACAAGTGGACATGCGAGCACCATTATAGAGTCGGCCATATTATGTGCAGTGAATATAATACACAAGATTGGAGGAGGTACAGGTACTTGGAACAATCCCTGCGAAATCCCAGTGACAACTCCAACAGAACGTCACCAGCAAAGACTCAAAAGATTAGCTTGCTCCCCCTACATGGATGCTGTCTGACCTGCTGTGATCTCCAACATTTGTTGTTTTCAGTTCATATTTCATCGAACAAAGAGAGAAGTTTTGTTTTTACACAGTGTGTTTTCAGAACATAGAAAACTTAACAGAGGCAGTTACAATCATTTTTGGAAGGGAAGTGGTAAATATTAGAGAATGAAAACAAAGTGTGAAACAGTTTGAAGTGAAGGGTTGCAGAATTGGTCTAAGTGGATACGCAATATTCCTTCTACTTTGTCTTTATTGTGTGCGCCGTTTGTTACACTGCCTGGTCCCTGTAGGATTGTTGAATGTATGACACATGCACCTATCATGCAAGGCATTTTGGCTGTGTACAAACAGTTTGGCTACATTCTAGATCCTCATCCATGCTCTGCGCAGTTTTCAGTGATCAATGTTGATTGGTCTCATTAAAAACCAATACTATTGCAATGAGTTGAATGGTCTCTTTTCTGTAAAGTGATATGACTTCATTCCTTCTTAGCTCAAATAAATTATGAAAATCAAATGATAGAAATATAAAGTCAGTAACTTTGACTCTGTGATAAAGCAGGAAACACAGTATTGAGTTGGCAGCCCACTTGATACCTTTTCCAACTTGGTAAAACACTTAAAAATCAGAGGTAATCCAATGGGCAGTTGATTAATTATTTTCCATTTTACACTAGCATACAAAAGCCATCTCCCCACATGCAGCTGTCTCCAATGTTAGTGCTTACTCTCAATTTTACCCCTTCCAGGCTTAAATTCTTGGTGTGATGAAAACCAAGGAAAAGTGATGTTTGTACTAACATAAGACAGCTTCGGAACCAAAACAGTGTCTAATTTGTATTGTTTCATATTGAAACATGAGAGAAGCCAATAGTCTTCAAAGCAGAAAAAAATAATAGAAATTGCTGGAGAATCTCAGCAGGTCTGGCAGCATCTGTGGAGAGAGAAAAACAACATTAATGGTTTGAGTCCATTATGACTCTCCTTTGGAACAAAGAAAGAACTGAAGAGTCATACTGGACTCGAATCATTAACTCTGTTTCTCTCTTCACAGATGCTGCCAGACCTGCTGAGGTTCTCCAGCATTTTGTCCTTTTATTTCAGATTTCTAACATCTAAAGGGCATAGAGGTATTTCTGCAATAATGCATGTTGCATTAACAAGAATTGGCTGTGATGTGATTGGTGAATAGTGGACGCTGTTTGGATAATGCAAACTTTCTATTGTACAGGTAAGGCGATTTCTCTATAATGTAATTTTCTGTGGTGATTTTCTACAGAGCGATTTTCTGTAGCATGAGTTCATACAAGAACGCAACTATCGCGTTATAGGAGAACTACCTGTACTTCCATTTCAGTCTTCAATGCAGTACAGAATAGACTACTTGAAGACAATAGATTGCAAGACCAATCTATAAATAGGAATAAAAACAAAGTTGCTGGAAAAAGTCAGCAGGTCTGGCAACATTTGTGAAGGAAAAAACAGAGTTAACGTTTTGGGTCCGGTGACCTTTCCTCAGAACTCAATCTATAAACAGACTAGGATACGAATGTCACCTTGTACTATTCATGTAGGTGTTGCTAAATGAGAAGGAATAATCTTCCAAAACATTACAGGTTGAAACATACCCCAGGCCTGGTATGAGTCTACACCTTTCATCAGGCCTGGGAAGGGGGAAGGGAGCTGGGAAATAAATAGCGGGAGGAGGAGTGGGGTTGGGGAAGGTAGGTGGGATGGGTGGATCGGTGGATGCAGGATCTCTCCATCTCCATCTCCAGTAACCGTCTCAGCATCGGCATCTCTTTCAAACCCACTGGTTCCCACAGCTACCTTGACTACATTCCCTCTCACCCACCCCCTTGCAAGAATGCAATCCCTTACTCCCAATTCCTCCACCTCCGCCATGTCTGCTCCCAAGATGGAGCATTCCACTCCCCGACATCCCAGATGTCCTCCGACTTCAAGGACCACAACTTCTCCCCTTCGTTGATCCACAATGCTCTCAACCGCATCTCTTGCATCTCCCGCACTTCTGCCCTCAAACTTCTGCCCTTCTCATTTAGGGCAGCACGGTGGCTCAGTGGTTAGCACTGCTGCCTTACAGTGCCAGGGATCTAGGTTCGATTCCAGCCTTGGGTGACTGTCTGCATGGAGTTTGCACATTCTCCCTGTGTCTGTGTGGGTTTCCTCTGGGTGCTCCAGATTCCTCCCACAATCCAAAGATGTGCAGGTTAGGTGGATTGGCCATGCTAAATTGCCCATAGTGTTCAGGGATGTGTAGATTAGGTGGGTTACAAGAGGACAGGTGTGGGTGGGATGCTCCAAGGTTCGGTGTGGACTTGTTGGGCTGAAGGGCCTGTTTCCACACTGTAGGGATTCTAGATTAGCAAACTCCCTCCCCCCTCAACAAAAACAAAGACAGAGGTCCTCACATACCACCCCACAAACATCCACATCCAGCACATCATTCTCCATCGCTTCCACCACCTACAATCTGACCCCACGACCAAGGATATCTTTCCCTCCACACCCCTATCTGCCTTTTGTAGGGACCGCTCACTCCACTAACCCTGCAACTGCAGGAAGTGCTACACCTTCCCCCCCCCCCCACCTCCATTCAAAGCACAAAACAAACTTTCCAAATCCGACAGAGATTCACCTGTACATCCTCCAACCTGGTCTACTCTATCCATTGTTCCCAATGTGGCTTCCTCTACATCGGTGAGACCAAGCGTAGACTCGGTGACTGATTTGTGGATTATCTGCACTCTGTACGCTATAATCAACAACACCTTCCAGTCACCAACCATTTTAACTTCCACCCCCCACTCCCTGGGTGACATGTCCATCCTGGGCCTCTCCCTGCGTCACAATGATGCCACCCACAAACTGGAGGAACAACACCTCATATTCTGCCTTGGGAGCCTACAGCACAATGGCCTTAACTTAGAACTCACCAGTTTCAAAATCTCCCTGCCCCTGGCTTCATCACAGGTCCAACCCTCCCTTTCATCCCCACCTCCTTGACCTGACATAACCTGTCCATCTTCTCTCCCATCTATCTGCCCCATCCTTCCCACTGACCAATCTCCACTACCCCCTACCTGCAGCCACCTATCACCATCCCACCTACGTTCTCCCAGCCCCACCCCTCCTCCCTTTATTTATTCCCCAGCTCCCTTCCCTCTCCTAGTCCTGATGAAGGGTGTAAACCTGAAATATTGACTTCCCTGTTCCTCTGATGCTGACTGGCCTGTTGCGTTCCTCCAGCTGCACATTGGCTGCAACATCTGCAATTCTTGCTGTCTCCTGGTATGAGTCTGTTTGTGGCCTTCTTTCAACCCTGTTTGATACCTGTCAGCCAGCTTGTCAGGAGTTGGTGGTGTAGAGGTAATGGCACTGGGCTAGTAATCCGGAATACCAGGCTGCTGGCCTCAAAATATGGGGTCAAATCCCAGTGTGGTAGATGGTAAAATTTGAATTCTTCTGAGGGGAACAGAAAGCTTTACTAAAATGTTAATCTAATCATAGGCATTATAACAAAAACCAATCTGGTCTCTAATTCCCTTTGGGCAAGGAAACTGCTGGCCTGCATGCAAATGCAGATCAACAGCAAAGTGAGTGAGTCTTAACTTTGGGGTTAGGCAATGAATGCTGCTCAGTAACACCCACATCCACTGAATAAAAGGATTGGCATTTGTGTTGCTCAGTCATCACATGTATTTTTACATCAATGAGTGTGGCCTAGACTCATTTCCCATCCAGACTATTGCATTGAAGAGACACTGATGTATGCTGCTGTGTCCCTTGAGGAATCTTTACTAGACTTTCCAGGAAGTGTGCAGGATCTCACAGCAGCTTTAATACCACCAACGTGCTGCTTAATGAATCCACTTGCCCATAATAACATTTGAAACGATATATTGCTAATGTTCACAGTACAGAAGATAGAGAAGCCCTGAATTTATGTGGGTATTATTTTTACTGCATAAGGTAGATGCGTCTTTTTGTTTCTCCTCAGAAGCATGTGGAGCTCTTTCAATAGATTTTTTTGCTTCAAACTTACATAAGAACATAAGAAACAGGAGCAGCAGCAGGACCAGGCCATCTGGCCCATCGAGCCTGTTCTGCCATTCATTAAGTTCATGACTGATCTTTTGTGGACTCAGCTCTCCTTACCCACCTGCTCATTATAACTCTTAATTCCTTCGCTGTTCAAAAATCTATCTTTGCCTTAAAAACATTCTTCGAGGTAGCCTCAGCTGCTTCTCTGGGCAGGGAATTCTACAGATTCACAACCCTTTAGGTGAAGAAGTTCCTCCTCAACTCAATCCTAAATCTACTCCTCCTTTTTTTGAGGCTATAGCCCCCAGTTCTAATTTCACCTGCCAGTGGAAACAACTTCCCTGCTTCTATCTTATTTATTCCTTTCATAATTTTATTTGTTTCTATAAGATCTGCTGTCATTCTCCTAAATTCCAGAGAGCACTGTCCCAGCCTACTCAGTCTCTCCCCTTATGCCCACGCGCTCACCTCAGTGATCAACCTAGTGAACCTTCTCTGCACCCTCTCTGGTGCTAGGATAACTTGATCTCAAAGCTTCCTAAAGCAATTTGGCAATTTGTCTTGTAAAGTCCCAAATGAGCCCATCATAATATGCCAATAAGGATCAGTGATGCTGCATAGGAATTAATGAACAGGACAGCACAGAAGGAGGCCATTCTGCCCACCAGACCAGTCCTGCCTTTTTCAACGAGCAGAACAGTCAGTATCCATTCTGTCTCCATATCCCTCCAACTTCTACTCCAAATATTTATCCAATTTTCTTTCAAAGGCCGATATTGAACTTTTTATCCTCTATCCTGTCAAACAGTGCATGACATATTCTAACCACTTAACCAACATACAAGATAGATCATTCAGTGCCTCATCTTTCCTCTGCCATTCATTAAGATCTTGTTGATCTATTTATGTCCTGAATCCTGTAATTATGATAATGTTGATTCCCTTGCCTAACAAGAATCTACCTATCCCTTAAAAATATTGAATGAACCCATCTCTCCTGTCTTCTGAAGAAAAGAGTTCCAAAGTCACACAGACCTCTGTGAAAACAAAAATTCTCCTTATCCATGCCCTAAAAGAGGGGCACCTAATTTTAACACAGTTCCCCCAATTCAGGATTCACTCATAGAGGAAATGTCAACATACATCTGTTAAGGTTCTTTCGCCACTTTATCTCTGTTTTGCCAATCCCCTTAAATCTTTGTTCTCATTGTTGGTGTTACAACCCTTTTCGCTTTGGTGACTTTAATGTGAGTCAAAAATCAAATCATTTTGAACAACTCTCAGAAATCTCCTCATAGCTTTCCCTGTTCACAATAGAACATTCCCTAATCTTCTCCAGTCTTACCATTTGTATCATTCATTCCTCAGACCATTTGACTAATTGTCGACTCCCTAAAACCTTCAGTCTTTCCTACAGTGTGGTGCCCAGAATTGGAACCACACATTTTCTGCATTTTCAGCAGAGTTAGGTTAGAATCAGGGATTTTTGAACAGCTGTTGGAATTAGGTAAAAGTGAAGATTTCCTATAGAGAATTTCAGGAGGGATTTATTGGCCTTGCCCTCTGCTCTACTTTGCTTTTGGTATTCTGCCAGTACACAGCACTGGTTTTATTTTACCCTGTTTCCAGGAATCTGCAATCACTAGAAAGTTATGATTCCCTCTGTACTTTTACCTAGAGTAAAAACTTTACAGGAACAGGGATGGTATTCCTCATAGACTTCTCGTAACGCATTTAAAATGAAGGAGGACCAGCAGCAAAGAATGCAGGAGAAAGCAGACATCTGATTTAAAGAAATGACGCATTTCACAAGACACTGGTCCCCCTCCCGAGAATGTACGCAGCTGTACAATAACTTTTCAAGAGGAGTGAGAGTGGCTAGCAGAGTTTGGTGTGCTGTATGCGCAGCCATGCTCATCTGCCTCCACTGCATTGCCTTAGCCTCCAGAAGGGGCAACTGCACTTAACTAACAAGGCACAGACTAAATTCCGGGAAACCTATGGGATCTGCATAATGTGAGTCAGCATGCTGCATGGCAAAGGATTCAGGAAGTCACTGATATGCAGAGCTGTAAAAAATGACATTTACAAGAACAGAATAGTTATTTTCGCAGTCAGCTTTGACACACATTGGGTGTCCTTTAACCACCCTTGTCAATTCTTTTTATCAAAAAAACTTTCATGACAGTCAGGAAAGTCATAATCTCCAATGGAAATCCAATGAGATTTGCAGGCGAATGTCACATGATCAAATGTTGAAATAGCTGCACGGAGGCTGGTATCCTGTCACCAATTCACCCCTTGTTTACATGTGCACGGTACAAGGGCTCTGACCAGCCAGCTCAGAGCCAGTCCCTAGAGTGAGGAGACTCTCTGAATCTCCTGTTCATATCTGTCAGCCAGGGCTCCCTGATTGGCCCAGGTTGACAACTCCAATCAAGTATCTCAGTCAATAAACCCACCTGGCTCTTGTTCCAATCACTACAAAATGTCATATTTTCAAATATTGTGTGACCCAATGTCATGTGATCACCTTTCCAGAGATACATGTGGTCAGCATTAGCAACCTGAATAAGGGAATACCATCAAACACTGGAAATGTGTCTGCCTTCATGATAAGGGAGCCACAAGATACGGCCTTGGATTTTGACCAGCTCGCTGTCTTGCCCATTCACTCAGCTTATCCCTGTGATGAAGGACTTTTGAAGAAAGGTTGAACAGTTTGAGCCTAGCCCCATTGCAATCTCGTAGAATAAGAGGCAATTATGTTGAAGCATGAACAATCCTAAGGGGACATGACCAGTTGGATACCAGGAGGATGTACCCTATGGCAGTGGAGACTACAACTGGGGCCTGCTGTAGTGCTCCAGTGAGGCTAAGCACAAACTTGAAGAACAGCTTCGCATTTTCTGCTTGGAAACCCTGCAGTCTCTAGGTCTCAACATAAGTTCAATCATTTTGGAGCATGAACATGTCCTTTACCCAACCTCACACCCCAGGCCTTGTCGTGACATGGGCCGCTTTCAGTACAGCCAATCTGTAATAAAATCACGAGGGGCATAGAAAAGGTGAATAGCAAAGGTCTTTTCCCTAGGGTAAGGGAATTCAAAACTACAGGGCATATTTTTAAAGTGAGAGGAGAGAGATTTAAAAGGCATCCGGGGGGCAATTTTTTCACACAGAGGGTGGTTCTTATGTGAAATGAACTGCCAGAGGAAGTGGTGGATGCAGGTGGAGTTACAACGTTTAAAAAAAAATTGGAGAGATATGTGGATAGGAAAGATTTAGAGGGATTTGGGCTAAATGCAGGCAAATGAGAGTAATTTAGTTTGGGTAACCTGATTGGCATGGATGAGTTGGACTGAAGGATCTGTTTCGTGCTCTATGACCCTCTGAATCTTAATCTTACTTATGGTTCCCATTATCAGCTTCTCTTTCTCATTTGGCATAGTATCATCCATCCCTTTGTCTAACTATCTTTCTCTCCCTCTTGGATCTGTCTCCACCTATCCATTCATTCCTCTCAGGCGCAAACACACGCTCCCACCATCATCAGCATGTATACCACTTTTTCCTAGCTATTATCAGTTCTGAATAAGGGTCACTGGACTTGAAACGTTAACATTACTTTCTCTCCCCACTGTCAGACCTGCTGAGTTTCTCTGGCAATTTCCAGTTTAGTATAAGAGTGACAGGTCTCTCTTTTAATATGGAGATGAAGAGGGATTTTGTTCACTCAGACTGTTGTTCATCTGCAGAACTCTTCCACAGAGTGCAGAGGCGGCTGTATGCTTGAATTTATTCAAGGCTGAGTTAGAAGCTGGATCGACAAAAGGGTTCCAAGGATACCAAGGCAAACAGAAACTGGAGTTGACACCACAAGCAGAGCAGACATCATCTTGTTGAATGATAGATCAGCCTGGAATATCCGAATAGGTTATCTGTGCTCCTAGTTCCTGCAGTCCAGGGTCTGACAGTTGTTTCCATGTATCTCTGTCATAGATAACACAGTGTAGAGCTGGAGGAACACAGCAAACCAGGCAGCATCAGAGGAGCAGGAAAATTGACGTTTCGGGTCAGGACCCTTCTACAGAAATGGAGGAGGGGCAAGGGAGCTCAGAAATAAATAGAGAGAGGAGGGGTGGGGCTGGGGAAGGATGGTGATAGGTGAGTTCAGGTTTTTGTTGTCGGGATTGGTCAGTGAGGTGGGAGGAACGGATAGGTGCGGGAGAAGATGGACAAATTGTATTAGGTCAAGGAGGTGGGGATGAGAGAGAGGGTTGGTTTTGGGATGAGGTTGGCAATGGGCAGATTTTGAAACTGATAAAGTTCACATTTAGGCCATCGGGCTGTAGGCTCCCAAGAGGGAATATGAGGTGCTGCTCCTCCAGTTTGCAGGTGGTGTCGTTGTGACACTGGAGGAGGCCCAGGATGGACATGTCGCCCAGGGAATGGGAGGGGGAGTTGAAGTGGTTCGTGACTGGGAGGTGTTGTCATTTGTCGTGAACAGAGCGCAGGTGGTCTACAAAGCAGTCTTCAAGCCTCCGCTTGGTCTCACCGATGTAGATGCAGTAGGCCATATTGGCAGATGTGCAGGTGAACATCTGTCTGATGTGGAAGGTTTTTTTGGTTCCTTGGATGGAGGTGAAGGGGGAGGTGTAGGAGCAGGTGTAGCACTCCAAGTGGTTGCAGGGAAACGTGCTGGGGGTGGTAGGGCTGGTGGGGAGTGTGCAGCAGATGAGGGAGTCGCAGAGAGAGCGGTCCCTGTGGAAGGCAGACAGGGGTGGGGAGGGAAATATATCCTTAGTTGTGGAGCCAGATTGCAGGTGGTGGAAGTGGTAGAGAATGATACGTTGAATCCAGAGGTTAGTGGGTGAAACGTGAGGACAAGGGAGATTTTGTCTTAATTTTTATTGCGGGGAGGGGGTGTGAGGGGCGTGGGAAACACAAGAGATGTGGTCTAGAGCATTTTTGACCACTGAAGGGGGGTAAGTTGTGGTCCTTGAAATAAGAGGACAACTGGGATGTCCGGGGGTGGAATGCCTCTTCTTGGGAGCAGATACGGATGAGGCAGAGGAATTGGAAATAGGGGATCGCATCCTTGCAGGAAGGTGGATGAGAGGGGATGTGGTCTAGGTAGTTTTCGAAGTCGGTGGGCTTGACATAGATATCGGTTTCGAGATGGTCACCAGAGATAAAGACAGAGATGTCCAGGAAGGAGAGAGAGGTATCAGAGATAGTCCAGGTGAATTTGAGGTTGGGGTTGAAGGTGTTAGTAAAGTTGATGAACTGTTCAAGCTGCTAGTGGGAGTATGAGGCAGCATTGATAATCATCAACGTAATGGAGGAAAAGGTGGGGGATGGGGCCAGTGTCGCAGCAGAACAGGGACTGTTCCACGTATCCTACAAAGAGGCAGGCATAGCTTGGGCCCATGCGGGTACCCACGACCACCCTTTAGTCTGTAGGAAGCGGGAGGAGTTGAAGGAGAAGTATTTGAGGGTGAGGATGAGTTCGGTTAAGCGGGTGAGGGTGTTGGTGGAGGGGGACTGGTTGGGCCTGTGGGAGAGGAAGAAGTGGTGAGCCTTTAGGCCATCCCCATGGGGAATACAAGTATACAGGGACTGGATGTCCATGGTGAAGATGAGGGGTTGGGGGCCAGGGAATTGGAAGTCTTGGAGGAGGTGGAGGGCGTGAATGGTGTATCTTGGTCAGTTCTTAGGGACATTCCTTCAATATCCTCAAGAAGAAGGCTTCTACTGATATTCTTTAAAGCTTCCATTTATGAATACAACATTGCCCAGTTCAGTTCACAAGGAGAGCTTGCATGGAGCCATGCACTTGGAGACTGTGAATATTTTTTTAAAAAGGCATTCCCCTTATCCAGGGTTGTTAATGCTGGATGTCTGCCTGGAGATTTGGTCCTGTGACTGAATCACATGATATTTGAAAGCATGACATTTGCCTGCACGTGTTACTGAGCTACCATTAGAAAGTGTGCTTTTCCTAGGAACATCTCTGATTACACTTAAAGGTGTTTATTTTAAAAATTACAAGGGTAGTTAAAGGGCATCCAATTTGTGTAAAAGCTGACTGGGAAAGTTCTAATTTTGTTGGAACGGCCTTATTTATTGTTAAACCAATGTCTGTAAGATAGACTCATTTTTATTTTGAGAAATTACTGTTGCATCAATCCAAGACACTTTCCTAAATTTAGAAGCTAGTTTCATATTATTCAATTTTATAAAAGTTTATTTGACAAAAATAGTATAGCTTGTCTCATCTCAGCTACTGCACACTTTGGTAAATTTTTGTACACTTAGATATCAGTCATTTTTGAAATACTAAGAGATCGTGTTGACTAAGTGATATTTGTTGCACTTTTCAAGGAACTATGTGATGAAATGTTGGCACATTGAAGCTCAATGGTCTATTAACAGGCGCAGCTCATCGGTGTAGCTAATTCAGCATGTGGGAAGTCTGAGGCTGATACTATTGCAACTCAGGGAATTACAGTCAAAGGGCAACATTTGACCTCAGTTTTAGACCTGAGAGAGTAATATTTTGAGTTCACAAACTTGATTCATTGAACAGCGTACTTCCCTTAAATTGCAACTGAAAGTAATGGGTTCAACCACCCACTCTGTTCCCTTGAGCACAAAGTCCACTCTAGCAGTACAGAGGGACCTAATGCACCGTCAGGGGGGCTGTCTCTTAGATCAGATACGACAATGAGACTTGAAATAAAAAATCCCATGGCACCACTTATAGAAGAGCTAAGGAGCTGTATGGCAGGTCCTGGCCAACACTTATTCCTTAACTATTATCATTAGTGGAATCTTACTATGCACAAATTAGCCGCTCTGTTTCTTGCATTGCAATAGTGACTGATGTGTTTCCAATGTGTTTCATTAGCTGCAATGTTTGAACATCCTGAGGCTGCACGATGTGTGACATGTCTTTACCACATCTGTGCCCCTCGTAATCTTACACACTCCTTATAAATGATCTGCAAACAGGTACAGAGTGTAAATAGTAAAGTTCAGAGATGATACTAAAATATGTGGGAAGCAGGCAGTGATGAGGAGATAAAATGGGTATTGGTAGACATAGGAGAATGGGCCAGAATCTGGCAGATGGAGTTTAATGTGCACAAGTGTGAGGTTGTCCATTTTGGTTGGAAAAATAAAAGGGAAGATTATCATTTAAATGGGAAGCAGATTCAACATGCTTCAGTGCGGAGGGATCTGGGTGTCCTTGTGCATGAATCACAGAAGGTGGTTATGCCGGTGCAGCACAGAATAAGAAAGGCGAATGGAATCCCAGCATTTTTTGCAGAAAGACTGGATTATAAAAGTAAAGAAGTGTTGTAACAATTTTAGAGAACAGTAGGAACTGCAGATGCTGGAGAATCTGAGATAACAAGGTGTAGGTATAGGTGTAGATAACAAGGTTACCTCTCAGATGTCTTCAAGGACCGCAACGTCCCCCCCGCAATGGTTGAGAACGCCCTCGACCGTGTCTCCCGCACTTCTCGCAGCTCATCACTCACACCCCGTCCCCGCAATAATAACCAAAACAGAATCCCCCTCGTCCTCACGTACCACCCCACCAACCTCCGGATCCAATGCATCATCCTCCGACACTTCCGCCATCTGCAATCCGACCCCACCACCAAAGACATTTTTCCCTCCCCACCCTTGTCTGCTTTCCGGAGGGACCACTCCCTCCGTGACTCCCTTGTCCGCTCCACACTCCCCTCCAGCCCCACCACACCCGGCAGTTTTCCCTGCAACCGCAGGAAGTGCTACACCTGCCCCCACACCTCCTCCCTCACCCCAATCCCAGGCCCCAAGAAGACTTTCCACATCAAGCAGATGTTCATCTGCACATCTGCCAATGTGGTATACTGCATCCGCTGTACCCGTTGTGGCCTCCTCTACATCGGGGAAACCAAGCGGAGGCTTGGGGACCGCTTTGCAGAACACCTGCACTCAGTTCGCAACAAACAACTGCACCTCCCAGTCACAAACCATTTCAACTCCCCCTCCCATTCCTCAGACGACATGTCCATCCTGGGCCTCCTGCAATGCCACAATGATGCCACCCGAATGCTGCAGGAACAGCAAATCATATTCAGCCTGGGAAGCCTGCAGCCCAATGGCATCAATGTGGATTTCACAAGCTTCAAAATCTCCCCTCCCCCTACCGCATCCCAAAACCAGCCCAGCTCGTCCCCGCCTCCCTAACCTGTTCTTCCTCTCACCTATCCTGTCCTCCCACCTCAAGCCCCACCCCCATCTCCTACCTACTAACCTCATCCCGCCCCCTTGACCTGTCCGTCCTCCCTGGACTCAACTATCTCCTCCCTACCCCCCCACCTACACTCACCTTTACTGGCTCCATCCCCGCCTCTTTGACTTGTCTGCCTCCTCTCCACCTATCCTCTCCTCTATCCATCCTCTATCCACCTCCCCCTCTCTCCCTATTTATTTCAGAACCCCCTTCCCCTCCCCCATTTCTGATGAAGGGTCTCGGCCCGAAACGTCAAGCTTTCCTGCTTCTATGATGCTGCTTGGCCTGCTGTGTTCATCCAGCCCCATACCTTGTTAACAAGGTGTAGAGTTGGATGAACACAGCAGGCCAAGCAGCATCAGAGGGGCAGGAAGGTTAACCCGTCCTTCCTCCCACCTATCCCCTCCTCCCACCTCAAGCCCCACCCCCACCTCCTACCTACTAACCTCATCCCGCCCCCTTGACCTGTCCGTCCTCCCTGTACTGACATATCTCCTCCCTACCTCCCCACCTACACTCACCTTTACTGGCTCCATCCCCGCCTCTTTGACCTGTCTGTCTCCTCTCTACCTATCTTCTCCTTTATCCATCTTCTATCCGCCTCCCCCTCTCTCCCTATTTATTTCAGAACCCCCTTCCCCTCCCCCGTTTCTGAAGAAGGGTCTAGGCCCGAAACGTCAGCCTTCCTGCTCCTCTGATGCCGCTTGGCCTGCTGTATTCATCCAGGTCTGCACCTTGTTGCAATTTTATAAGTTGCTGGTGAGCCCATACCTAGATTATTGTGTCCTGACGTGAAACGTTAACTTTCCTGCTCCTCTGATGCTGCCTGACCTGCTGTGTTCCTCCAGCTCCACACTATGTTGAGGAAGCATGTGTTGGCACTGGAGGCAGTTCAAAGGAATTTCCCCAGATTGATTCCAGGGATGAAAGGGCTGTCAAATAAGGAGAGGGGATTGAACAGCTAGGGCTTGTGCTTGCTGGAAGCCAGAAGAATGAGGGGGAACTGAATGAGGTACATAAAATGCCACATGGTATTGATAAAGTGGACGTGGAACAGATCTTTCTCCTCGTGGAACAGACTCAACAAGATGCTGTAGATATAGAGAGAGAGGAGGTAGATTTAGAACTGAGATGAGGAGAAGCTCCTTGTCTTAGAAGGTTGTGAATCTGTGGAACTCTCTGTCCCAAAGTGCAGTGGAGGCAGAATCAATCAACAGATTCAAAAAAGAAATAGATACATTTCTGTAGAAAAGCCAGATAAAGGGCTATGGGGAGCAGGCAGGAAAGTGGAGCTGAGACCAGGATAAGATCAGCTATGAGCGGGCTCAAAGGGCTGAATTGCCTACTCCCATTCCTAATTCTGATGTTCCTATGTTATATACCCCTCAACCTTCTCTGCTTCAAAGAGAACAGTCGGAGTTTATTCAATCTCCATTCATAGTTAAACTTCTCCATTCGTAATTCAGAGCACTGGAAGTCCCATCTCTGGTCTATTAATGGCGTCTTAAAACCCAACCCAACATTAGAGATGCCAAGGGGCAGTACCGGACCAAATTAGAGACCGAAACTAACCACACAGACACCCATCACCTGTGGCAAGGCCAACACAAAATAACGGGATATCAAATAAAGCAGAACAGAATAGTGGACAGAAATACATCAATGTTCAATGCTTTTCATGCTCGGTCCGAGCAGAATGCCAGTGGAACGGTGTCACATGCCCCGACAGCCCTGGACACACCTGTGCCCTCGGACCAGCCTTCTTAAGGGTGAACCCATAGAAAGCGACAGGCCCAAATGGAGTACCCGGCCATGCATTCAGGACCTGTGTGGTCCAGCTAGCAGAAATATTCCCCGATATCTTTAACCTCTCCTTGCTGCAATCTGAGATCCCCAACTGCTTCAAGAAGACCACCATCATCCTGGTACCAAAGAAAGTGCGTGCAATGTGCCTCAATGACTACTGCCCAGTGGCTCTGATCTCAACAACTATGAAGTGCTTCAAAAGGCTGGTCATGGCTCACATCAACTCCAGTCTCTTAGTCGACCTCGATCCCTTGCAATTTCTCTCTGAGTGCAACAGATCCACAGCAGATGTCATTTCCCTAGCCTTTCACCCATCCCTGGAACATTTAAATAATAAGGATGCCTATGTCAAGCTTCTGCTCATCAACTACAGCTCCGCCCTCAACACCATAACCCCAAACTAATCTTCAAACTCTAAGACCTAGGTCTCTGCTCATAAATCTTAACTAGATCCTCGACTTCATGACTCACAAACTGCAATCAGTGAAGATAGACAACAGCACATCCTCCATGATAATCCTCAACACTGGCTCCCCGCAAGGATGCATGCTCAGCCCCCTACTGTACTCCCTGTACTCTCATGACTACTTGGCCAAATTTCATCTGAACACCATCCACAAGTTTGCTAATAACACCACTGTTGTAGGCTATCAAACCATGGTGAGACGATACAGCAAAGAGATAGGGGGCTTAGTGACATGGTGCAAAGATAACAATGTCTCCCTCAATGTCAGCAAAATTAAAGAACTGATCATCGGATACAGAAAGAAAGGAGGAGGACATGCCCCTATCAACATCAACGAAGCTAAGGTGGGGAGGGCTGAGAGCATCAAATTCCTGGGAGTGACGATAATTGACAATACATCCTGGATCCCCCCATGTAGATGCGTTGAGCAAGAAGGCATAAAAACGCCTCTTCTTTCTCAGGAGGCTACGAAAATTCAACATGTCCATAGGGACTCTCACCAACTTCTACAAATGTACCATAGAAAGCATTCTATCTGGGTGCATCATGGCTTGGTATGGCAACTGCACTGCTCAGGACTGTAAGAGACTACAGAAAGTTGTGCAGATGGTCCAAACCATCATGCAAGCCAACCGCCCATCCATGGGACTTCATCTGCATCTCGTGCTGTCATGGAAAAGCAGTCAATATCGAAGACCCCTCCCATCCTGGTTATAATCTCTTAAACCTCTTCCATCGGGCAAAAGATACAAAAGCTTAAACATGCACCAACAGGTTCAGGAACAGCTTCTTTCCTGTGATTACCAGACTGCTGAATGGACCTTTCTAATTTCAAATCTAACATTGATCTTACTTTTGTACACCCCCTGTGCAGCCATAACCTTGTGTGCTTCACTCTGTATAAGCACCCTGTGATCTGTATGTCCTTATTTGTTATGATCTGCCTGTACTGCTGGCAAAACAAAACTTTTCACTGTACTTAGGTACATGTGACAACAATCAAATCAAATCATTCTGACCAATCATTGCTCATTTCAAAATTCATGGCCTGGCGTCATTTTCCAAATGAATGTTGGAGAAACTATTTCACGGACTTCTGAAAATAAAATTGCAAGCGTAAGATTTCCAACTCGGGGGTTCTGTAACACGGACCTGTGTGAAGTTTAAAGATCACTGAGCAGCACCTCCTGCATTTTCTGCAAAAGCTGCGCAAGATGAATTTAGGCTTATGTTGATCTTTGTTAAAGAAGAACAACTTGTATTTATGTAACATATTTAACATAAGGTGCTTCACAAGAAGGTTTTAAGGCTGACTGGAGTCAGGCCCTTTGACATGACCATGATCCAGAGAACACAAGTGAGGAGTCTGGATAGAATACCCTATGTGTCTGACTGAGCGCAACTCCAGCAGCACAAGATCTGGACAGGGATGTTAGGGCATATGACCAAAAACTGGTCCAAGGATAAGGATTTAAAGAGCTCCATAATTGAGGTGATATGAAATGTCGAGCATGGAGAGGTTTGGCAATGATTTCCAGAGCTTCAGGCTTCAGCACTGGAGGGCTCAGCCATCAATGGTGGATTTGTGAAAAATCAATGGATTCGAAAGAGTGTAAGATGTGAGGCTGAAGGATGCTACAGAGGCTGCTAGGGACGAGGGCACTCAGGTGTTTGATAACAAGCACCCCTCGCTGCAATATTGCAGTCAGTTTAGGAAATCCAAGCCTGAATCGGCTGTGACCTTTGATATTAAAACATCCAAAGTAGCATCAGTTACTAGTGGTTGTGACCCAGCCACTCCTGTTCTACTGCAGAGAGTTGTCACCAAGCAATCCCAAAGTAAGGTGACAGCCTGGTGACTGTTAATCTGGACACCCAAGTAATGTTCATGGTAGATAGTAGAATTCGAATTCAGTAAAAATCTGGAATTCAGAGTCTAATGATGCCCATGAACCCATTGTTGATTGTCAGGGGAAGAAGCCATCTGGTCCACTAATGCACTTTATGGAAGGAAACTGCCATCCTTACCTGGCCTGACCTACATGTGACTCCAGACGCAAAGCAATGTGACTGACCCTTAACTGCTCTCGGGGCTATTATGGATGGGCAAGAAGTGTTGGCCTAGTCAGTGATGTCCTCATCCTGTGAATGAAGAAATAAAGAATAACAATCCAAGTTCCGTCTGAGTGATATAAACATTGTTCAATAACCTTAACCGATGCCTGTATCTTAAAAGAACAAAAATGTTTATGTGAGAGTATAACATGTAAAAGCAATTCATCCTAGGCTCTTCATTAGCAGCTGTCTTGACACCTCACACAATCACAGAACTGTTACGATGTGGAAGGTGACCATTTTGCCATCATGTCAGCACCAGTTCTATTACAGAGATACCAAGGTGTAGAGCTGAATGATCAGAGCAGGCCAGGCAGCATCAGAGGAGCAGGAAGGCTGACATTTTGGGTCTGGATCTTTCTTCAGGTTTTCTGATGAAGGGTCTAGGCCCAAAACGTCAGCTTTCCTGCTCCTCTGATGCTGCCTGGCCTGCTGTGATCATCCAGCTCCACACTTAATTATCTCAGATTCTCCAGCATCGGCAGTTCCTACTGTCTCCCAGTTCTATTGCCCAGTGCCAGTAACCCGTCTTTTCTTCCATTTCCCTGCACATCATTTCTATCCAGACAATCTTCCAATGCATCAAATGAAACTCCTTCCATCACATTTCCAGAGAGTGCATTCTTACATCATCACTTGACGGTTTTGGACAGCAGACAGTACACTCTGAATCAAGAGAAAAGCATCGTAATTTCAAATTGCGAGTGATATTGCAGCAGTTCTGACTTGTGCTTAATAGTTAGATGTGAAAGAATGTTTGCATAAATGTGGAGTGACTTGGCTGTTTCTTCGTAACAAAATGGAGAAAAAGAGATCAGCCACAGTAAGTCTGAGATGAAAAGAGTGAGGACTATTGCTTAACTTGGTGACGCATCAGATTTCCCAGCTGAAACAAAGCCCGCAGCCTAATTAAGTTCTCACACTTTGCTAATCACATTTCCCAGGAGTTACTGCAAAGTTGGGATTCTGTGCCTGAGGAATACATTAGAAACTTACACAGGGCAGATCCATCCTGAAACAATATTTAGATATGATGAATGAATTGTTCCTCAAGGTGAAAGCTGTGTGGCCTGGGGAGCAATTCATGATGAGCAGTGGTGACCTCACCAGTAATTAGTAGCGCACTTCAATGTAAGAGAGTCAGCTCTGCGATCTGCTCACCCTTTAGCTTCGAAAGCCATCACACAAAAGAGTCAATTATACATTGCAGTTCACCAGTTAGATCACACAGAGTGACTTGTCCATCGTCTGAAACACAAGTCAGCAATATGTTGGAATACTCCTAAAAAAAACTGCACAGAGGCCAGTATCCCATCCCCAAGTCACCCTTTATTTACTTGTGCACACCTGTGGCCAGCCTGCTCAGGATCCATCCTCAACTGAGGAGATACCAAATCTCCTGGTTATATATGTTTTTATTTTTTATTTTATTTTCCCGTGACCAAGTCACCCTCTATTTACTACTGCATAGTACACTGGCTGTGGCCAGGCAACTCGGAGTCTGTGCTCAGCTGAGGAGATTCTAAATCTCCTGTTTTTATTTATTTTAATGGTTATTTATTAATCTCACATACCAAATAGTATCTCAGCACTTCATTCAGGGTTAACCCAAAATCACAAGCCTTTGCCAGTTGTCGTAACATCATCAAAAACCCTGATACAGATTCCCCCGGTTCTCTAATAGCTGAATAAAACTGATAATATCTCAGAATTAAGGAAGGCTTGGGGTTGTAATGTTCCTCAACCAACTCTGTCAGCTCCTGGAAGGTTTTAAGTGTCTGGTGCCTCTGGGAAAGTTAAGCCCCTTATAACCGAAAATGCTGCGGGCCTTCGCACAGTCAGAAGGATTACTCATTGCTTTTCATCTGCTCCAATGTCATTTTCCCAGAAAAAATATTGTGTTCTTTTCACATACTGGGCCCAGTCTTCAACAGCAGGGTCAAATAAGCCAAGTTTCTCAAATAGAGGCATGATATCAGAAAAGCTTGCCCCAACTCCAAGATGACTATGGCGAGTAAATGTTCTTCAGGCACATCCTGCTTTCTCCCCTCGCCACGGAAATAGTGGCACAGAGGCCGGGTCCCATCCCCAAGTCACCCTTTATTTACTTGTGCACAGTACACAGGCTGTAACCAGTCAGCTCGGAGTCAGTCCCCTGAACTGAGGAAATTCTAATCTCCTGGTTATGTTGGTCAGCCAGGGCTTTCCTGGTTGGTGCAGGTTAATAACCTCGTAGTCAACGAGGTCACCCTGTTTCCAAACACTACAACTTCTCATGTGTCTAAATTTGAGCGGTTCCAGCAACACTCAAGAAGCTTGACACCCTCCACAATATAGCATTTCACTTGACTAGCACCATGTCCACTATTCACACCCGTCACCTCTGCAAATGCCAGCAGCATACAATATACTCAAGATGTGCTGCAGCAATTCATAAGACCATAAGTAGGATCAGAACTCGGCCATTCAGCCCATCAAGTCTTCCGTGCCACTCAATGAAATCATGGCTGAATTGATGATACTCAACTCCATTTTCATGACCTTTCCTTGAAAGTATTAATTTACTCACTGATTAAAAATCAATCTCAGCCATGATAACCGTCTTTAGCAAAATATCTCACAGAGCCACTATCCTCTGAGAGAAGAAATTCCTCCTCATTTCTGTCTTTAATGTGTGACCCCTTACTCTGAGATTACGCCCTCTGGTCCTAGACTCTCCAAATTTCTGCAAGGCACAGTTATATGAGGCTGTCACATGTGGTATTTATTCTTGAAGTGGAACACCTTGATATAGGACATAGAGTGAGACTGATTTCTGACCCAAACAAATCTATTTTCTCTTCAGAAGAACATGAAATAATTCTTTAAGTCTCAATGATTCTCAATATATGGTTGTATGAATTGGGAGCAGGAGCTGGGCAGTGGTACACATAAAATGCTAAAACGTTAACAATATTTCAAACATATGATTCAGTGAAATAACTATGTGAGGCGTTGTTTTAAGGGTGGCAGGCAGGTGATGTGTCACAGTTGCAACATGTGGGAGCTTCTGGTTACCAGTTTGGTCCCAGGCAAAGCCATATGCAACAAATGTTCAAATAATTTTGGCTCAGAGTTTACAAGCTGTAGGCTGAACAATCAAAAATCAAAATGGTTATTCCAGATCCTAAATGGGGAATTAAATACTCTATATAAGATTTTAAATTAAATAGCTTATCAACCAGGTTTCTTAATAAAAACAGTTCACAGGATCTGCTAAGATGGTCCTTCGGCTGATCAGAACACTGCTTCATGATCTTCTTTCTCTGGATGCTTCCACTGGTTTGCAGAAGGCATAGAGTGGTTGGTTCACACTTAGGAAAGGTTTCTCTAATTTATTTATTAAAAGTCACAGCTTACAGCAACTGCTGAAGGGAATTTAACTTTGTTTTCTTCAGGCTTAAAGTGCCTTTTACCACAGAGAGCAACGGCAGCCCCTGAGATGGTGGAAATCTGATGTCTTCTCCCTGTCTTATTCACAGCCTCAAGCTGTTCAGATACCAGAGAGCCAATCACATTGTTGTCGGCAGGCAGAAGGCTTTTGTCATTGTCAACAGTCTGCACAACATCCATCTATTTTTGTTAATGATTCTCCAAATGTACAGAACTCTTCGGCTCCAGCTCATCTGCACTTTCTCCTATTACTGCATAACCAGAAGCTGTGTAAACAGTGCTTACTATGACTGTTGGGTTCTTTGCTTTTTAAAACACATAGTAACCCATCAGCAAAGACACAGTCTTACAACACTTACTCACTCAGACCACCTTCTCCACCACACACTCTTCAGACATGCCGATGTGACTTCATCTCAAACATTAATAGTATTGTCAATTCCCCTAGGGATGTTTTAGCCACTCCAAAGTTGCCTAACTACTGGTATATACTCACCATCTGTTGCTGTGATAGATTGCGAGAAGGTACACCTTGGCTAATTGGCCCTGAATGCCGCTGTTGCTCCCTAATCCACAGGATGTACCAATGGCAATGTGTTGGGGGGGGGCAGGAAAATCACCTTCGCATTTTCAGAGACCTCCTCAAGACTGATGAGATGATCTGGGTGATTATCCAACAGGGCAACGTCTTGAAGGCAGTATTTTCTCTGGCACAATGTGCCATCCAAGCAGACATCAGTCACAGAGAGACTATTCCTGAAAGACTGCTCTTGTCATTCAAGTTTTCTTATTTGCATGCCAAATGACATGCTGATGCTCCTTGGAGTAACCCCTCAATGCCTTTAGTGTCTGAGATCGATGGACTCCTAAGAGTTTAAACCTAAAATTTCCTGCAGTGTTCCTACCACGCTGAACCGTAAGGCAGCTTTTAGCAGCTTTAACACTCATGTTCCCTTTTGAAACGCATGGTTTTTGTGACACACATTTCTAATAAAGCCTCTTCTCATGAGCGCTGAAAACTTGTTTTGCTGGGTAGGTGCTTTCTTCAATGAATCTCTTCAAAAGGGAAATGAATTCATCAGCCACTTCTGTATTAACACCGGTTGCTTCACCCTGCATTAAAATATTGCACAGACAGGAACACCTGTTCAAACACAGCGAGTGTTGTGATGTTCTGCCTGTGAGCTCTCACCCTGATCGTTCCAACAGGACTCATACATGCTTCTGGCTTTTTCTCGAGTGGCCATCAAAGTAAGAGAAGCCTGGCAGTGGCACTGGTACTCGTACTGGCACTGGTCATTGATCCAGATTAACAGTGAATCAGAGTCATAGAAGTCTACAGCATGGAAACAGGCCCTTTGGCCTAACTTGCCCATGACACCATGTTCTTTCCATGTTCCCCAAGAAGCCTGACACCCCGTGGCTGCGTGGGTTTCCTCCAGATGTTCCGGTTTCCTCCTACAGTCCAAAGATGTGATGTTTCGGTGGACTGGCCATGCTGTAATGTCATGGGTGTGCAGGTTAGGTAGACTGGCTAAGGTAAATTGCCCCATAGTTTCCAAGGATGTGCAGGTTACGATTTTTAATTGTAGTGAAAACAGGGGTGGGATGGGTCTGAGTGGGATCCTCTACAGAGGAGTGTTGCACACTCGATGGGCCAAATGGCCTCTTTCTTCACTGTAGGGACTCTATGATTCTGTGATGGGGGTTTTCCTCAATCTTTTTTCAGTAGCAGGTTCACTGCCACAATTTGGTGGGTGGTCCTGGTTCATTTTCTAAAAGAATTGCAACACCAAATTACAGATCTGAGAATAAGGGTCTTCAATGGGTCATGTCTGCTCTCCCAGAGACTTTAAGATGGTTGCTGTCCTGTCTGCTGCAGCTACGGCATCGTACAAGACACTATTTTATACCCAAACAAGCTGTGAACTTTGTCAACTTTCCTGCCCCTCTGATGCTGCCTGGCCTGCTCGTGTTCCTTCAGCTCCACACTGTGTTATCTCTGACCCCAGCATCAGCAGTTCTTACTATCTCTGTGTGAGCTAAGGAAAGTGTACTTCACTTTATCTGTGAGCAGTGCAAGAAGCAGCCTGCAATCCAATCGGCTTCAGCGATGATTGGCACGCCAAGGAGCAGAGTCCTTTTGCAAAGAGTTCTTCAAAAGCAAAGTTTACAGTCGTTCCTCAGCTATAGGGTACAACAGAGAACTCATTAGCAAATAAAGTTCCTAAACTGAAAGGAGCAAACAGATCGACACCAATTGAACCATCAGGCCGATATTCCCAACCACTGGGCATGACATAGCCATCGTTGACAATGATGCTGTTCCTGCGATGACACAACCAGGACAGGACAGATTGAACCTGATGTTGAAACAGGAAGCATGCCTCTAATTGGGAACACAGGACCTTATAGAAATATTTAATTGAAATGATATTCAATAAGGAAAACTATACACGAGGACTTACTGCATGTCAAAAGTATACGTTAAAAGAAAAGAAAGTGCTGGAGAAACTCAACAGATCTAGCCACATTTGTGGAGAAACGGAGTTAACATTTCATGTCCAATATGACTCTTCAGAACTTCTTCAGACTGACAGAGGCTGCTAGACCTGCTGAGTATTTTAAGCACTTCCTATTTTATTCCTATCCTGACATATTTTGCTTAGACATTTTTAGTGTTTGAAGAAAAAGATGTAGGCCTAGAAATTCCAGTTCTGCCTGAAGCAATTGCACCTTCTGACAGTTCATGTCAGTGTAAGGTCAAAATCAAACTGAGGTTTGGATGTTACTTAAATATCAGTTACCAGCAGCGGATGTCAGGTAGGTATCATATTGTGGTGTGTTGTTTGTGGGTGTGCAGGATATCAGCCAGTTCCCAACACTGAGGTCTATTATCTGTCAGTTTAATATGGAACTAAAGAGATCTCAGCTCTGCAGATAATTTATTTTGTGCCACTAGAACATTGCACAAGGACAGTTCATCCAAACTCGCTTCCATTTTAATGAGATAATCAAGGTAAATGCTGACACACAATACCAAAAAAATGGCACAAACTGACAATGAATGCGAGTGATGGCACAGATGCAAACCACATGATCAACAATGAGCATTTCACCTCAATTTTTTTCCAGTCTAATTTTGTTGAAAGTTTTGATCTCCCATTCAAAATAGCATTACAGAACATAGTGATAATTGTGTGAAACTAAGATTTTATCAGTTAATGGAAAATGCAAGGTATCCAGGGTTGGCAATTTTTTTTGCATTTATTTGTTACTGTGATTTGTCTTGCAAGTTTTATCTCTTGTGAACAGATAACTCTCACGGATAATGTGTTAAAGATTGTGACATTGTGGCAGAATAGATGTTAATCATATCCCTTGGACCTTAGCAGCTGCGACTCTGCCACTGCCAGTACCACTCTCTTCAATTGATACTGTCACTGATTTTGAACAGTCATGTCAAGAATGTTTCGCAAGTGGTTGACAACAAATTGCATTTGCCTTAAGTCTTTGCTGTTGTAAAATGCCCCAAGGAAAAGGATAAGTCTCAGAAGAACCCAAATAAGGCTTGTTCTTATGTTTAGTGGAGTCAGGGGGAGCAGTGTGTTCCTGCTGAATAGGAGGTTTTAACTTTTTATTCCATCTTTAGACCAAATGAGATTCAGGTTTCGTTGTTTAAATGTTTATCCTTGCATGGTGCAAATCAAAAAGTAGTCTACAGCTCAAACTTTACTGCAAAATAAAGGTTTAATGCTATTTCTACTGATTACAAGGCTGCAATAAGCTATTTCTACAGTTAATAATTGCCAATCAAAGGTATCACATTTGCCTACTATATCTCCAACCACAGTGTTCATATCGTCCACATTACAGGTTACATATTTTTACCTAGTACACGTGATCAATTGTCCAGTCATATCACAACAGATTCACATCTTACAGCTGTAGGAACATCTTCTAACTGTAGGAACATCCTTGTGTAGGTCCTGTCCCATTTTCCCCTTTCACTGTGCAATAATTGCACAGAGGCCGGTATCCTGTCACCAAGTCACACTTTATTTACATGTGCGCAATACATGGACTCTGACCAGCCAGCTCAGAGCCAGTCCCTAGAGTGAGGAGACTCCCTGAATCTTCTGCTTATGTCTGTCAGCCAGGGCTCCCTGATTGGCCCAGGTTAAGCACCCCATTCAAGGATCTTATGGTCACTGGATCCACCTGGCCCCTGTTCCAATCACTACACACTGCAAATCCAATAAGGATTTGCCACCCAGCTGTAGATATTTCCCTCCTCTTGAGTGCAAAACACCTGGCCTGGCACCCAGAACCCAATCCCCCCAGCTACCTCATGTCAGAGTGCAGACTCCAGGTTGTCCCATCGCTTCAAGCTGGGTTTCTTCTGTTCCGTATGGGAAGCAGGCCAACATTAGCATGTTATGAGAGCTGTGAGTTATAATGGCCTGCAACAATAACAAGTCATGTCATTCACCACCACACGCAGCCCCAAAAACCACCTAGTGTAGAATAATAGACACAAAGCCTTCCAATCATTCCCCTGACAAACCCTGCTATCTAAAGCATTATATCGTCAAAAAAGCAGCAACAAAAATTTGCATTTGCTTGGTGCCTTTCACATTGAAATATTTACCATGGTACTGCACATGGTGCTTGAAACAAAATTTGACAGTGATGACATATTGGGAGAGGTGCTCAACAGCTTGGTCAAAGAGGTAAAATGCCACTTTAGTTGACTTACCGTTCCAACATATTTCCAGGGATATTTCTGTGCCCTCCTCCAGCCCTACAACCATCAGGGATTTCTGCCCTCCTTACATTCTGCCTCCCCAATCTTCATCATTCTGCCATCGGTCACCATATCTCCAATTGCCAAGGTCTTAATCTCTGGAATGTTCTCCCCATACAGTCCTCTCCTTCTACTTTTGTCTTCTTAAAGCTGGCCTAATTTGCTCTATTGGCCTGAAGATTTGTCTTTGAAATTTTGTCTTGAAGTCAGGATATTTCCTGAATCAGCAAACCTCCTCAATAGAAATTGTCTCATCAGAACCAATTTTCAATCCAGTGATTGGAGGGGAGTGTGGTTGGTTTTGGGAATAGGTGTTGGGGGTCGCAGAGGGGTAAGGGAGCAACTGCAAGTGCTGTGATCCTCGAATTATGTCTATCAATCAGAACTTAGAAATCAATCACAGAAGCTACAAGCATATAATTAATCTTTATCTTCTGCAAGTAAACTGCCTCGTGGTATTATCCCTGGACTGTTAACATAGAAACTGAGTTAATGGTCCTGGGTTCAAATCCCACCATAGGAGAAGGTGGATTTGAGGTCAGGTTAGAATCTGGAATTAAGGGTGTAATGATAACAATGTTGAATGTCAAGTAAATCACATCTGGTTCACTAATGTTGCTTAGAGAAGGAAATCTGTCATCCTTACCTGGTCTGGCCTACATGTGACTCCAGGTCCACAGCAATATGGTCGACCTTTAACTGACCTCTGGGCAATTAAGGATGGACAATAAATGCTGAGCTAGCCAGAGATACCCACACCCCATGAGTGAATAAACAAAATTAAAACATTGACAAAATGGATCACAGCAAAACATTATCATAAAGCGACAACTAGGCAAACCTTTCCTTTCTCCTCAGCTGTGTCAACAATGTACTTTATTTTCTGAGATAATAGGTACTGCAGATGCTGGAGAATCCGAGATAACAAGCATGGGGCTGGATGAACACAGCAGGCCAAGCAGCATCATAGGAGCAGGAAAGCTTGACGTTTTGGGCCTAGACCCTTCATCAGAAATACTTTATTTTCTGGATTTCTGGGCTTCCAGCTAAGCAAAACAGGCGAGTGGTAAGGCATGAGTTGACATGTAGGGTATGAGGGACCATTGGGAATGAGTGAGGTCATGTGTTGGCAATGGAGGGGTCACAGTTAAGACTTTTAGATCTTACCTTTCAAACATTTCCTCAATCCACCACTTCGGCTCATGATCCCTCTTAGTGCTTTGAACTTCAAGTCATGGGGAAGTTGCGTTGGATCAATGAAAACAATGGGAGACAGGAGATGCTCACCCTGGCAGTGGAGTAGGTCAGGTTGGGAGTGATAGGATTCATGGTCCACACCTTACCCTGCACCACTGAAAATTATTGGTGCTGAGGATGAGAATCCTGGAATTAGGTGTCATCCAACATTTTAAAACCTCACTGTCTCTGTTTTTTTCCCCTTTATTCATTAATGGGATGAGGGCATCACTGGCTAGGCAGCATTTATTGCCCATCCCTAATTGCCCAGAGGGTAGTTAAGAGTCAACCACATTGCTGTGGGTCTGGAGTCACATGTAGGCCAGACCAGGTAAGGATGGCAGTTCCCTTCCCTAAAGGACAGTAAACAAGATAGGTCTTTCTTGACAATTGACAATGGATTCGTGGTCATCATTAGATTCTTATTTCCAAATACTTATGGAATTCAACTTCCACCATCTGCCGTGGTGGGAGTCAAACCTGGGTCCCCTGAGCGTTACCCGGGTCTCTAGATTAGCAGTCCAATGATAATTATGACTAGGCCATTGCCTCCCCAGTTCTGACACTGTCGAAAGCATTAGGATCTAAGCTGTTGCATTTTTATCTTACTCTCCATCAAATTTTGTTCGGTAGCTTTGGCATGTTCATATGGCTATACCAATGCAAGATTTTGTTGTTGTAAAGTGATTTGGCACAGCTTTACAAGTGTCTGATTCAAGACTGGTCATCTGAGGGATAGGGAAAGTGGAAGTAAAAAAGACTCAACCCGTGTGTTAGTTCATACAGATTGACGGAAGGAAGTTGCTGGCTAATGATTAAGTGTGTAAAGGTTTTATCAAACAGAGTAAACTTTGAGTATATCTGATAAACCCCTCACCATTGCTTTGATCTCTACGTAAATAAAAGAAAGTTTCAAAAAGATAGCCCACATCTAAATATGCCTTTTGTATCATTGGTATCTACATGTTTGTTACAATATGCACATAAACTCACAAATAATTGTGAAATTTTGTGCGTGAATTTCAGCTCCATTTTTAATCTTGTTATAGTAATCATGTTATATTTTGCAATTACTGGTGCGAGGGTTTTTAAACAAGAAAAATAGTACTAACTCTAGATTGTTAGGCAGCCTTTCATTTTTCTAATTATAGTTGTGTTTCCCCTTAATGTTTTAGATTCACTATAATTAAAGATCTTTATTTGTGAAATCCTGCATGTGCAGAGATATCAGGAAACCTTGTAAAAGCACAGCCTTCATGTATTTTTAAGTCTCAATCATTTGAACGGATCCATGTTGGACAAAAATGTAATTTTTCTATAACTGTATCTTCTCTGCGATAAGATTTTACAAGTCAACTATTCACAAGTAACTTAGACTCTGGTGATTGGCAATGTAATGCTATGTTACTTGGCTCAGCAGAGTCTTAGAAGGTGAACAGGTTGAAATTTCATACATCCAGTCAAATTCTATCTCTTTGGAAATGTTGATGCTCACATCGACTCACTCTGTCTCATTCTTCGTGCCTTAATACACCATTTCAGCCCTTTTAATGTCAGTTACCATTTGAAATAATGGAACACCCATATAAAGTATATGGGCGTGGGGCTGGATGAACACAGCAGGCCAAGCAGCATCATAGGAGCAGGAAAACTTGACGTTTCGGGCCTAGACCCTTCATCAGAAATCCAG
>JAHRHZ010000026.1:818914-853683 GCA_024137785.1 Ginglymostoma cirratum | reverse complement strand
CCTATGATGCTGCTTGACCTGCTGTGTTCATCCAGCCCCACGCTTTGTTATCTCAGATTCTCCAGCATCTGCAGTACCTTTTATCTCTAAAGTATATGGGCAGTCGTTGGCCTAGTGGCATTATCACTGGACTATGAATCCAGGAACTCTGTTTATGTTCTGGGGACCTGGGTTCAAATCCCACCATAGCAAGTGATGGAAATTTGAATTCAATAAAGAATCTGGAATTAAGAGCTTAATGGTGACCAGGAATTGTTTGTTGGGGAAAAATCTATCTTGTTCACTAATCCCTTTAGGGAAGGAAATCTGCCATCCTTACCTGGTCTGGCCGACATGTGGGTCCAGACCTACAGCAATGTGGTTGCCTCTTGGATGGCCAATAAATGCTGGCCTAGCTGGAGACACCCACATCCTATGAATGGATTTGAAAAGAAGTGTCAGATTTCCAGAGTTATTTTGATCAATTTTCTGTGGAAGCAGATCCAGTGTTCAGCAAATGAGTATGTCAAGAACTAAAAGAGGATCTGGTGGGGTAAATTATAGTGAACAGCAAGGCTCTTATCTCTTGTAACTTGCCACCTTATTGCTTTGCCTTGTGCATTAAACATATTTATATGCCAGAAATGTCTTGAATTTCGTTGTTCCAGGAATAGAAGTCAGGAGAATGAATCCTCCTTGCTTAATTAGCGATGGAACATTTGGCGCTGCTAAACCTCTGAATGCCAGATGTTGAAGGAGGAAACTCGATGGCAAATTTTACCTAATATTAAATTTATGCATAGATCCTTGCTCATCAACAGTCTATGCCCCAGAATGTCTCTTTATATGTGTCCAATGTATTTAATCTGTCAATGCCTTCTATCTGTGTATTCTTAACTTGAATAATACAATGAACATTCCATTAACCAATGACAATCAGGTGAACATAAAGATTTGTCCTTTTTTGAGAAGGTTAGTCATCAACAATCCATAGAAGAATGTGTATTGTGTGGTCACTGGAAGCCAGGATAGGTAGAACACATTTGTGATGGTTTAAATCACACTCCTTTTTGCATGGCCCATCACCAACAATATCTGTTGTCATATTAGGGAGGAGTAACTATGAGGTTTTCTGTGTGACAAGTTGATCTTCAAAGTCCTATGGAGAGGAAGGCACATTCTTATGTTTTTTTTTACTAAATTAATGACTTGTTTGGAACATAAATATCAGCATAAATAGAGGAAGATCCCAAATTGTCTGTTTCTGCACTGCAAGTTTCTATATAATTTTAACTGCGGGTCTACCACAGCACTTAACACACAAAATTATTTGGAACTGCAATCAATATGTTGCAAGCATGACTGCCCTTTACACACACTATAATTCCTCAGGGAATCCTAAAGAGCTGTGTAATTAATTAAGTGAGTTTTGAAGTCCAGGTAGAGTTATTGTTGCGATGGAGAAAACACAGTAAACTCACACAAATGATAATGTGATAATCTGTTTTTTTAATTGTGCTGATTCAGAGATAAATGTTGATCAGGATATTAACACTCTTGCTACTCTTTGAAATATTGAAATATCAGACATCTTATATCTACTTTAGAAGGTGGACAATGCCTCGGTTTAACACCCCTTCTTAAAGATGTTACCTCCAGCTAGAACAGTGAGACCTAGGGGTTCAGGTACATTTTACCTTGAACTTTGCACCAAATGTAAAAAGGGTGGTTAAGAAGGTTTTTAGCACTCTTGCCTTCATTGCTCAGACCTTTGAGTACAGGAGTTGGGATTTCATGTTGAGGTTGTAGAGGACTTTGATGAGGCCTCTTCTGGAGTATTGTGTACAGTTCTGGTCACCCTGCTTTGGAAGGATATTATTAAATAAGAGAGGACGTAGAAAAGATTTAGCAGAATGTTACCAGGAATGGAAGGTTAGAGTTGTAAAAATAGGCTGGATAGGCTGGGGACTTCTTTCACTGGAGCATAGGAGGTTGAGAGGTGACCTTCTAGAGGTTTATAAAATGATGAGGGGCATAGACAAGGTGAATAACAAGGATCTTTTCCCTAGGGTGGGGGCATTCAAGACTAGGGACCATCCTATTTAAGGCGCGAGATGCAAGATTTACAAAGGATATGAAGGACAAGAATGGTTCGTGTGTGGAATGAACTGCCAGAGCAAGTGATGGTTACAGGTACAACTACAATATTTAGAAGACATTTCCATAAGTACTTGAAGAGGAAAAGTTTGGAGGGATATGGGCCAAATGCAGGCAAGTGGGACAACTTTAGTTTGGGAATATGGTCGGTATGGACTAGTTGGACCAAAGGGTCTATTTGCACGCTGTATGACTCTATGGCTGTGACTCTATAAAGTGCAGCATTCCCTGATACTGCTCTAGAAGACCAACCTGGACTCTCAGCACTCTCAGCACTCAATAAAAACCAAAAGACCCGCGGATGCTGTAAATCAGGAACAAAAACAAAGTTGCTGGAAAAGCTCAGCAGGTCTGGCAGCATCTGTGAAGAAAAAAATCAGAGTTAATTTTAAGAGAGATAGTAGGAACTGCTGATGCTGGAGAATCTGAGATAACAAGGTGTGGAGCTGGAGGAACACAGCAGGCCGGGCAGCATCAGAGGAGCAGGAAAGCTGACGTTTCAGGTCTGGACGAAGGGTCCA
This sequence comes from Ginglymostoma cirratum, assembly GCA_024137785.1. Taxonomy (NCBI): domain Eukaryota; kingdom Metazoa; phylum Chordata; class Chondrichthyes; order Orectolobiformes; family Ginglymostomatidae; genus Ginglymostoma; species Ginglymostoma cirratum. The sequence goes on along the minus strand of JAHRHZ010000026.1, from coordinate 851,026 downwards.
TACCCGAAACGCCAGCTTTCCTGTTCCTCTGATACTGCCCGGCCTGCTGTGCTCATCCAGCTCCACACCGTGTTATCTCAGAGTTAATTTTAACTCTGTTTTTGTTCTCAGTGCTCAACACTCTGGAGTGAGACTTGACATTACATCTCTCCGAATCAGAGTGAAAGGCCCTAGTTACTGAGTTCCACCTGACAAAGGAGGGTTGCTGCGCAAGTGCATGTGACAGGGTCTAAGTCATGAGGAAAGATTAATTAGATTTGGGATTTTCACTTTAGAGAAGAGCTGATCTTATAAACTGAAGGAAATTCATAAAAGCATAAAAAAGTTAGCTCAAAATATTGTTTTAATTTAAACATTAGGAGTAGACCGAAAGGACCATTGGAAATTGGGATCTCATTAAAAATAAATGTTTATAGCATTTCTTTTTTAGCATGAGACCTCATGTAATGGCTGCTCCAGAGGTTACTCCCTTTTCCTAAATATAAACAAGTTCCAATGAGCAACAGCAAAAGGAATGTGACAATAAAACCGCTGAGGCCACTGTAATCCACATGTTGACATCAAATAATTATCTGGCTCCATGTGTACCCTATTATTAATGCTGTGTTTAGGAACATTGGGTGGCACAATGGCTCAGTGGTTAGCACTGCTGCCTCACAGCACCAGGGACCTGGGTTCAATTCCACCCTCGGGCAGCTGTCTGTGTGGAGTTTGCACATTCTCCCTGTGTCTGTGTGGGTTTCCACCTTGTGCTCCACTTTCCTCCCACAGTCCAAAGATGTGCAGGCTAGGTGGATTGGTAGTGCTAAAATTGCCTATAGTGTCCAGGGATGTGCAGTCCAGGTGGATTAACCATGGGAAATGGAGGGTCATGTGGATAGGGTGGGTGTGATGCAGGTCAGTTTGGCCTTGATGGGCCAAACATTCCCTATCTGTGCTATAGGGTTTCAATGAAAATAGAAGTACTGAAAACTGAACTTTAGAGGAAGATTGACAATGGGAAATGGTTATTCAAAAGTTATGGGTTGTTAACCTGTGTTCATGCATTAAAAGGATTCAGATGTGATTGACATAAATTGCCTGCCCCATAAATGCAGTATTCAGTGAGTGCTCAGGGTCAGACAATAGGGGTTGCCATTGTCAGAGAGTTATCCTTCACAGATCAGGACAGATTGAGAGAAAACTCAAGGAAGAGCACCCTAATATTTCAATTAGAGAGCAAGAAAAAAATTTTTTCTGATGAAGGGTTTAGGCCCGAAACGTCAAGTTTTCCTGCTCCTATGATGCTGCTTGACCTGCTGTGTTCATCCAGCCCCATGCTTGTTATCTCAGACAAAAGAATCAGATTGCTTTTCAGGCAAAATAATGCAGTGAAAAGCGCTAAAATGAAAAACTTGGGGGCTATAATCAGGTGGCAATAAGATTTGATTTGAAGGATGAACATTGACAGATCATGAACTTTAATGGTATCTCTGACAGTGGAGTGTGAGTCTGGATTGACCATCTGAGCTGGACTTTACAGGGGTAGCAGCTGCATTGCTCACTCAGGACTCAGTCAAAAAGTCTCTCCTGAGCCAATTGATTTCGAAAAAAGGCTGCCCCACAGGGATAATGCACTGGAGGTGTCCTTAACATACTGAGTGTGGAACTTGAACCCCTTGGTGTCAGATGTATCTACCCTCAGGTAACCAGGGCTGGCAACTGAGATGTCCCAGCAGTACCAGAAGCAAGCCATAGTCTCTGATGGGACTACAAGAGAGCCCCAAGGCAGAATGTCACAGACGCTGGACTAAAGCAAGCAAGGGCCCGGGAACATTGGGCAGGGAGGGATCAAGGACCGGGGGCAGGTAGAAGGGAGGAGGAAAATCGAGGACTGAGTTTTTGGATTCAAGGATGGGGAGGTAGAAGGTGGGGACCATCATTGTTCCTAATGTGCACAGGTAATTCCCCAAATCAGGACACCCCTCTTTATTTCGCCAGATTTGGTGAAAAAGCCAGTTTGCCACTCTCCACTGTCTGGTTTTTACTCTCATTTGGCAGTTGAGGTACAATTGGTCCCTTACCTGGTCCGTATTCAATTGTGGAGGACCTGGGAGTGTGGTGGTTCTGGGGAGTGTTGGTGGGGGAGGGGGGGAGTTGCTGTCTGATGTCCACCTGCCCACTGTATGACGGGGACAGCGCAGGGCTAAGCAGGAAGGTGGTGAGATAGTGACGCACCCCATTATATGCACAACTCCCATCCCCAAAAACACTTGCTGGGGGGTGCTGACTCTACAAGTAGCCCTCCCCTGGCTCACTGACCACCAACTCACATGTTGGAGTGCTATCACTGAGGCAGGCTCACACATGCATAGAATCAACTGTAAACACTGGATAAAGAAGATATTTGTACAGAATTTCATGGATAACCCTCTAGATGCTATCTTATCTAACACTACATTTAAATCCAGCAGGGACAGAAACCTTTACTCAGGATTAGATTTTAACTTGTTTTTATTCATTCACAGGTTGGGGGCATCGCTGCCCAGGCCAGCATTTATTGCCCATCCCTAATTACCCAGAGGGCAATTTAGAGTTAACCACATTTCTGTGAGTCTGGAGTCACACGTAGGTCAGACAAGATAAGAATGGCACATCTCCTTCCCTGAAGAACATTAGTGAACCAATTGGGTTTTTCCAACAATCGACAATGGTTTCGTGGTCATCATTAGACTCTTACTTCTAGATTTTTATTGAGTTCAAATTCCACCATCTGCTATGGCAGGATTCGAACCCGGGTCCCCTGAACATTACCTGGGTCTCTGGATTAACAGTCCAGCGATAATACCACTATCCATCACCTCTCCTATGGATAGGGATTGATCAAATGTTCAGCACACATGGCTAGCTTTACCTTTCCAGTTTGAAGAATATTCTAGGTCTAGACCAGAAGAAATGCAGTTAGAGAGAGGTTTTATAAAAACATCACTGACACGTTCCAAAGTCCAGCTCTGACTTTCGGCAGCTTTCGAACTGAAAGGAATAACAATATGCTTTTCCACTGGAAGAATAAAAGTTGTCCACTTCAGAACTGGATTCAGTGCATAACATTAAAATGATTAAAATGTCTGATAATTGGATACATTGAGATTATTATAATTTGGTCTTTCAGACCTTATATGTTCCAATTTGAACAATGGCACTGCTGTAAATACTAAACATTTACTGTGGATCCAGCAAAGCATATTCCAGAATTTAACTGTTGACAAAGAGAGATGTAAAACAGTCCCTTCCTGAACTTTAACATACTTCACAATTAAAGAAAGCCAGAGCACAAAATAAGCTATTATTTGCGTGAGCTAATTTAAAACAATTATGTAAGATCATATTTTGAGTTCTGTGCCAACTTTTTTTTTCTCATTAATGCTATTGTTTCTACTATTTGCATTGTAACCTGATCCATAAATTGGCCGACACAGATTTTGTATCATTCCTGCAAAAATGTACATTTAGGCAGAGAGTTTCATTGAATTGTCCTTCTCAAATTTGTTAAGAGAGGAAGAAATATTCTAATTTATATAGTAGCTTTTGGAATCTGCGAGCATCCCAAAATATTTTAATACCAATAAATTATTTGTTTTGAAATGCTGACACAATTGTAATGGAGGAAACATAGCCATCAAATCAATTGGCATGCAGCAAACCCCAACAAACAACAACATGATAATAACCCAGGTAATCTATTTTTAAAATATTTATTAGGAGCTAATTATTGGCCAGACTACCAGATATACCTGTGCTTCTTCAAGATGATCACAGGAATTTTTGTGTCAGTTGATGGAACAAACATTGCCTCAATTTAATATTTCATACAAGGCAGCACATCCAACGCCGTACCACCCTCTCAGTATTGCACTGGACAGTCTGCCTAGATTTTGGACACATGACCCAGACTTGAATTCATAAGCTAACTCTTTCTAGCAACCCAGTCACAACCTGTTTTATTCAAGAATTTATGGGCGCTGACTGTCCAGCTGACACAGGTCATGTGCACAGGACCATGAATGTTGCAAAATTGACAATTTTACATGTGGCACCATTACCGTTACATCATGAAAAAAGCAAGATTATCTCAGGAGGTCAGAGGAGCTTTGTTGGTCAGTCTAGCATATGGTGCCTTTAGCTTCACCAAACAGATACAAAACAAAAAGTTGAGAAAGGGCTTGAAATTTTTCTCTTTCCATGAATTCTGCACTGCCAATATCAAGTCCCATTTGGAACAACTAAGATGAGTCAGCGATGCGTGAAGTTATTTTCCATGTTGCTGCTAATTTGACTCATTGAGTCCATCTATTTTGCAGTAACTGCGAAGCAAATAGTTCTCTTTGCTTTGGCAGAGCTCTCCAGTGTCCACGTTGTAATTAATTCCTCTGAGTTATCCATTGCAGGTAGACAACTATCAAAATAGACAAGAGTTTCACAGGAGGAAGACACAAGATGACATGTAATTTCTTCTGGGAAAATCATCACAAATGTTCTCACCAAGTGTGAAAGTTGCATCGATTATTTATAAACCTTCACAAATTATGTGAAAGTTGTGAGTTTCAGAAAGAAGAATTGGTAGTTGCTTAACTTCTAGGTGATTCATTTCCATTGTACTTTCTGAACATTGTCTGGGAAAATCAGTGAGGGAATCAAGGGTTATGGGGAAAAGACAGGAAAGTGGAGTTGGGGATTATCAGATGAGCCAAGATTTAATTGAATGGTAGAGCAGATCAGATTCGCTAATTAGCCTCCTGCTGTTCCCCTCTTTATGATCTTGTCTTTACGTTGTGATGAATGTTAGTGTTATATCGTTATTATTTGGAAATGTGAGTTCAAAAATGAACTGAGCCTGTATAGATTTACGTTTGATTAAAAGGGGAGGCATGGCTTTAGTTTGATTTTTGAGATCTGTGAGCAATACCATATTGTCTGGAAATTTGTTTATGTTGTATTTAAATAGGGCATAAAATACAAGGTGTATTGTTTGAGGTGGAAAATAAAAATAGTAAAGAGGAAAGCATATGGCTGTTGGCAGCAACAAGGTTTCATATAACATAGGGAGACAGAGACAGAAAAAAATTTCCTTTTAGAAAGAGAGAACATCCAGAAGATTAGAGAGTGTGCATGCCTCTTTCACAGAGAAAAAGATTTGTAACATTGGCATTACAGTTTAGCAGTCTCCAAAACAGGCAGGGCAGAAGAAAAGATGGCCTGAGTATCTGAAATTAAGAAGAGAAAAGCTCCAGAAACATAAGGTTTTAAGCTGTCAGAGAGAAAGACATCCTACAAAAGTGCTAAATGCATGCACTTTTAAGAACATATCTCAAGGAGTAAGCGAGCTGTGTTAGCGGTTTGTTTAAAGGTCTGCTGAAGAAGCATTAACTAAAAAGTTGGCATCAAATGAATGCAGCCATTTGCGAGAAAGAATCCAAATACAACTGTGCCAACTGAGTAAGGAATCTTAACGTACAAACAGTTGACTCTTCATTGATGTTTGAGTATCTATAAGATAATTGTTAAGGATAAAAGAATTGCTTCTTTATTTATGAAATGTGCAACAAGGCAATTTTGAATAGCTCTTTATATAGCGCAAAATGTTTTTATCCCTTTTGTATGTAATAAATATTGCTTGATTGTAAAGACTTTCACAAAATCAAAATGATACAATAGCATCAAATTTTAAAGAGGCAAAGAAATCAATTATTTCTCAATGAAGAGAATTCTTCTTACTTTCTTTCTTAAAGGTACATTAGCAGCCTCTTGTGAATATATTTGGTGATTGACCACTATAATAAACAGATTATAAAAATAAAACTAATGGTCTATCAAGCCAGGGCTTATTCTAGGATCACTGGTATCATAAAGATGCCATTCCTCTTGGTATTTGAACTACAGCCTGCATCTGGCCTGTGATTCCAAAGCCAAATCCTTAAAGTAAGAAAATTAAAGAGAAATATCCACTTGAATATGGCAGAGGATCCAAAAAATGTATTTAACTGTATACTGAGGCGACTGAACGAAATGTAACCTGAAAACAAATTGTAATCCGAAAGACAAGAACTGCAAGATCTTAAGCCAAAACATACAACAATTTTACAGTTTGTCAGTCATGGATGTGCCTTGATTGTAAAGACTTTCACAAAATCAAAATGATACAATAGCATCAAATTTTAAAAGAGGCAAAGAAATCAATTATTTCTCAATGAAGAGAATTCTTCAACGCAATAAAATTAAAGCTTTATACAAAGTTGTATCCAGTTAATACCAATAATGGTCAGCTTAAACCTAAAAAGAGTTGAATATCATGACTCAGCTTAATGAACTGAATACTAGCTAGATATCTCATGCTGCCATTAATCTCGATTGTTAGCTTTCCTCTAATGTACTTGACCTCATATTTGGTATTTCAAACTGCCACCCTACGTGCTTGCTCTGGGAGTGGAAACCTCAAATTTTCCACACCTTTAATTTTGCTGTAACCATGCTGTTTTAACATTACTGTCAAATATATTTTCACAAAGTAATTTGCACAGGATCAACTACACCCTTATTAGGGCTAGCTTGCCCACATGCGTGGAAAGAAAATATCCTCTCAGTACTGTAATTGACCACCGGATGCCCTCAAAATATTTTAAGAAGGTAGCTGAGGCCCTAACGTTTTTCTTATTCCTAAAGGCAAACATGAAATGCCTGTTCCACGTGGAATGCAACTGCTCAAACTATTTGACATTAAACAAATCACAATTTGTTTAAACATGAGGTAAAATACAACCAAGGAAAGAGGAATTTGGAATAACTTAACTCTATCGGAAATCTTACCAGAATAATTGATCCAGTAACTGTTACTAATTAACTGTTCCAATATTGTAACATCCCATAAACGCACCCCTTGGCAAAAAGGAAAATTCAGGCACAGATTCGCACATGCGGTTCTCCAATCCAGGACGAAGAAAACATAAAAAGAAAATTCAGAGACGGTGGGAGCCAGGAGACATTCACTGAAGCTTCCAACTGTGTTGAGGCCCCAACAGGTTCTGACACTACTGAAAAAAACAAAACTCAGAAATCCTGATCTGTGAGAACTGGCCACACCCATTCATGTTGTTAAGAGACCCAAGGCCTCCCAAGCTGTTTATTCAAGTGGTTCTAGTAGACTGCTCAGCGTTTCTGTCTTCCGACCTCCCTTCAAATAAAAATACCCAGGACAAAATAACTTCTTAAAGTTACAGCATCATTCAAGCTTCAGTGGACATTGGCATTTTTCGAAGTCAGTGTCTCCTTCCATGTGCTTGGAACACGAGCAAAAACTTTTGCTTCACCTTGTCTACAGGATATAAATTGTGAAATAAAAAGCACTAACATATATATAGGTCTCTGATGAAGTGTAGCTGGTGCTTCTTCCAGGTCCCCTTTCAATTTCCTGCAGTAAATGTTAGAAAATGTACCAAAGGAGTGCAGTGTTAGTCTAGATGACCCTGACAGATCTACACCTAGCCTACCCTCTGATGCATTTAGCCACACGTTCTCCCTCAGTGGCTAACCAGGGGGTCAACATATGTTTCTTGTTATCTATCTCTTTACATTAGCTATTTATCTTTACCCTCTCCCAGACACACAATTACACTTCATTTGCAAAGTCCTGTATCGCATCAGTCCTGATATTTCATCAGTTAACGATTTCTACTTAGGTAATGATAAATGTGAATAGAACTTATTCAGCATTGTCACTTCATGCCTCAGTGATTCAATGATCAATAAAATGCTCATTTCTTCGCCATTCATGCCCTGATTCTGGATTAGCAACGTGCAAATCTTAGTTTGTCTCTTTAATATGTTGCTGGCTTCAATGTAGGCATTTGTATGATTTTGTATACATGGAGCGGTAAATTACACTTTGGTTTATTGCCATCCAGCCTGCATGCAAGTCACTACAAAAATAACACTTGATTTTGCGCATTTAATGTACATGTACATTAGCTATCAGTCTTTTTTCAAGATACGTTAATAACATTAATATATACGATTCAACAACAAAGCAGAAACAGAAAACATCATTATGTAGCTTCTCCAGATAGCCCTTGTAAGCAGGAAAAGAAAAGCAGGAATGGGTAACTTTCTTTCAGTGTTTTGATTTGAACAACAATATCAATAATGGAGTTATATCTTCAAAGGGCATCATAAATCAGTGAGTTCTGAAACATCCACAATGATACATCTGTCCATCAACCATAACTCAGAAAATATTCTGGGCATGTTTGGTGGTAAAATTGATAGTATTCAGAAAACATTTAATTATCCAGGATGAACCTGACTTTGTTCAACAGACATTCTATTTCTGATTGACGATAAATAAGAATACTTAACAATTAACTTAATTATTAACTTAAGGGAGTCCAGAAAAGATTCATGGGAATGATTCCAGGGATGAGGAAGTTCATTTACATAGATAAGTTGGAATAAGGTAGGCCTGTAATTTGTGCAATACTAAAGGGATCAGTGCTGGGTCCATAATTATTTATTTATTCATGGGTGGAATGAGGGGATCACTGGCCAGGCCATCCCAGAGAGAAATTAGGAGTCAATCTCATTGGGGTGGGTCTGGAGTCACATGTAGGATGGCTGCTTTCTTCCCTAAAGTATATGCACAAACTAGGTGGGTTTGGTTTCATGGTCATCATTAGATTTTTACTGAATTCAAATTGCTCTATCTGCTGTGGCAGGATTTGAACCCTGGTCTTCAGAACATTACTCAGATCACTGGATTAACAGTTCAGCAGTAATGCCACTAAGCCATTGCTTCCCCTATGTTTACAAATATATTACCGTCTTGGATGAGGAAATTGAATGTACTATATCCAAGTTTGTGGATAATGCCAAAATAGGCGGGAAGGCAGGGAGTGAGGATGACAGAAAGAGTTTGCGGATGGGCAGAGACAGGTTAAGTGAAACGGAATAAACTTGGCAGATGGACTGTAATATGGGAAAATGTCAGGATTTACACTTTAGCAGAAAGGACAGAGAGCTGAATATTATGTAAATGGAGAAAAACTACAAAAATCTATTGCGTAAAAGGATTTGAGAATCCTTGCGCATTAATCACAAAAAGCTACCATCCAAGTTCAGTAGGTAATAGGGAAGGTGAATGGAATGTCAGCTTTTAGTCCAAAGAGAATGGAGTATAAATCTAGGGAGATATTGCTCAAGTGGTACAAGGCACTAGTTGGACTACATCCGGAATACTGTGAAAAGTTTTGGGCCCCTTATCTAAGGAAAGATACCCTGGCATTGGAGACAGTCCAGAGAAGGTTGGGTTGGGTCTGTACTCATTTGAATTTAGAAGATTTAGGGATGACTTTACTGTAACACATCAGATTCCTAAAGGACTTGACAAGTTGGATATGGAGCAGATGTTTCCCTTTGTGTAAGAGTCTGGGACCAGAATGCATAATGTCAGAATATGGGACCATCCATTAGCATGAGATGAAGAGAAATTTCTTCTCTCAGAGATAATATATCTGTGGAATTCATAACCATACAGGGTTGTAGAGACTGAGCTGGTAAGTACTTTCAAGACTGAGATAAGTAGATGTCTAATCATTGAGGGAATCAAGAACTTTAGAGAAAAAGCAGGAATTTGGAGTTCAGGATTATTAGGTCAGCCATGATCTCATTGAATAACAGAGCAGACTCAATAGGATGAATGGCCTATTTCTGCTCTTATGTCTTGTGGCTTTATGTTTGGGTGAGAGGAGATGTAGTAGGGGTGCTTAAAATCATAAAGGTCTGGACAGAGTAGATAAGGAGAAAATGTTCCCACTCATGATATGATAGCGATAGTGATTGTCTGGCCCAGACAGGTCTAAAAACACACTGCCTGAGAGTGTGGTGAAGACAGGTTCAACCAAAACATTCAGGACTGTTATCTGGAAAGGAAGAATGTGCAAGACGAAGACCGAAAATGGGCACTAAGTGAATTTGGAGAGCCAGTGTAGGCCTGATGGGCTGAAGATCTCTTCCTGTACCATAACAATTCTGTGAATCAAGAAGAAAAAATTATTGCATTATAATGCAAATTAGATGTTTGCTGGATTGAAAATTTAAAATTGATAAATGGACCAATAAATCAGTATCTAGTAGATCGTGAGCGTCCAAATCAAAGTCGAGTCAGGTGGTTCAAAAACTGCCAGTGAAGAAACACAAAACATTTATAGAAATAATAAATTGAATGAGTTGTTGGCAAAATGTATCAAATGAGGAGAGGGAAGCTAAATACTCTGAAGGTGTCTTTAAAATTCTTCCAGATTTGTTATTCCTCTAAAATAAGGTGCTGAAATTAAGATGTGTAGATAGAGTGAAGATATAAACCACAACATATTCCATATTAACAGAATTAAACTTATCATTTATTTTGGCATTCAATGCCTGCATTGGTATTTAATTTGGAAATGACAGCAATTTTGGAAACTTGATTGCTCTCCTCTGTTGCGAGAACCCTGCCAGCTGAAGAGGCTTAACTATAAGGTGCAAAATTGCCTGCAAAGAAGTTAAAGCATGAAGTTTAAAACTATTTTCAAATTCTTATTTTTACTTCAGAGCCGGAAAGTGAAATACAGGGAGTGAGAAATCACACAAGTGGTTGCAAGAGAGCAGGCTGGTGAGCAGATTTGGAGGGAGAGACAGAGGGTCAGACAGTCAGAGACAGGCAGATAGAGAAAGAGAGACATAAAGTGGTCATTTTCACCTTCACTGCCTGGATGGTGAAACTCATTGCCCAAAGTTCATTGAATCCATCCAATTTTCAACTCTTTGATTTCAATTTCTAGCAGTAACTGGAAACCAGTGGTAGATGGGTAGATGGTCAGCATCCACTAAGCATTCAGAACAGTTTTCCAGGTCAGTGAATTCTATAAAAAGAACAATAAAACCACGCTAATTGTCTTCCACCTGCTATCTGTAACTACGAATGGTTAAGGTCAGCTCATAATTCTTCGAAAGGTTTTATCTACTACAAACGTTACTCAAAGGCATTCTTTTTCATTCATTCACAGGACGTGGGCATTGCTGGCTGAGCCATCATTTATTGCCATCTCTAATTGCCCAGAGGGCAGTTAAGAGTCAACCACATTACTGTGGGCTTGGAGTCACATGTCGGCCAGGTAAGGATGGCAGTTTCCTTAAAGGGCATTAGTGTCTAGAGGGTTTTCCCCTGACAATTGGTTGTCATTAAAATCTCATCTCCAGATTTTTGTTGAATTCAAATTGCACCATCTGACATGGTGGAATTTGAACCCAGGTTCCCAGAATGTTACTCTGGTCTCTGACTTAATAGTCTGGCAATAATATTACAAGACCATTGCTTCCCTATACTTGTACCTCCTGCCCCACTATTGCACATACAGCTCAGGAATGTGATGGAATACACTCCATTTGCCTGGATGATTGTAGCTCCTGATTACTTGCTATGCCTGTGTACTTCACTTCTGTGATTCATGCACTAGGATTCCCTGACCGCTTTGCATCTGAGAGCCCTGCAATCTCTCACCATTTAGATAATATGCTTCTTTTTTACTTTTTCTGCCAAAATGAATAATTTCACACATTCCCATATTATAATTCATTTACCAGAACTTTGCCCACTCACGTAAACTACCTATAATCCTTTGTAGGCTCCTTATGTCCTCTTCATAGCTCATTTTCTATCTATCTTTGTGCCATCAACATATTTAGCTATCATACCTTCTGTCCCTTCATCTAAAACATTTCTATAAATTGTGAAGAGTTGAAGTCCCAGCACTGAGTCCTGTGGTACAACCACTTTGTGACATCCTGCCAGCCTGAAAAAGACCCATTTATTCCTACCCTCTGCTTCCTGTTAGCCAGCCAGTCTTCTATCTATATCCGTATGTTATCACCAACACCATGAGCTTTTATTTTCCGTAATAATCTTTGATGCGGCACCTTGTCAAAAGCCTTCTCAGAATCTAAAAACATTACTTCCACTGGTTCCCTTTTATTCACAGCATAAATAACTTCTTCAAAGAACATGATTTCCATTTGACAAAACCATGTTGACTCTGCCCGATTACCTCAAACTTATCCAAATGCCCTATTACAACATCTTTAATAACAGCTTCTAATATTTTCCTTGTGACATATTAAGCTAACAGGCCTGTTTCCTACTTTCTGCATCTCGCCCTTTTTAATGAAGGAGTTACATTAGCTAATTAGGGTGGCATGGTGGCTCAGTGGTTAGCACTGCAGCCTCACAGTGCTAGGGACCCAGGTTCGATTCCACTCTCTGTGTGGAGTTTGCACATTCTCCCTGTGTCTGTGTGTGTTTCCTCCGGGTGCTCTGGTTTCCTCCCACAGTCCAAAGATGTGTAGGCTAGGTGGATTGGCCATACTAAATTGCCTGTAGTGTTCAGGGGTGTGTGGGTTATAGGGGGATGGGTCTGGGTGGGATGCTCCAAGGGTCGGTGTGGATTTGTTGGGCCAAAGGGCCTGTTCCCACACTGTAGGGATTCTAATTTCTAATGTGAAGGAATTTTCTCTTAATCTAATAAGCTTTGGAGAACTAAAAGCAAATAGTAATTGGAATTGGTAATAATGTAAAGCGACTGCAATGGGGTACACTTCAGATATTGAACAAACAGAAGACCCCATCCTGCTGGATAAATGGAGATCAAAACTATTTGGAGGATAGAATTGCAGTCTCATTCTGCTGATGAGCTGTGTGTCCTGAGGGCATGTGTTACTCCTTCCTAGTTCTGTGGTCCTCCTTGGATGCTGTTTGACCAGCTGTGCCTTCCCAGCTCCACAGTTTTTAACTCCACTTTCGCCATGCAGCCTGAAGACAAGCAAGTGAACACTTTCCTACTTCCCCAGTGCAACTATTTTTGTTCTCCAACCCTCAAACCAGTTATTTAATTCTGCAATACTGCTGCTCTGTCTTACTGATTTAACTGATGTCTTGTTTCTTTAATATTCTTACACTAACAACTGAGAAAAGGAGAAAAGTTGTATCTACGATGCAAAATCAAAGGTCCAGATTTTCCAGTCTCTCTGTAGTCAGGGACATGGGGTACATATCAGGACTCCTAGGAAGTCCCAATGTGGGAACTGCCTGGGAAGTTTCAACTTCTGATGGGCAATTACGATTTGCCTGGAAACCCCCCTAAAAAAAGTCTCCAACTCGGAGACTCTTAAAGGATCTGACCTACTTATCTGAAAGTATTAGCAAGATTAAAACCAGTTCTAACACCTGGATAACTGGTGCAGACCTCCTCAACTCCCCCAAACCTCCAAATTCCTTCACCAATGATTCTCTGCCTTATCCCCCGATTCCTGCAGCCCTCCCCCTCACCAACTCTCCTGAGACTTTTGAATAAACCTCTCAAATTTTAAATATAATGTTGATCTCATTCTTTGTGCACCCTCTCTGCAGGCACAATATTGTATTCCTTGCTCTATCCTATTACCCTAATGCTACTTGCATGGTATGATCTGCCTGTGCCACATGCAAAACAAAACTTTTCACTGTACTTAGGTACATATGACAATAATAGCTCAGATCAAATCAAATCAAGTCAAACCACCAATCTGCCATCCATGTCACCCTACCCAGATGGCATGATGGCAAAAACTCCACAATGTCATGAAATATTTCTCCAGAATCCCAATTGGTAAAAGGGAGAGGAAAAATAATCATTTCAAATATTAATTCTGATCAATCAGACTTTTCGACTGTAATATTAATTTAGAAATTGGTATTTATTAGATTGAGGTCTGGTACAGCACTTACAAGTTAGAAGTAAGTTATACAAATGTGGCTCATAAATTAACCAAAAACACAAATTCCCATCATTTTTGTTAAACATTCTTGATCTGATATTCCCAAATCACCTTTAGCCTCCTCATCATAAATGCTCTAGAATTACATATAATAATATACAGGACTTATCTGTATCTTTTCTCAAGGGTTGTGCACTTTGCAATGCAGTTTGACTCAGATGGCATTTTGACTCATTTATTTTAATTTCCCAACTTGAGTAGCTACTAATCGAACAGAAAAATCTTGGAACATTGTGGCGAGTTTACTAGCATATTCTGAACCATATGAAAAACAATATATCATTAATTGCTTGGCATTTAACAGTTTCTAAAGTGAACCCTTGTACAAAGGTGGAAAATAAATATATGTTTACACCATGCAAAGAAATTGGGGCACAGTCAACTTTAAACATATGGGTTAATTAAGTGCTGAATTCATTTTATGGTACATGAATTACATTGTTTATTTATTGTGTATTCTGATAATTCTTCCAATTTGGGGAAAGGTGTCTGGCTAACACTGATCCCTACATTTTTTTGGAAAATTACAAAGATCGCAAATTATTCAAATTTATCACATTGATCTAATGAGTATCAACTCCCTGTGGGCTCAGAGGACAAGAGCAATGAGACAGGGATAAGATGCCTATTGCTGAACATTTCAACGCTGGGCTTTTTACAAATACAGACACATGGTTTGCATTAATAGGCCTTTAGTTAATGTTTGATAGATGGGAATGCATTCTGACTGAATATTAAACCATGAAGAGTATGTGGGAAGAAGAAGCCAATTAGTACAGTCCTGTTTTTCTTAGTTTGACTTGGCAGAAAATTAAGCAGCAAGCCCTGTTACCGTAACTAGATGGGAGGCGACTGAGCTGTATAACCAGGTTTTTTTTAGCAAAGCCCACCAAGGAACATAAGGCTTGTTGAATAGAATCCAAAAACACAACCAATTCCATCCAAAAGAGCAAGAGCAACGGATTCATGGGGCCATTACTACCTGCAGGTTCCCCTCCAAGCCAATCACCATCCTGACTTGGAAATGTACTACCGTTCCTTCAGTGTCTTTGGGTCAAAATCCTGGAATTCCCTCCTTAACAACATTGTGGGGCCACCTACAGCACATAATCTTGCAGCAGTGCAAGGCAGCTCACCATCACCTTCTCAAGGGCAACCAGGGATGGGCAATAAATGCTCTCATCCCATGAGTCAATAATTTTTAAGAATTAAATAGCTTGAGCCAATTTAACCTATCATCCTCCAGGATGATCAGTTATATCGTAGCCCAGCATGGATGGATTATATACTTTGGAGTGTATCTGGGTCAAATTATAAAGAACATATTGTGAAAATGTAGGCTTTCCTTTATTATGAATATGAAAATAAGAAATACAAAAATAGAATATGAAAAGAACCTTGCAAGAACAGTAGAACTAACAGTAAAACCTCTTACAAACATATTTACAGAAAGTAAGTGGTATTGGGGACTATGAGCCTATTAAAGACAACTCAAGTCAGACAGTAGTAGACAAATGGTAAATCACACCCTGTTCACAGAACGCTTTGCATCTATGTGTAAAGGCATTTGGATACTAATTGCATGAGGGAACCTAAAAGGGAAGGAACATTAGTGGATTTAAAATTAGTCAGCAGAAGTAATGAAGAAAATAATTTTTAAAATTTAGGAATCTGCAATTTCATTGGTCACAATTTTTCAGCATTTTCTGGATACAGGAAATGTAACTTTAAATTGGAAAACTGTAAACTTCACTCTTTTTAAAGAAGGGAATGACACAGAAATTAACTACCTGCATAACTGTTAGTTCAACACCCATTGTGAAGAAGTTGGTGGAAGGTATCAGAGATAAAAGGTACTGCAGATGCTGGAGAATCCGAGATAACAAGCATGGGGCTGGATGAACACAGCAGGTCAAGCAGCATCATAGGAGCAGGAAAACTTGACGTTTCGGGCCTAAACCCTTCATCAGAAATGGGGGAGGGGAAGAGGGTTCTGAAATAAATAGGGAGAGAGGGGGAGGCGGATAGAGGATGGATAGAGGAGAGGACAGGTGGAGAGGAGGCAGACAAGTCGAAGAGGCGGGGATGGAGCCAGTAAAGGTGAGTGTAGGTAGAGGGGTAGGGAGGAGATAGGTCAGTCCAGGGAGGACGGACAGGTCAAGGGGGCGGGATGATGTTAGTAGATAGGAGATGGGGGTGAGGCTTGAGGTGGGAGGAGGGGATAGGTGAGAGGAAGAACAGGTTAGGGAGGCGGGGACGAGCTGGGCTGGTTTTGGGAGGCAGTTGGGGGAGGGGAGATTTTGAAGCTTGTGAAATCCACATTGATGCCATTGGGCTGCAGGGTTCCCAGGCTGAATATGATTTGCTGTTCCTGCAGCCTTCGGGTGGCATCATTGTGGCATTACAGGAGGCCCAGGATGGACATGTCATCTGAGGAATGGGAGGGGGAGTTGAAATGGTTTGCGACTGGGAGGTGCAGTTGTTTGTTGCGAACTGAGCGCAGGTGTTCTGCAAAGCGGTCCCCAAGCCTCTGCTTGGTTTCCCCGATGTAGAGGAAGCTACAACGGGTACAGCGGATGCAGTATACCTTTGGAGTTGGAATAACTGAACACTTGCATAAATATCAGGTGATCAAAGACAGCGGCCATGGTGTTGTTGAGGATCTGTCTGACTAATCCATTGTATCTTTTGAGGATACTAGCTGCGTGGTGATTAGTGGAGAGTCTATTGATGTTGACTATATGGATGGCCAAAAGGTACTCCTTAGGGTTTATTTGAAGAAATTATTGCCAACGGTGCTCAGTGTTGGAGGTAACATGAGCTGATGATTGAATAGCAGGCATGAGACAGAGACTCAGCCTGACTGTTAATCTTTGACTGAAAGGGAATAACAAGTCACATTCCCTAGGGATATTTGCTGGTTTGTTGGCTTTAAATCCTAAATATTAATGTAGGGAAGTGTGATGTTATTCCCTTTAAATTGGTTATATCTTCCTAATATAGTAACCTTAGAGGAGAATTGAGAGGCATCTATTATACAAGCTGGTGGGTAGGTACAATGGAGTATCAAGAAGTTAATGGAACTGTGCCCCATCTTATGTATTATATTCAAATCTGGACACCCAAAGAAGGAAGAAACACAATGGATGCTTAAAACCTGAAATTAAAACCAATTATGAAAATGCTAAGCAGGAGTGGCAGCATCTGTGGGGAGGGATGTGGAGTTAACGTTTCAGACCTGTGACCTTTCTCAAACTCTGTTCTGATGGAAGATCATTGACTGAAATGGTAACACTAAGGTGCTCCACCTCCTGCATATTCCCAATGACTACATCCTCCTGAACTCTGTCCTCCACTCCCTCCTTGCTTGGCCATGCCAGACTAGCCCCAGCATTGATGATTCCTGTTTGGGTCTGCCCGTAATCCCGGCAGTAGCCATTGTACCTTGGTAACACTGCTGGCACTAGAGAGATGGTAGGCAGCTCTTGGAGATGGGCTTTCTCCCAGAGTTCAATGAAAGTCTTGCCCTGAACCAATTAATCTCCTGATGACTGGAAAATTGGCTTGGGGTGACGTGATCAAGCAAAGATGAGCTCATTGTCGACATTTTCAAAGGTGTCAGAGCTGCCATCCCTGCATAAAATTCCAGCTCATGTCTTTAACTTCTCATTGCTGACATCCACAATGCACTGAAAAAGGCAACAAATGCTTCAGTAAACTGGAAAATATCCTGGTTAATGCTGAACTAAGCAGATATAATATTGTCAGCAGCATTCCACTGTGTTCAAAAAGGGACTCTTCTCGTGAAATAAGAGATAACAAGGTGTAGAGCTGGATGAACGCAGCAGGCCAAGCAGCATCAGAGGAGCAGGAAAGCTGACGTTTCGGGTCTAGACCCTTCTCATGAGCACTGTTTCTCGTACAAGGTTCCCTCAATCCTCAGTATAACCTCCTAAAATACATGCCTTATGCTTCACTTGACCTCACACTGCATTGGAGAACTGTCAATCATTACTGAAGGCCAGTGAGACTAATTAGTTCCAATGTAAAATTGTAACCTAAATTGATTGTCTCACCAGATTTATAATTTGTCCTGCTGAGTTTCCACTCCAACATTATCGTGTTATTACCAACAATTGCAGTTCAGCATCTCCATGGGAATAATGAAAAGGATGTTGAAAGGTACGATATCATAAGATTTGGCATAGGAGTTGATGTCTCTCCGATACGGGGATTTTCATATTGGTCTTGTTGTCACAGTGAAGGAGCTCAGTTTTAACCTTTCACATCTGTACGAGTGCCAGAAGGTCACTTGCTAAACATCAGAGGATAATTGTAAAATATTAACGTTCACTTAATCAAATTGTTTTAACTGACTGGTATCAGTTTAACAGCTGAAAAAGCTGCCTTGCCTATTTAATCATGTTTCTGCAATCAGAGAATAACCATTTAATGATAGTGCGAATGGAATCAGAACTCATTAATGCTAATAGTAATGTCACTGGACTAGTCATCCAGAGTCCCAGACTAATGTCTTGGGGTGAAATTTGAATTGAGTGAAGGTAATTTGATTTAAAAGCTGGTCTAATGGTGGCTATGTGTCAATTGTCACAAATGCCCATTGGGTTCACTCCTGTCCTTCACAGAAGGAAATCTACTGTCCTTACCTGGTATGGTCTACATATGACTCCAAACCCACAGAAATAAAGTTGACTGCTAACAGCCATCCGAAATGACCTAGCAAGTCACTCAGGGAACATTGGATGGTGAGAAACATTGAGGTTGTGGTCAAGAAAAAAAAGGAAATATGTGTCAGGTATAGACAGCTGGGCTGAAGTGAATCCCTTGAAAGAATAGGGGTGTAGCTGTACACTTAAGAGGGAAATTAGGAGGGCAAAAAGGGGACCCGAGATAGCTTTGGCAGATAGGGTAAAGGAGAATCCAAAGAGATTCTACAAATATATTAAGGACAAAAGAGTAACTAAGGAGAGAATAGGGTTCTTTCAAGATCAACAATGCCATCTATGCGTGAAACTACAGGAGATGGGTGAGATCCTAAACAAATATTTCACATCTGTATTTACCATGGAGAAAGATATGGAAACTAAGGTAGTTGGGGGGATAAATAGTGATGTCTTGAAAAGTATCCACGTCCCAGGAGAGGAAATGTTGGAGGTGTTAAAACACATACAGGTAGATAAATCCCTGGGATCTGATCAGATATATTCCAGGAGAAGTTAGGTAGAATTTGCAGGGCCCCCAACAGAGATATTTGTATCATCATAGCCATGAGTGAGATGCCAGAAGACTGGAGGGTGGCAAACGTTGTACCATTATTTAAGAAAGGCTGTGAGGAAATCCAAGAGAGCTACAGACCTGTAAACCTAATGTTGGCAATGGATAAGTTGTTGGAAGGGATTCTGAGAGACAGGATCTACATGCATTTTGAAAGACAAGGACTGATTAGGGATAATCAGCATGGTTTTGTCCATGGAAAATCATGTCTTACAAATTGGATTGCACTTTTGAAGAAATGAGTAAGAAGATAGATGAAGGCAGAGCGGTAGGCACTGTCGACATGGACTTTAGCAAGGCCTTCAACAAGGTTCCGCTTAGTAAACTGTTTCGTAAGGTTAGATCACATGGGATCAAGGGAGAGATAGTCATTAGATACAAAATTATCATGATGGTAGGGGACAGAGGATGATTGTTCAGACTAGAGGCCTGTGAGCAGCGTGAGCCACAATGATAGGTGCTGGGTCTACTGTTGCTCATCATTTATATAAACAATTTGAATGAGAATATAGGATGCATAGTCAGTAAGTTTGCAGATGACACCAAAATTATTGGTATAATGGACAGTAAAGAAACTTATCTAAGAGTACAATGGGATCTTGATCAACTGGGCCAATGGCCAAGGAATAGCAGATGGAGTTTAATTCATACGAATGTGAGGTGTCGCACTTTGTAAGACAAACTAGGACAGGACTTACACAGTTAATGGTAGGCCCTGGGGAGTATTGTCAAACAGAGAGACGTAGGGGTGCAGGTACGTAGTTCCTTAAGAGTGGCGCCATAGGTAGACAAGGTGTTGAAGAAGGTATTTGGGATACTTACCTTCATCGGTCAGACCAATGAGTATACGAGTTGGGATGTCATAGTACAGCTGTACAAGACATTGGTTTGGCCACATTTGGAGCACTGTATAAAATTCTGGTCACCCTGCTACTGGAAAGATGTTGTTTAACAGGAAGGGTGCAAGAAAGATTTACAAGAATGTTACTGAGACTGGAAAGCTTGACTTATGAGGGGAGACTGGATAAGCTGGGACTTTGTTCCTTGGAAAGTAGTAAGTTGAGAGGTGACCTTATAGTGATTGATAAAATCTTGGCAGGGGATAGATAAGGTGAATAGCCAAGGTCTTTTCCCCAGGATAGGGGAGTCTAAAACTAGAGGGCACAGGTTTAAGGTGAGAAGGGAAAGTTTTATAAAGGACCTGAGGGGGGGGCAACTTTTTCACAGAGGGGAATGAGCTACCAGAAGAAGTGGTCGAAGGGGATACCAGTCGCAACATGTAAAACACATTTAGTTAGGTACATGGATAGGAAAGATTTAGAGGGACATGGGCCAAATGCAGGCGAATGGGACTAGTTCTGTTTAGGAAACCAGGTTGACATGGATGAGTTGGGCCAAGGGCCTGTTTCTGTGCTGTATGACTCGATGACGTGATGAATTCTTGGGCATTTAGGGATGGGCAATAAATGCTGGCTCAACCATTGATGACCTCATCCTAGGAATGTATTTTTAAAAATTAGGTTTAAGGCAAATTCACCAATTCTGGCCTTTGAATTGAGAACCACATTTAACAGGAGGCCTGCTGGTGCATTATGATTAAAGCACTGCCGTCTTGTGCCTAGTTCCAGCTTCCTATGTGAGTGGCTGGCTCCGTCTCAGGTCAATTTTTCACAAATGTGCTGCCAAACTGCAAAGTACAAGGAAATGCAGCAAAAGTTCTGGGTCCTCTTTTGTTTGTCATTTATTGAAGTGATCTGGATGAGAATATAGAGGGCATGGTTAGTAAGTATATGGATGATACCAATGTTGGTGGCATAGTAGACAGTGAAGGTGGTTTTCTGAGATTACAAAGGCATCTTGATCAAATGGGTCAATGAGCTGAAAAATGGCAGATGGAGTCCAATCTGGATAAATGCGAGGTATTGCATTTTGGTACAACAAACAAGGGTAGGGCTTATGGAATTAACGGTAGGGCCTTGGCTAGTGTTCTAAAACAGAAGGACCTGGGAATGCAGGTACAGATTTTTTAAAGTTTGCATCACATATAGACAGGGTGGTTAAAAAGACGTTTGGCACACTTACCTTCATTGCTCTGTCCTTTGAGTACAGGAGTTGGGAAGTCAATTTGAGGTTGTACAGGACGTTGGTGAGGCCTCTTCAGGAATACTGCATCCAGTTCTGGTCGCCCAGTCATAGGCAGGATATTATGAAGCTGGAGAGGGTTCAGAAGACATTTACCAGGATGTTGCTGGGTACAGAAGGTTTGAGTTATAAAGAAAGGTTAGATAGGCTGGGACTTTTTTCACTGTAGTGTAGGAGGTTGGAAGTTGACTTTGTAGAAGTTAATAAAATAATGAGAGGTATAGATAGAGTTAATGGTAGTTGTCTTTTCCCTAGGATGGGAGATTTCAAGATGGGAAGGTAGGCACATTTTTAAGGTGAGAGGAGAGAGATTTTAAAAAGACATGAAGGGCAAATGTTTTACACAGAGGTTGGTTTGTGTGTGGTATGAACTTCCTGAGGAAGTGGTGGATGTTGGTACAATTATAATATTTAAATGACATTTGGATAAGTACATGAATAGGAAAGGTTTGGAGGGATACGGGCCAGAAGCAAGTGGGTGAGACTAATTTAGTTTGGGATTATGTTCAGCATGGACTGGTTGGACCGAAAGATCTGTTTTTGTGCTGTATGACTCTATTACTTAAAAAAAACTCTTTCTACAAACATGTATATCAGCTATCATTTAAAACAACAGTAGAAGGACCTACTACCCCTATTGCCACCAACATTGCAGATCTTACATCCTTTTAAAGATTCTTGAGCTTGTACATTTTGGCACTCAAAAGCACCAGACGGTCCAACCTGTAGCATCCGAACAATCAACCCAACCCCACCTGTTTCCTTAGAAAGATCTTCTAGTCAACCTGCTCAGGGTGGGCTCTTGTTTTGTAGTGGCAATGTCCCTACCTCTGGGATAGGAGGCCTGGGTCCATGGCTGACTTGATTGAGAAGAAAATAATTAGTTGGCTGAAGAATGTTATGACACTGTCTTGGAGGAGGGTGGGACTTGAACACAGATGTAGGGATACTACCACGCCAGTAAGGCCACATGAGCGTTCACCTATCTCCTTATATTAATTATTAAACTATCAGCTGTGGATTTCCTTGACAATAGGAAGTTATCTAGCATCACAATAATACTTTCACATGTTTTCATATTCCACCATCCACTTTGCTGATATCTTCTATAGTTCTACCAGCCTCTTACGAAAAGATATCCTCTAAGTTTCTAAGATGTTAACGAAGTTGATTCCTTTAATTTTGTCAGCATTGATGTGAAATATTCTTCCTAACTTTCAAACCCTGTTTCCGCTAGAAAAAGATCCCGGATCTATAATATCCATAACATTAATTTTCACTAAAACTGAAATCAATTTAAACATTCCTGTTGCGCGATATTCTCAATCCTAACTTTTCTCTTGCTCTTTTCTGACTGGCTGATGGGCAACAAGTGCTGGTCTAAGAAGTGATGCCCACATCACATAAGTGAATAAAATAATGTCTACAACATTGCTATCAAAAGAGTATTCTGGTTGATAGAATAGTTTGATTATGATACAGTAAAGGATATAATAACCTATTTTTGTTTTAAAATATCATTACAAATGTATCCTGTTCAAGTATTGTTTCATAAGATAAATGTTTTGTTTGCTACTTTTAAACAGAGATGGCCTTCAGATTATGAATTATGCATTTTGCAAAAGGTAAAGGTCAGAATGAAAATGTAGGCGAGAGTTTATGGCTTGGGGTTTCTGACTTAAATCATGGAACAACACATAGATCAGTACAGCACCGGAACTGACCCCTCGGTCCATCATGTCCGTACTGACTATGATGATAATTTAAACTAATGCCACCTGCCTGCACATTGTCTATATCCCTCTATTCTCTGTCTGTTTGTGTGTCTGTTGAAATGCCTCTTAAACTTTCTTACCACATCTGCTTTTACCACCTCTACTGGCAGCAACTGTACAAAAAACTTCCCTCACTCATCTCCCTTAAACAATTCGCCTCTCACTTTAAACCTATGTCCGTAGCATTTGACATTTTTACCCTGGTAAAAAGATTCTGACTGCCCACCCTCTCATAATTTTATATACTTCAATCAACAACCTCTGATGCCCTAGTGAAAACAATCCAAGTTTGTCCAACTTCTCTTCAAAGCTAATACACACAAATCCAAGCGACATTCTGGTAAAACTCTTCTGCACCCTCCCCAAAGGTTCCATATCCTTACTACAGTATGGTGACCAGAACAGTACACAAGACTCCAAATGTGACCTAACTAAAGTCCTCTACAGCGGCAACATGACTTGCCAACTTTTATGCTCAATGCCCCAACCAATGAGGGCAAGCATGCTGTACACCTTCGTTACCACTTTATCCCACTGGTTTTACCACTTTCATGGAGCTATGAATTTGTACCTCTCTGTATATCAATGCTCCTAAGGGTCCTGCCATTTACTGTATACTTTCCTCTTGCGCTTGACCTCCCAAAATGCATCACCTCACATTTGGCAGGATTGAACTCCATCTGCTAGTTCTCTGTCCAGCTTCCCAACTGATCTATATCCTGCTGTATCCTTTGATAACCTTCCTCACTATCCACAACTCCACCAATTTTCATGTTGCCTGCAAACTTATGAATCAGACCACCGAAATTTTTATTCAATTCATTTGTACACATGACAAACGACAGACCCCAGAACTAATCCTTACCAGACACCATGAGTCACAGACCTCTAGTCAGAAAAACACCCCTCCACAGCTTCCCTCTTTTTTTATGACCAAACCAATTTGGTATCCAATTTTCCAATTCACCATCGATCACTTGTAACTTAATATACTGCATCAGTCTACTGTGAGGGACCTTGTCAAATGCTTTAATAAAGTTTATGTAGATAACATCAACTGCCCTACCTTCATCAACCATCTCCATCACTTTGTCAAAAAACTTAATCAAGTTTTTGTGGCAAGACTTCCCCCACAAAAAGCCATGTTGACTATTCCTAACAAATCTTTTCTTTTACAAATGTGAGTAAATCCTGTCCCTGTCAAACTTCTCCAATAATTTCCCCACCACTAATGTAAACCTCACTGAAATATAATTTCCTGGATTGATCCTGGGATTTTGCCTGTGGCTAAACAGGATACAAAGGTCTCTGTCAAGGCTGCAGCAATCTCTTTCCTTACCTCCCTCAGCATCCTAGGATAAATGCCATCAGGCCCTAGGAAATTATCTATCTTATTGTTTGTCAAGACACACACAGCTCCTCCTTCTTAAAATTGACATGCCTCGGGCTATCAACCTATCCCTCCCAATCTTACCAGCACGTATGTCTTTCTCCACGGTTAATACCAATGCAAATTTCACATTAAGGGCCTCACCTATGTCCTCTAGCTCCATGCACAAATTCCTTCCTTTGGCCTTGAGTGGACCTACTCTTCCCCTAGATACCCACTTGCTCCTAATGTATGCATAAAATGCCTTAAGTGGCTCCTCAATCATACTTGCTACTTTCTTGTTTAAGTTCTTTTCTGCTTCCTTTGTATTCCTCAAGGCCTTGTTTGATTTCAATTTCCTAAACCTTACAAATGCATTTGAAACAGCTTTGAAACAAAGTAGGAAATTTCTGTCCAGACTTTTTTTTGTAGAGGTCCAAGTGTGAAAGGGAGGTAAAAATAACAGGAAGGGAGCAAAATGAAAGATAGTGCTATTAATCTGAAGATAAATAGTGCTCATACACTCACTACCTCTCCCCCAGGAACCTAATTATATTTTCCAATGAACGCAGAGCTGCACAGATAACAAGCTTATAACTGGGGATCACACCCCAATGGAATTTATACAGCTGCAATGATCAATCTATTGATAACATTATGATCTTGGTCATGACCAGGAACCATTTTATTTTCAAAAGAAGAAATCTGAATCCCGTTTATTGACTAAATCCATGAGATTAATAGTTTAAGACAGAAATTTTTCTAGTGTATAGAGTAAAACAACGCAAGTATTGTCATAATTAACCATCTATACTCTAAAATATAGATTTGACATAAATTAACCATGAATTAAGAGGCAAATTATAATCAATTATAAACTTTAGGTTACACATTAGATGGCAGATATGACTAAGATTACTCATTAGTTTGACAGTTTATACATCATATATGCCATCAATCTTATTCCCTAAGTCCTTTGAAACTCTGTATTTATCATAGAGAATTTTAGGTCTACTCCTTCGAGGAAATAATCAAATACCCAGCTGACAGCAATGCATAACCAGCCTGGCTACCATACTTGCAGTCTTCTCCAAAAATGGCACAAATCTGAAGAAGGTTTTCATCTCAGTTTACAATGACCTGGATGGCATAGGATCCACCAATAATAATCGTTAAATGACAGAAGCAGCTGGAGTTTTTCCTTGGTCTCTGGACCTAGCTTCTCTATTCTTCAGCCTGCGCCACTAGAATCATCATCTGAACTCAGAGGCCCTGTGCTCATTTATATGATTTCAAGCTGTTTCAATTACCCACACATTTTGGTTTCATCTCTCAGTTTCAGCCTTAGTTTTCTCTAAAACTGAAAGGGTCAGTTTCCTTTCTCAGTTTTCTTGTCCTGTTAGATTCTGTCTCTAAATTCGGAATTTGGAAACCGTAGATCCCATCACTATAAACTTAAGTATTTTGTATTTTTTTGTTGTAGATTTTGGAGTTAAGCATTAAGAAACTGCTCTACATGCAGTAAGCATTGTCACTTCATGTTTACATTGATGGTAGCACTTTATCATACGTATTACTTTTGATAGCTATCATATTGTAACATCCATTTATATTAAATACAGTTGAAAATGAAGGGCCATCAAACTAAAATACCAATTAAAGCAAATTATTAAGGGGTGTATCACATTTGGATAGAAAGACTGGAAGCGTGTTCTTATTTTTTTGTGGGGGTGTATAATCGTGGCCTATTTAAGTCAAATTTGAGGTATGGCCTATTACCTCCCACTCTGTTACACTGAAGCCTTCATGTATTAAGAAAAAAATGTGCATAATTTCCGTAGTGTTTTTACAGGTACAACTACAAGGCATCATTATAGTTGTCTACAAAGAATTACTTCATGATTTTAAATTAGTTAAAGAATGTTAATATATTTTAATTTACAAGAGAACTTTTAAACTAATTCTGGGATGAGGAGCTTGCCTTGTGAAGAGAGACTGAGTCAACTAGGCCTATATTCTCTGGTATTCAGAAGGATGAGTGGTTATCTTTTTGAAAAGCATGCGTTTCTTAAGGGACTTCAATTGGTCAATACCGAGAAAAGATTTCCCCGCATACTGAGGAATCCAGAACATGGGATCTCAGTCTCGCATGGAGTCAGCTGTTTAGGGGAGACATGAAGAGAAATGTCTTTACTCATATTGGTTGTGAACCTTTTGAATTCTCTAACCCAACCTGCTCCGGATGTTCAGCAGTTGAATATACTCAAGTAAAATTGCCCTAGAGTTGTGGTTAGTACGGAGTCTCAGGGTCTACTTTGGGAGGAAAGAGCCGAGGTAGAAGAATAACACTGACCTTGTCAAATGTTCAAACAAGTTTTTAAGGACCCGTTCTGAGGAAGGGTCACCAGACCCGAAACTTTAATTCTTTGTTTTCCTCCGCAGATGCTGCCAGACCTGCTGAGCTTTTCCAGCAACTTCTGTTTTTGTTCCTGTTTTACAGCATCCGCAGTTCTTTTGGGTTTTTTTTAAGGACCGAAAGGTTGGCTCTTTCACCTTTTTCTTCTGCTTTTCTGTCCTAGAAAGATAAAAATGCAATTTGGCTCAAGAAGACTATTTGATTTCGTTGCTGAGCAAAGGAGGATGATTTGCAACAATGGGATTAATTGGCTAACCCTTCCAAAGGGCCATCAAAGGCACCAATGGGCTGAATGGCCTCATTATATTGTGCTGTAGGACTTTGACTTGAGGAACAATGCACAACATATCGAAAATTTTGATCTAAATAATGTTGTTGAAGCCATTTATTATGTCACAGCAACATCCATTGCCACATGTAGATCAATACTTTAACAATTTCATATGTGTTTTACAGAAAACAAATTTATGGATTTACTGAAATCAAGCCCAGAGAGAAATTCTTTTAGCGTTAAATAAGTATCCCTTCTCATCCTTAGTTTTCTATTTTTAAATAAACATGTTAATTGTTTGAAACGGCACATCAGTTAGCAACTGCAAGTAAAAATATTATTCTTCAAGCAGAAATCTTTTATTAGAACTTAAAACTAAAAAGACACAAGTGCTTTGTGAGGTTGGAGAAAAAAGATGCCACTATATTGTTTAAACCTAATCATTTCTATCTGCGCATGGTGGACCAATTTCATATCAAAACACATAATATAAATTCAATGATCAATTATATATCAAATGATATTAAGATATAAGGTCAGATTTAATAGAATTGCTTCTGCAGCTATCACTTTAAGTAGTTCCATTGGCAGTCATTCTACATCTTGGTTCATATACTTCTCCATTACTTGGTCAATATATATGCTAGCAGGCTTAATTGGCCCAAGTCTGTCCTTATCTATTAAGTTATGTGGACAAAGAGATGTGTTACTCAAATTTACACTGAAAAAAGACTGAAGTCTTTACATTTATAGGATTCACTCCTGCTTAGCAACTGAGAACCTTGTAGTCCTATAAGAATGAGGCTATTAAAAGATTGTGTGTGCAGTGCATGAAGCTATAAACACAAAACAGTAGTTTTCCTCTATTCTGCAGTTAACATAAAAGGGCTTGGTTGAAATTAATTTATAAAGAGAGTAATTACATTTTTTAATCAATAATATTTTTCATTCATTCATTGACAAGGCATTGCTGGCTAGACCAGTATTTAGTGCTTATCCCTAATTGCCAAGAGGGCAAGTGAGAGTCATCCACATTGTTCTGGACCTGGAGTCACATGTAGGCCAGTTCAGGTAACAATGGCCGTTTTCTTCCCTAAAGGACACATGGATTTTTCCAACAATCAGCAATGGATCTATTAAAATACAAAAAAACCCTGCAGATGCTGTAAATCAGGGACAAAAATAGAAATTGCTGGAAAAGCTCAGCAGGTCTGATAGCATCTGTGGAGAGAAATCAGAGTTAACGCTTCGGGTTGAGTGGCCCTTCCTCAGAACAATGGATTCATGACCATCTTTAGGCTCTTAATTGCAGATGTTCATTGAGTTCAAATTCCACTATCTGGTGTGGCGAGATTCAAACCTGGGTCCCCAGAACATTCGAGATAACAATGATCCTCCAGCATCTGCAGTACCTTTTATCTCTGATACAATTTTATCCCCAGAACATTCCCTGGGTCTCTGGATTAACAATCCGGTAATAATACCACTAGGTCAGCGCTTCCCCTGATAATAAAAATCAGAAAATCCATTCAAATTTCTAGGACCAAACAATAAGAGAGGAGTACGGAGGAGAAAATAAAGTGACTAAATATTCACTACAAGCATTAACTGTCTATCCAAAAATGGCACATTTTCACATAATTAAGGTTGACTGTTAAATCCTGGCACTTTAATGGAAGGTGTACAACATGTAGGGCTGGAACTGATGTCATTCTTTTTTTAAAATATACTCAGCTAAATGTAGTTGGCTGTGCCTCTGAAGTGTTTAGCTGAGAATGATTTATACCCTTCCCATGTTTCAGTTGGGCAAGCTTTTCAGCTAATCCAAAACAAAAAGCAGCAGTTACTTTCTATAGAGCAGCTAAAACTTTAATATGAGTTTCCACTGAAGGAGCTATCCTGGACAATGATTCAAGTCTGTGGTTTATATAAGCTCATTGAAGAACAATTCTTGTTCATACATAAATGAGCGTCTGCTTTGTGTGTAAAAAGAGTCTTGTCAAATGATGTTCACCTGACATTTAGAACATTCTTATGTGGTTATATCAGTTGGGAACATAGTGTGTATTAGATGGTAAATGTTACATATTTGAAAACTGATACTCGTTAGAGGAAATGTCTTGAATATTTGCATCATAATTCCCTCTGTAATACAATGAATGAGGTGCAGCCAACATATTTAGGGGCAAATTACTGCAGAAGCTGGAATCTTGTACTGTAAACAAAAATTGCTGAAAATCAAAGCGGGTCAGGCAGCATCCATGAAGAGAGAGAAAGTTAACCTTTTGAGTCTAGATGATTCTTGACGGTTCTGATGAAGAAGTTAGTTACCAGATTGAGAGGGATATATGCTAATGAGAGGTACAAAGATGGATTTTAAAACATTGGGTGAGAAATTGAGACATAATCCAAATTCCCAGAAATCTTTGGCATTTTGGGAAACCTTTCTTCTTTGCCCCTATTAGTTTTGCTCAGTTGGCTGGATGGCTGTTTGCAATGCAGTATGATGCCAACAGCATGAGCTCAATTCCCATATCGCTGAGTTTACCATGAAGGACTTTCCTTTTCAAACTTTTCCCTGACATGACATATGGAGATCCTCAAGTAAAACCCCCACCAGTCATCTCTGTCTAACGAGAGAGCAGTCCCATGGTCCAGTAGGACTAAGGTGACTTTGTCAGATTTGGTATCTATTTGAATTATAGCAGCCCCAAATGCTACACTTCAATTAAAAATGGGTCAAAGTTTCTTCTTATGCTTGAAATAAATGCATATAATGTAGCATGTGTGAAAATATTTATATCATACCTGCAATTGATTGGCTGAAGTCTTTGTATTAATAAAATTGGCAAAAAACCATAACTGAACAAGCAAATACTGTAAACAACCAGCAAGTAGAACATCATCGTCATTCAAACAGCAACAAATAAGAAAAGATGAAATTATGAAAGAAAAATAGAAACTGAACCAATAAAACTCCAAAATCAATGTTAAGGTAAAATCAATATTCGTGACATCATCACGGCAGCACAGTAGCTCAGCGATCAGCCCTGCTGCCTCACAGCACAAGGGACATGGTTTTGATCCCACCCTTGGGCAACTGTCTGTGGAGAGTTTGCACATTCTCCTTGTGTCCGTGCGGGTTCCTTTCGGGTGTTCCAGTTTCCTCGCACAGTCCAAAGATGTGGGGGTTAGCTGGATTGGCTATATTGCAAGTGTCCATAGTACTCAGGGATGCATAGGTTAGGTGAATTAGACATGGGAAATGCAGGACTAAGGGGACAAGGTTAGGAGGAGCACGAGCCTGGGTGCAATGCTCTTCAGAGGGTTGGCATGGACTTGATGGGCTAAATGGCCTGCTTTCACATTAGGGATTCTATGATTCTATCACAATACATCACAAATAGCCAGGTGTTGGAATTCCATGGAAAGTGTGTTATGAGAGGTGTCCACTACAGCACACCATGAGGCTAAAGCTCAGTTGAAGTGCCGAGTCAGAGTTGGCATGACTGACGCAGATGCTAGTGACCATAGTGGGGCTTGGGCCCCACACCTCAGGAAGGACATACTGGCACTGGAGAGTGTCCAGCGGAGATTCACACGGATGATCCCTGGAATGGTAGGCCTAACATACGATGAACAGCTGAGGATCCTGGGATTGTATTCATTAGAGTTTAGAAGGTTGAGGGGAGATCTAATAGAAACATACAAGATAATGCATGGCTTAGAAAGGGTGGACGCTGGGAAGTTGTTTCTGTTAGGTGGGGATACTAGGACCCATGGGCACAGCCTTAGAATTAGAGAGGGTTGATTTAGAACGGAAATGAGGAGACATTTCTTCAGCCAGAGAGTGGTGGGCCTGTGGAATTCATTGCCACGGAGCGCAGTGGAGGCCGGGACATTGAATGTCTTCAAGGCAGAGATTGATAAATTCTTGATCTTGCGAGGAATCAAGGGCTATGGGGAGAGTGCGGGTAAGTGGAGTTGAAATGCCCATCAGCCATGATTAAATGGGGGAGTGGACTCGATGGGCCGAATGGCCTTACTTCCACTCCTATGTCTTATGGTCTTATGGTCTTATGGACCATCTTTTCTGTGCTTTCGCAGTTTTCAACTGGCTATTATCCATGAATTATGCGTTGATGGCCTTCTTTACGTGTACAACTGTTAGATTTGTTTCTGAAATAGGTTTCATAATATTCAAGTAACAAATAAGACCCAGAACTCCTCAGTAAATTTACAAAGCTGACCCAGTCTCAGAGTTCAGGTGCCAGGAGTCTAATTCCCCTGTTTTAAAGTGTTTGCTGAACCTACCAATTAAGTTGTATTTCACTGAAAGGTATCTCAATTCTCTACATAGCATTTACTGCATTTATACTCAGGTAATTAACTGTTTGTTCATAACATTCCAGAAATAGCACCACAATTAGGTCTCTTCCCATGCAAGTAGCATCTTGCAACAAGAATATAAAACTTTAAAAGTGCTTCCCAAAACAGAACAACCTTTTACTCCAGAAAAATGCACACAGATAATACTGTGATGTATCATGTAAAATATAACAAGTAAATGTTTTCAACAAGACCTGGTATGCTAAGGGATTTGAAATGACAAATCACTTGAGTTTTGCCAGCAAAGGTATATGACATTGATTGAAACTTACATTTAGGCTGATGCTTATTAATGACTCCCACAGTCCTACTATTGCCCAAGTCATCATTGAGTAATGTCCGTGTACATGTAAAGCAAGTGGTTTCAATGAACTGTAAAAATCTGTTAAGAATGTTTAATGGCATATTAAATGCAATGGCTAGCAGATTGCAGTAATCTGCCTCCTACTGATTTCAATGAACTTAACTCCACGAAACCCAAAACATACAGAGTCTGCTATAAAAGGTACTGCAGATGCTGGAGAATCCGAGACAACAAGCATGGGGCTGGATGAACATAGCAGGTCAAGCAGCATCATAG
>JAHRHZ010000026.1:799125-818514 GCA_024137785.1 Ginglymostoma cirratum | reverse complement strand
CTATGATGCTGCTTGACCTGCTATGTTCATCCAGCCCCATGCTTGTTACATACAGAGTCTGCTCTAGTTTTGCAACCCAACACACTACACTGAAAATGCTATTTGACATGTAGTGTTTATTTTCTGCAGTTTTCAGCTGTCAGGCAGGTACTAACTGTTTCTTTCCATCTGGAGGATTCTAGAATCAGTGATCATAGTCTTAAAACTAGGGACAATACATTCAGGAGAGATATTAGGAAGCATTTCTACGCATAAAGGATGGTCGATGCTTGGAACTCTTATCCACAAATGGCATTGGATGCTGGATCAGTTGTTAATTTTAAATCTGAGATAGATCATTTTTTTATTAAGGGGTATGGGCCAAAGGGATAGGGGGAGAACGAATGGCTACTCCAGTTTCTACATTCCAATCTTGTTTAGAATTTGTGGAGAATCATTTTGCAATTAACCTTCATGGAGGGACAATTTTAACATGCAACCGAAATGAATGTGAGTTTGGCAAGTGTTCACACTGCCCTCCTGAAGCCAGCACTGGAAAACTGAAAAAAACATTTCCAAATTTGGGCTCTTACGCTTCATTAGGATAAACTGCTGAGCTCTCTGTAAATGCAGTGGGAAGCTTGCTATACCATGAGGCAGGAAACCTCATAGGTGCTTTTGAAACTTAATTCCTGGGATGTGGGCAGCACTGCCGAGGTTGGTCTAACAGGCTGTTGAAGGTTTTCCCAAGACAATGTTGTTATTTTAACTTCTTTCAATTTTGAAGCTTCTCTTATTTGTGATCTACAGTCACATACCAAACATACAACATGTGATGTAGGCCACTGAGATGGACAGCAAGGAAAAAAGAAGAAATCTGAGATAAACATGCTAACGATTCTGGAAATACAGAACACATCAAGAATTTGAAGGGGCACACACAAAATGGTTGTGAATTGATCTGCTGTGTGCATGAGGCATTAACTTATTTTAAAAAATGGAAAACTGAAAGTTTTCTTTTCCCCAGTAGAGGTTCCCTAATTGCATAAGTCAGTTATTTGCATAATTTTCATCCGCTTCGATGTGTCACAGAGCAGCAGATATGAGTGACCTCCCTTGTGATTCTATTAAGATAATATAAACATAAAGCAGGATTGAAAATTGATTGTCTGCTCCTTAAATCAGAATTCATCACCACTTGCTATGAAGTATGCACTTTCAAGATTGGAAATATTTTACAGTTTCCATCTCTCTACATTGACTATCAACAAGTTGCTAAATTTTAATGTAAATGTAACTAAAAAAAATGCATTGAACAGGAAATACAATATTGTGTAAAAAGAAACAAGATTCACCTCCCCTGCGCATGTCGTTTCTTTTGGCAGGCTGCATCTTCTTCACTCCCCTTCTTATGCAAATTCAAAATGTATGGCATCTGAAATTTTTTAACTTGATCTTCAGTTACATAGAACAGTTCTAATGCACATTTCCAACATTTCTACTTTTTCTTAACCTGAGGCTATGGCTTAAACAAAATGTTTGGTGATGTTTGAAAACCATTAATTTAGAGCTCATTTGACTAAACTGCCTTCATCATATTTACAGTCATAAAGTCATAGAGATGTACAGCAAGGAAACAGGCCCTTTGGTTCAACTCGTAGAGGCCAACCAGATACCCTAAATAAACCTACTCCCATTTGCCAGCATTTGGTCCATATCCCTCTAAACTCCTCTTATTCATATAACCATCTAGATGACTTTTAATGTTGTAATTGTACCAGCCTCCACCACTTCCTCTGGCAGCTCATTCCATATACGCACCACCCTCTGCAAAAGTTGTCCCCTAGGTTCTTTTTAAATCTTTCCCCTCTTACCTTAAATCTATGCCCTTTAGTTTTGTACTCCCCCACCCTGGAGAAAAGATCTTGACTCTTAACCCTCTCCATGCCCCTCACGATTTTATAAACTTCTTTCAGGTCACCCCTCAGCCTCCGACGCTCCAGGGAAAATAGTCCCAGCCTATTCAGCCTCTCCCTATAGCTCAAATCCTGGCAACATCCTTGTAAATCTTTTCTGAACCCTTCCAAGTTTCACAACATTCTTCCTATAGCAGGGAGACCAGAACTGGATGCAATGGCCTAACCAATGTCCTGTACAGGCAATAACATGATCTCCCAACTCCTATACTCAATTCACTCGTAAGAGATTGCAAATCAAATGCTTTCTTTCAAGTATTTTAAGAATACATAAGGCAGTAGGTTCTGATATTTAGAATCAAAGCTGTCTGTTCCAGGAAAGATCAATGCAATAGCCATTGATTCTACTTGAGTGTGCTTTGTCGAGTAAGGACAAGATTTTACTGTGTGTAGATATTTATTCTACATTGAGGTAGAATTGTTCCTAAATTGGTAGATGTTGTTTATTGCTCTTCTACCAAAGTGGAAAGATTTGCGGTTTCCTTCTCTTCCTCCCTTTTTTACCTGCAAACCCCAGTTCAAGTGCCCCTCCACACTTCTAGTTCGAGCCTAGGCCAGGGACAATTAGTAGCAAAATTACTTACTGAGGAAGTGATGAGATTGGTTGCAACATTGGGTTACCAGCTCTCCTGACTCATTATTGGAGTAAGAGGAGAGTGATATTGTGGGTGGCACAGTCAACTATCCACCCAATCCCATTGATCTCCCTTTGGGCAATTTAGATTAAACTGTGGGCTCTGTCTCCCATGAGAGTCACCAGTTCCAACGGCACAGTGATACTGTCCCTACCTTTGGGCTAGAAGACCTGGGCCCAAGTCACACTTGCCCTGGATATTCCTAAACAGGTTGATTAAAATTGCCTATATAGAAAATGACAGTTCAAAATACGGGTGTCTTGTGTTATAGTGGTAGTGTCCCTGTCTCTGAGTAAAGAAATCCAGATTCAAGTCCCACCTGCTCCACAGGTGTATGATAACATCTCTGAACAGGTTTAATGCAAGATACCTACAAACAAAATCTGTACTCTCATTTCTAAGGGGTAAATTTAGTTCAAAAACATTTATCAACCTTGCAATCCAATTAGTTGCATGGTTTTGAACTGATGAAATGTGTTTTCCTCTTGTTCAAATGGCTAGGGGAAGCAGCTACAGTTTGATGTTGAGGTTAACCATCCATTCAATGATCTCAGCTGTTGCAGTGTGAATGGCTGTGGCCTCATGAGGGATGGACCTCTGAGGCAGGCGTTCAGCATGTGAATGCTGGTCTGACTGGAATGGCCACAGTCACTATTTCCACAGATGTTGCCAGGCCTGCTGAGTTTCTCCAGCGTTTTCTGTGTTTGTCACAATTTGAGCCAAATGTTTCAAATAATCACACAGTGGGACAGAATATAAAGGAAGAAATAATTGGAGCTTTTCAGAAAGGCAAAATCATGGGAGATTTTAATATTCATACAGACTGGAAAAACAGATGAACAATGCTAGCCTAGAAGAGGAGTTAACAGAATTTTTTTGGGATAATTTCTAAGAACTGTGTGTTCTGAAGCCAACCATAGACTGGCTATATTAGATTTGGTACTCTGGAACAAGACAGGATTAGTTAATAACAGCAGCACAGTGGAGTGGCATAGCGATTAGCACCACTGCCTCACAGTGCCAGGGATCTGGGTTTGATTTCGGCCTCAGGCAACTGTCTGAACGGAGTTGGTACATTCTCCCTGTGTCTGCGTCCCTGGTTTCCTACCACAGTCCAAAGATGTATGGGTTGGGTTAACTGGCCACACTAAACTGTCCCGTAGTGTGAAGGCTAGGTGAATTAGCCATGGGCAATACAGGGTTATAGGGTAGGGTGGTGAGAAGATCTTTGAAGGGTTTCAATGGGCCAAATGGCCTGTTTCCACACTGTAGGCTATCTATTCTATGATTAGCCTCATAGTGAGGGCAACCCTAGGTATCAGCAATTATAAAATAAATGAATTTCTAACACAGTTTGAGGGAAAGAAGTGTCAGTGCATTTTAAATGTAAATTGTGACAATTGCGAAGGCAGCGGCAGTGAACTAGAAAATTCAGTTAGGAGTTAGAACTGTAGAAATGCAGTGGCAGACGTTTAATTTTACAACAGTCTTTGCTGTAGATGATACAAGTTTTACCTTCTCAAAGACAGCCTCAAGACCAAGGATGACTTTCCATTGACTACCATTCTTATGGGTCCTAAGATGACTCAACAGTCCGATGCTGGATCCCACACACTCTTGCACTGGTAGAGCAGATCGTATTTGACCAGGAAGCTGGGTGATATGTGCGTGTTGTCACATGTCCCTCCCATTGATTGCACTTGGTCTCCACCCAAGTCTGTACGAGATGTTCGACAAGACTGGCACATTCACAGATCTATCTTCTCCAGTTTGAGTGATCCAGGACAAGAGATTGCCGTACACGTTGTTCAATTTATTCAGGGGATGTGAGCATTGTTGACTGGGTCAACATTTATTCCTCATCCCAAATTTCCTGTTAGAAAATGGTGGCGAGCTGCATTCTCGAACAGCTGCAGACTATTTGGTGTAGGATTTTGGCCAGTGACACTGAAGGAATAGTGACACATTTCTAAGTCAGGATGATGAGTGGCTTGGAGGGGAACTGCAGCTTGTGGTGTTCCCAAGAATCTGCTGCTGTTGTCCTAGATGGTAGTGGTCATGGATTTGGAAGGTGCAGTCAAAGGAGCCTTGGGAAATTTCTGCAGTGCATCTTGTTGTTGGTGGTAAACACTACTGCTACTGGGTGCTGGTGGTGGAGGGAGTGGATGTTTGTGGACGTGATGCTACTGATGTGGGCTGCTCTCTCTTGGATGGTTTCAAGCTTTTTGAGTGATGTTGGAGCTACACTCTTCCAAGCAAGTAGAAAGTATTCTATGGTACTTCAGACATGTGCCTTATAGAAGGCATTTAGGCTTTGCGGGGAGTCAAAGTTGAATTATATGTTACAGGATTCCTTGCTGCTGAGCAGTTCTTGTTGCCACTGTATTTACATGACCAGTCTAGTGCAGTTCCTGATTAATGTTAAACACCAGGCTGTTGTTAGCGGGAGATTCAGCAGCGGTAATGCCATTGAATGTCAAGGGGCAATGGTTAGATTCTCTTGATGCAGATTGTCATTTTTTGGCGTCAAGTTGGTGGGCATGTTGCAATTGTTCACCAAGATTTTAACAATATACTTGAAGTTTTCTCTACTGCTTTGGTAGCTGTCTGCCATGGTGAAGCTCAGAGTCAAAAGTTTACTTCTGACATGTGGCCAGCCCAATGCAGCTAATTGGCAGTAATCATTGCCTCATTATTAGGGATGTTGCCTTGAGAAAGGACGCTGATGCTATCATCTAGCATGGACTGAAAGGATGCTGAAGTAAGGAAATGGGTGATTGATATATTAAGTCAGGGCTAACTGGTCGTGAATAACAAAAAAGTCACAGTGATTTGGTGACCAGAAAAAAGAATTTGGCTGTGTCTGATAACAATTCGAATATTAAAAAAATTGGGTGTGAATAAGCTGTATAAATTTGGGAAGCTAGTAATCAGTGGGGTGTGAGTTTTATGGAGTCTGGCTAACTCAAATGAAACTGTCACTAAAGTACGGGTTTGAAAACTAACTAAACCTTCTTGTAGGTTAGAACTGATATGAGAGTGCTTATCCTACCCATGGATTTGCAGGATTTTGCAGAGGTATTGCTGGTGATATTTTTCAATGGATTTGAGGTGTTTACTGCATATTGTCCATGTTCCTGACATATCCCAAAGAACAGGTCGCACCAGCCCTCTGTAGACCATGAACCTGTTGGCAGGGTTTGAGGTCTTTACCATCAAACACTCTGTTCCTCAGACAGCCAAAGTTTGCACTGGCTCACTGGAGGTGATGTTGAATTTCATTATCAATTCTGTCCTCTCTGAAAGGAGACTTCCAAAGTATGACAACTGATCTACATTGTCCAGTGACTTGTCGAAGATCATTGGGGATCAGTGTTGTGCAACAGGAGCAGGCTGATTGGGGCCCCTTGTCTTCAAAGTGTTTAGACTATGGCCCATTCTCTTGTATGACTGTGAATGCATTAATAGTTAGGATCTCAGCCTCAGAGTTTGCATTTTTGAAGTGACATCTACGTACTGTAGCTTAATGATAGATGATACAAGTTACATCGGAGGAATCACTGTAAATCAGGAAATATTGAAAAGGGAGGACCTCAGGGATATTACAATCGCCAGAGATGTGGGGCTGAGCAATATGTTGGAGCCTGGGCTGAGAGGTCCCTGGATACCGATGGTCTTCCTAGGGTCTGAAAAAAAGTGGCAAATACGTTCATAGATGCAGTGTTTCAATTTTCCAAAATTCTGGAAAGGCTCCATCAAATTGGAAAATAGTGGATGTAACTCCTCTACTCAAGATACAAAGGAAACAGAAAACAGGCAACTTCAGCTCCTATTGCTTGACATCTGTTACAAAGAAGATGTTAAAAGCAATTAGAAAAGAAGTTACTTAGTTAAGTTCAAGGGAATCAGGCAGAGTCAATATGTTTTTGTGAAATTGAGACCAATGCTAATCACTTTATTGGAGTTCTTTGAGGAAATAGCATGTGTTATTGATAAAGGGGAACTGAAGGATACTCTGTATTTAGATTTCCAGAGGCATTCTGATGAGGTGCCACAGAAAGTTGCAGAAAATAAGAGCTCATGGCATGAATAGAGGGCTGACTCCCTAACGTGAAGCAGAGTAGGCATAAATGTGTCTTGTTCTGGCCACGTGTAATAAGTGATGTTCCACAGAGATCAATGTCGGTTCTCAGCTTCTTGAATTTATATAAATGCTTGGATGAAAGGACCAAAAGTATGTTCCATTTTCATTCCTAATGAGAAGAATTACCTTCCTTCTCCTCTAATTAAGATTATTGTTATGTAGATTGAGTGTTTTGCAGCAACGCATCATAATAGTTGGAAAATTTCAATAAACTACCCTTCATTTTCTTACAGGACAGTGGATCACACCCATAAAAGTGAAAATCTGTTAAAAATACAACAATGTAATTTAATCTGAGTGAAAGTAGATATGAAATAAATTACAGGAGACATCAGAGAAACCACATCCAAATGATGAGATTGAAAAGAGGAAAACTGCATCAAACTATTTGCCCATATCAGATACCTACTTCCCAGTTAATGCAGACATGTCTGTGAGTGTGCTACAGTCATATTTTATCTGTGGTTCCTCATATAACATTTTAAGAAACTTGTGGGCACAAAACTATGGAGAATTGCAGTCAACGGGTGCTTCATCCTAAATGGCAATTTTGACAATGACAATTCAATGGCTGTTCTCTGTCTCCTTCTGATTGGCCCCTTTATTCCTCGCTAAAATTCTGATTTCATTTGTTCAACCTCTGTCTCTAGTCCATCTTTGATGTCTTTGTTTCCCTTAAAACCATTACGCTCTCTTATCTTGGCCATTCCCTAAAGTAAGGTCCACATTTCCTCTCCACAAAGACTTTGACAGATAAGGGGATGACTGATTTAACCATTCAATGCTATGTCTGACTGGACCATATAAAGCCCCTAGAGGTCCTTGTTATTGTCTATCATACTGCTCATTTTTCCAGGATCACAATGGAATGAAAGATAACCCTTGGCATCTATCCTCTGTTGCAACCCATCTTACTAAACTTCTCACTCCACCCACATCCATGCCCTATTCTCATTGATCTATGAGGCATTCAACTTTCACTTCCAATCCCCACTTTAGCTGATACTGCAAACAGTTTTTTTTGCTCACCTTTTGTGCACTCTCTCTTCAAGTCT
This sequence comes from Ginglymostoma cirratum, assembly GCA_024137785.1. Lineage (NCBI taxonomy): Eukaryota > Metazoa > Chordata > Chondrichthyes > Orectolobiformes > Ginglymostomatidae > Ginglymostoma > Ginglymostoma cirratum. The sequence goes on along the minus strand of JAHRHZ010000026.1, from coordinate 810,725 downwards.
GTCGTCATCATACCATCTCCTCAAAAGTCCATCTCAACTCCTGTTTCCTCTCACCGCCCAACCTCCATTTTTTCTTTCCTCTCCAGTGTGCCTGATCTACTTGTTGCCCCCTGCCAACCATTTCTTAAATCCTTCCAATCGGATTTCTACCTCTGCCGGGTGAGGAAACAGCACTTGCTAAAGTGAAAGGCTGTGACCTTGGCCAACCGTCCCTTATCATTCTCTTCACCTGTCTTCCACCTTTGGCACACTAGGTGACACTATCCTCCTCCTGTACAACCCTGTTAACCCCCCATCACACCCCCAACATTGTCCAACTCCATCAGAATGTTCTTTATTCCATTCTTATCTATTCCTTCATAACCAGAGCAACATCTAGGATTGTTTTGGTTCCTGCTCTATCTCTGCCTCCCACTAATTTTTCATCTAAATGTTAGCAGCATGAGAGGAGATCTAATTGAGGTATGTAAGATGCTAAAGGGGATTGACAAAGTAGACATAGAAAGGATGGATCCTCTTGCGGGGCAATCGAGAATGACAGATTATGGTTTTAGATGTGGTGAAGCTGGCGGATCACTGCTGCTGACTTGGGTGGATGTAGTGTCAAGGAGGGTGGAGTTCTTGGGGCAGGCAGGGATGTTGTTCAGAAAAATTAGTCAGTGAGAGGCAATGGCCTTGTGATATTATCGATGGACTGTTGATCCAGAGACCCAGATAATGTTCTGTGGACCTCGGTTTGAATCGTGCCACAGCACATGGTGGGTTTTGAATTCAGTTTTTAAAAATTGGAATTAAGAGTCTAATAACAATCATGAATCTGTTGTCAATTGTCAGAAAAACTCGTCTAGTTCACTCATATCCTTTAGGGAAGGAAACTGCTGTTCTTACCTGGTCTGGCCTACATGTGACTCAAGACCCACAGCAATGTGGTTGATTCTTAACTGCCCTCTGGGCAATAAATGCTGGCCGAGTTAGCAATACACTCATCCCAAGAATGAATTTTTAAAAAAAGTTGTGGTGGGAGATGCAATAGGCAAGCCTGAACCACCAGGTACCAGCTCTGACTTCCACGTCAGGAGTTTACACCATCCAATTTCTTATGGAAGGAGAGGAAAATTGGAAGTGAATAAATGGCCCCTTGCTTTGGGAGTCATAGCCTCTTGCCCTCAGGAATCTGTCTCTCCCCTCCTTGAGAGAGCTCCTAAAAGTCCATCACTAAGGTTAAGGTTTGGGTCATCTCCTCTGGTATCTCCTTATGGAGCTCAGTATCATCTTGTTCCAGAATACACACATGTAATAGGTCAGTGCATTTTTCTACATTAAAGATGGTCCTGGTTGTTATTCCCTTTTAACTAGATGCTTGTAGAAGGAAATCTCGTGTGTTATAAAACCTTTTCATTGTATCTGGGCACAGCTGGTGGTACTGTCTGTGAATGATGGAGGAGGTGTCAAAATGTGAGCAGAAGGAAGACACGGAGCTTAAGGAAGAAAGGAAATCGTTCACTTTGGGCATTTTAAATAGATAAAGAGAAATGAAGAAAGAATTTTACTTTGAGCTAACTTGGTAACTTGACATAATGTCAAAAGAATAGTATAATTAAAGCACTGAGACCGTTGAAAGACAGATTGAACACTTTGTGATTAAAGGTGCATTGTTTCATTGTTCCATGAAGCACATTCTTCAGTTTCCTATTGTTTGAACATTAAGGAATTAGTCATTGTAGTTTCACTGTAGAAGCATGTCATCATTTAACAAGGACGGGGCTGCATTGAATAATATAGTAGCTACTGTCTTACCTGGTTTTAAGCTTTTGTCAATACTGCTTTTGAAGCTCAAAGACTGGAGTCTTAGCTCAAAGATTGTCATACACTGATCCATTCCAATTTGATACCTTTAATGACTGCTTTGTCTCTATTCGGTCCTTCCCTTATGGTATAATCACATTGAGATCAGAAAATTAACATGGGAATTCAAATGAAAGATGACCATAATTCCAGCAGAAAGTCCTCTACACCTTTATTTGGCTACGTTGTCCTGGAAGTTCCACTATAACTCATATCACAGAATCAAAGTGGTTTCAGCACAGAAAGAGGTCAACTGGCCAGTGTCTGAATGGGTTCTTTAAGGAACAGATCCTAGTGTCACTCCCTGCCTTCTCCTCATAACCCTTAATGCTTTGCCTTTTCAATAATGATTTAATTCCCTGTTAAATATCTCCATTGAACCTACCCCAGCCTCACTCTCTGTATTTTCATGCAGTGCATGAAGACATTTTCCCTCTTGTCTCCATTTCCTTCTTTGCCAATTCCCTTAAATCTGCCCTGGAATTAATAATTTTACATGGGTTATTACCGCTGCTAAAATGTCGGTGAGATGCATTTCTGGTTAATATATTAAGTGTTTGTACCTTTTATCTTACATTGAGTTTTCAGACGATGGATTTCATGACTTTCCTGTAAATTGCTATATCCTGAGTAAAATAAATATTTAAAGGCCTTGCCTAGCTCCGTCCTATTCCTAAACAGATTCCCAATGACACTGCTGGAGAATTCTACATTTACAAAATGAAGGTGAAGTGTTATTTGTGAAGGGGAAATAAATGGAAAACAAGTGAAAATGAGCAATTACCAACTAAGCATTCAGTTCGAACGCCACAATGCCATTATCTGAAATTTTCACAGAAGTAGCAATCTTCCTAAAAAGTTTCACTTCCTCTCAATAGTTTCTCCAAAAGACAGTGAGCTGAATGCTGCCCAGTGCTCTCAAAAAACAATGAAAATGGTCAACAGCTGCAATATTGAAATTCTTTTACACCACAACTAATTCTACATATTAGTTCCAAAGTTGAAAAGATTGATTTTCCTCTTCTGTCCGGTACACTGCTATCAAATTTCATTCCTTTTCTTTCCATATGTTCCCTCTAACAGTCTTGTTCATTCCAACTGCCTGTGATTGCTCCCAACCCTTCAAGATCTGCCTTCCTAAAGTTGCATGCTTCATTTTCTTTTGAAAGAAAGAGCTTTCATTTATATGGCACCTTTCACTACCACAGGACATCCCAAAGCACTTCACAGCCTCATGGTACACTTTTAGCTGCTGTTGATTGTAAGAAAATCAAAGCTTGAACTTTATCATCTGTTCTATAATTTGGGAGTGGCTGTAATATCTTCTGGCTGTTACTTGAAACCAAGTCTTAAAGTATTCACACTCACATGGGTATCTAAATCTAATATTATGACACAGGATCATGTTTTTGCTCCTGTGAATCTATTTATAGATTTCCCAACTTATTTTGCAACCCTGGTAAATTGAAGTTACTTAGAACAACTGAGTCTGATCCTGGTGCACAGTGCACTTACTTATCTGCCATACATTCGTCCCAATTCCTTCGCCTATCCTCTTGGTTTAAAACAGATACCATGGTTGTTTTCCCTGTCTGATATCTCTCAAACCTTTCTGCAAAGCATGCTGCATCCAAATAGGCCCGTCTCTGTTATAATCAAGCTCTCTTTCACATATCGTCAACACTCCTCACTGTTTATCACTTCTGTCTCTATGGAATAATCTCTATGTTTACCCAACACAGTCATTACTTATGCCTATCTCTCTGATGCCTGGATTATAGCTTCCATGACCAACTGGGGCCTCCCACTGTAATCCTAAGATTACAGCATTCATAGAATTATGTAGACATTACAACACAGAAACAGCCCCAACCAGTCTGCGCTGGCATTTATCCTACACGCCAGTGGGAGACCTAATCCATTCTGCTTATTCCACGTATATCCATTTATTAATCTTTCTTTCAACCATCTATTTAATCTACTGCGTTGTCCAGGTCTTTGCTCCACTCACTACGTTTTGTGGGGCATTTTATACCCTCACAACTTTTTGTGTAGAAAATGTTTCATCTGTACAGCCCAGAATTTTACCTTGAATATGATGTCCCCTTGCTCTTATCTTCAATGCTGTATTTGCTTATTTATAAATACAGCTACTTACAACTTTATAATTACAAACTTACTCAAACAAACCATCAGGTCGTGTCTTCTATTCTCATGAAAACCTTGACTTATCTGTTTTCCTCACTCCTGAAAGTGATGTGTCTATTTGATTATTATTTCCTTGTATAGTCAAAGGCAGAACTCCACATGTTTCCGAGCTGTATTTAGCAGCTGTAGGAAAGACATTGTGAAGCTTGAAAGGATTCAGAAAAGATTTACAAGAATGTTGCCAGGGTTGGAGGGTTTGGGCTACAGGGAGAGGCTGAATAGGCTGGGGCTATTTTCCCTGGAGCGTCAGAGGCTGAGGGGCGGCCTTACAGAAGTTTATAAAATCATGAGGGGCATGGAGAGGGTGAAGAGTCAAGGTCTTTTTTCCAGGGTAGCAGAGTCCAAAACTAGAAGACATAGGTTTAAGGTGGGAGGTGAAAGATTTAAAAGGGACCTAAGGGGCAACATTTTCACATAGAGGGTGGTGCATATAAGGAACATGATGCCAGGGGAAGTGGTGGAGGATGGTACAATTAGAACTTTTAAAAGGTATCTGGGCGGGTATATGAATAGGAAGGGTTTAGAGGGATATGGGCCAAATGCTGGTAAAGAGGGCTGGGTTAATTCAGGCTATCTAGTCAGCATGGATGGGTTAGACTGAAGGGTCTGTATCTGTGCTGTACAACTCTATGACTTGTCAAGAACATAACACTAGGAGCAATTCAAAAATTACTATCCTCCAGATTTTGTACTTTAGTTGAAAACATATCTCCTCCGCAGCCTCTGCGAGCCATCCATCTTATTGTTCTCTGTATGAAGCATGATTTCTGGCTGGATTTAAGTCATTTTTAGCTTCACTTTTTCAGCAAAACAAAGTCCTTATTAATCATTGCTTCATTCTGTTCCCCTGTAGTATTTAAAAAACATCTTGATGGCACAAATTTGTTACAATGCTACGAGAATCCACCTGCTCATTCACTCGAACTCAGTTAACTCACCTCTGTTAGAGAACATGAACGAATTAACTCTGCAAATAAAATGCTTCACTTTATAAAAGACATGGCTCCCCTGTCTCAGTTACAGCAACAAATTACAGCACTGTTGCCACCAGTGGAAACTGCTCAGGACAAATTTGGACTTGGAGCTGGAGCCCCCAGGTAGAGATTTCATCCAGCCTGCCTCTGCAGTGGACATTCTTCCCTACTTTTCCTGGATTGCCCGACCCAACTTGCAAACCAACCCACATCCCACACCAAAAAAAATTGGAAGTTCTGGTAGCCATCAGGTCAGGTTCATGAAGGCACAGATTCTCCTGTCTCTGTGTGCTCAGGCTGGAATGAAAATCGGGGTTGAAGACTTGATCTTCCCCAACCTGTCCCACCTATAGGCTGAGGATTCTGCCTTTGAACAGGTCGACTATAAGAACCATCACAGCTTTGGGAAATCTTGGCATTTTGAATACCTGGACTCCAGCTGAAGTATCGTTGTAACTCAGAAATGTCAGGTTGCACTGAAATAGAGAATGAGGCCCCAGCTTTTGCCATGACGGGGGAACATTTCAGCCATACCAGAAGATTTAGCGATTCACAAGTCTGACATTCCCACCCACCCCCAAACCTGACATTGCTCATTTGTACAGCAGTATGATTGAGAAGGCTCTGTAGATGATGCAGGAATGATACTTGGAATATGGAGATTAGATCAAAGGAGGGCAAGTATTTTCTCAATCATTCCTTTCATACAGGCAGGCTACCCCTTTGGAGAGGTGAGGTACACCTGCTGATCTGACTTAGAACACGTTTGGAGCAGGCGGGTCAGTGATCCTTCAGATGGGGCCATCTGGTATCTGTTGGGGTTAGAGATCATAGATCCTTTGATTGGGGGAGGTGGTGGTGTTGGGTCATTCAAGTGCCGTTTGGGATTGTTAACTGTGAAGACTATTGTGCACAAAAGATATATAAATCTCTTGGAATTGTTGAATTTTTCAGGACATTCAAGGCCTGTCAAGAAGTGTCAAAATGTGATTTTATGAATGACAGTATTTTTCCCTTTAGCATGTAGTAATTAATAGAGAAATCTAAATAATTCTTTCTCCAATTGCCTGAATTCTTATGGATATTCCAGGCTTTGACATAACAGGTGATGGGGGGAATGTGGTCAGTGGAAGTATGAATTCATAGAGGGGTATGAAGCATTAACAGGGATGGATAGAGTGATTGGCTGCATGTATTGACATGAGTGGGACATGTGGGGAGGCGTAACTGCAAATTGGTCTGATCAATACAATTCGAAACGCTTTTCAAAATACATTTTTTTTAGCAATTCTCAAGTTTTGTACTCTCAAATGACTAATTACTATTTGTCTCTATTTGCAAGTTAGTTTTGTATGTGTGTGATAGTGCGCACGAGTCATGTGAGCATGACATCACGTTTCCACGAACCTCCAGAACAAGAGTGTAAGAAATAAAATAACCTTCTTTTCCAAATTCTCAAAGTTTGCTGCGGGTTGTTAATGCTGCTTCAGTCACTTAAAGTAAAACCAATCTGCGTACAAATGAAAGGAAACACCTAAAAAAAACATCACAACGGCACAAATCTGCTAAATTCATTTACCTGGAGGCCCAATAAACCATCAAAGTGCATGTCTTTCTGTCTCCCAGTCTAGTAGAAATTTTCTGATGAAGGGTTTAGGCCCGAAACATCAAGTTTTCCTGCTCCTGTGATGCTGCTTGACCTGCTGTGTTCATCCAGCCCCATGCTTGTTACCTATAGTAGAAACAGTTATTGGGTTTATTAAAAAGGCCCAAAGAGGGATTTAACATGCAAAATATCCATACGGGAAAAAATAGCCAGGTGGAAAGCATACCTCTCTTTTGTCATTGTAGATGGCTTCATGATTCTTCATATTTCCACCTGTTTTATTGGAAGTACACAGACAAAATAAATCTCCCTGTCAGCCAGATACAAAAGCAGTGAGAATGATTTAGTGGTGACCACACTGATTAAACAGTTCACTAACACCAGTTTCTGTAGCAGCGCCACATTCTGGGAGAAAGGTCCATGGTGCATGCATCAGCAATTAAACAATGCCTCTATATGTGTGTTGTTCAAACGTCAACCAGCCGTCTCATTTTTCCATATGACAAACTGGCACCAATGCATAGAGAACATAAAATCACTAACACTAGATTATAATTAGATCATCTGTGTCCCATCAAATTTTATATTCTTCTCAACATCTGTTTTCATGTTATTGTATTACCACAGACTTGAGTACCCACATCTACAGGCACGCAAAGTACAATAAGCAATCTGACTTCATCTCTCTTTTTTATTCATTCATGGGACATGGCTATCTCTGCTGGGCCAGCATTTATTCGCCACCCTAACCGCCCCTTGAGAAGGTGGATGTCAGCTTCTTTCTTAAACCACTACAAATAGGGAGGAAGTTCCAGGACTTTGACCCAGTGACATTGAAGGATCACTTATGTATCTCCAAGTCAGGATGGCATGTATTAGGGAAGTGAACTGGCAATTGGTGGGTTCCCATGTATCTGCTGCCTTTGTACTTCTACACGGTAGAGGCCACTGGATTGGAAGGTGATATTGAAGGATTCTTGGAGGGTTTTGCAGGGCATCTTGTAGATGGTACACAGAATTACCATTTTGCATCAAGTAGTGAAGGGACGGGATGCTTGTGGATGTGGTACCAATCAAGTGGACTGCTTTTTCCTGGATGGTGTCAACCTTCTTGGAGTTGCAGCCATCCAGGTCAGTGGAGAGAAATCTATCAGATCCATGATTTGTGCTTTGCAGCTGGTGAACAGGCTTCAGGCTCAGGTGGTGAATTATTCATGATGAGAATTCCCAGCCATGATTCTCCTCTTGTGGCTATGATTTATACGTTTTTCTTTTTTATTCATTCATGGGATGAGGGGCATCTCTGGCTAGGCAGTATTTATTGCACATCCCTAATTGCCCAGAGGGCAGTTCAAAGTCAACCATATTGCTGTGGTACTGGAGTCACATGTAGGCCAGACCAGGTAAGGAAGGCAGTTTCCTTCCCTAAAGGACATTTCAAGCAATCAACGATTGTTTCATAGTCATCATTAGGCTCTTAATTCCAGATATTTACTGAATTCAAATTCACCATCTGCCATGGCGGGATTCAAACCCAGGTCTCTGGATTAACAGTCCAGCGATAATACCACCAGGCCATCACCTCCCCATTTATATGACTGATCCAAGATAACAAGGTGTGGGGCTGGATGAACACAGCAGGTCAAGCAGCATCATAGGAGCAGGAAAACTTGACGTTTCGGGCCTAAACCCTTCATCAGAAATGGGGGAGGGGAAGAGGGTTCTGAAATAAATAGGGAGAGAGGGGGAGGCGGATAGAGGATGGATAGAGGAGAGGATAGGTGGAGAGGAGACAGACAAGTCGAAGAGGCGGGGATGGAGCCAGTAAAGGTGAGTGTAGGTAGGGGGGTAGGGAGGAGATAGGTCAGTCCAGGGAGGACGGACAGGTCGAGGGGGCGGGATGATGTTAGTAGATAGGAGATGGGGGTGTGGCTTGGGGTGAGAGGAAAAACCGGTTAGGGAGGTGGAGATGAGCTGGGCTGGTTTTGGGATGCAGTTGGGGGAGGGGAGATTTTGAAGCTTGTGAAATCCACATTGATGCCATTGGGCTGCAGGGTTCCCAGGCTGAATATGATTTGCTGTTCCTGCAGCCTTCGGGTGGCATCACTGTGGCATTGTAGGAGGCCAAGGATGGACATGTCATCTGAGGAATGGGAGGGGGAGTTGAAATGGTTCGCGACTGGGAGGTGCAGTTGTTTGTTGCGAACTGAGCGCAGGTGTTCTGCAAAGCGGTCCCCAAGCCTCCGCTTGGTTTCCCCGATGTAGAGGAAGCCACAACGGGTACAGCGGATGCAGTATACCACATTGGCAGATGTGCAGGTGAACCTCTGCCTGATGTGGAATGTCTGTGAAAAGGTTGCTTGGATCCATATAAACATCTTTTGAACATTTAAATAATGGCCGGTTTGCGAAGGAAAAAGCATTGGCTACAACAGGAGCAATGTTGCACTCGCAAAAAGCGGGTCTTTGAATGGGACCGTACAGACTGGAGCCGTCCCAGTTTGTGGATGGGATAAAACAATTGCATTTCTTCACAGAAGCTTCCAGACCTGCTGAACATTTTCAGCAGAGATAACAAGCATGGGGCTGGATGAACACAGCAGGTCAAGCAGCCCTCTGACCATTTTCAGCAACTTTGTTTTTGTTCCTGATTTTCAGCATCCGCAGTTTTTTTGGTTTTTAATTGCATTTCTGAATTCAGAGAAAGAGATATTGTCCTGATTGAAGAGCAACAGACCATCAACTTGACTCAGCAACTTGCGAGGGCTGAAATCCCACTGATAGTCATCTTTATCACTTCAGGGGACTTCTGGAAGAGAGTTTTCATTAAAATTTCCCACACCTTCTGAAACAATGGAAATTCAGCATCTGCAATGGTTCCAGGAAAATACCTCAATGCCAGTAACTTGAACGTGAGCAGAACAGCTTCAGAATCAGAACACTATTAGGGACAAACCACGACTAGAATTACTTTTATTTGGCCAAAATACTTTTATGTTAATGTCTGCAGAGCTTGTATTCATTTTTGTTTTGTGTGTGTGTGTGTGTGTGTTTGTGTGTGTGTGTGTTAGAAGCTTTAAACAGTTACATAAATATGTATGCATAATCCATTCTGTTTGTCAATAAGCTTTGCATCTTTGAGTAAATTTGTTTTTAGAGGCATAGAGTCATACAGCACGGAAATAAACTCTTCGGTCTAACTCATCTGCATTGACCATATATCCCAACCAATAAACCAGTTGTCACAACAGTTCTGAGGAAGGGTCACCAGACACGAAACGTTAACTCTGTTTTTTCCTTCCCAGATGCTGCCAGACCTGCTGAGCTTTTCCAGCAACTTCTGTTTTTGTTCCTGATTTACAACATCTGCAGTTCTTTTGGTTTTTAATAAACAGTTGTTGTCGATGATGAAAGAAATCTGACTGACTTGTTTTAATACTGAACCTCACACAATCTGAGACAAAAATCATTGGTCATATCACCACCCTCTTTAAATTTAAAATCTGTGTTGGCCAATAGAAAAGTGAGAGTAGAAAATTGTGACATAGATTCAAATCCCACCATGGTAAATGGTGAAAGTCGAATTCAATAAAATCTAGAGGACAAAGCTAACCTAATGTAACTGCTGCTGATTGTCATAAAAACCCATCTGGTTCACTAATGCCCCTTAGAGAAGGAAGCTGTCAGCCTTACCTGTTCTGGTTTACATGTGACTCCAGACGACAGCAATATAACTGACTCTTATCTGCTCCCTGGGAATGTTACGAATGAGCAATAAATGTTGATCTAACGAATGATGCCTATATCCTATGAACAGAAAGAAAGGTGACAGTAGCCTTTCTGACTTTAGACATCTGCTTCCATATGTTGTTACCTCCACAGTTTATAATACTGGATAAGTAAGATCCTAGGGTGAGACCTGACTTCATAGACCATAAACTTCTTTGCGGTGGTTAGTCATCAAGTCACAAGAGACTGTCCGTGTACTTGTAAGAGAAGAACATCAATGTTTATTAAACATGGAAGTTTTGTTAATAACACAAGAACTATTTGAAATGGCCATATTGCAATGTAAGGGAAAACCCAGTAAAACTGTTGGCACAGGCATACCAGTCCAACTTATCACATATACTTCAAAATGAAGCTACAACCAGTATATTCATTTTGAAGAAATACTGCTTTTTTAAGTTGTTTCAATTCCTCTGCAAAATATCAGAAAGAAAGATTTAACTCTTGCATCCCTACAATATCTCATGTATTTAAACCTCGCTGCAATTTCACCACTGATTCCACACTAAAGCTCCTTATTCAGTTGGCACAGCTTTAATCAGTTTCTTTTCCTCAAATTGTACCAGAGATAAAAGGTACTGCAGATGCTGAAGAATCCGAGATAACAAGCATGGGGCTGGATGAACACAGCAGGTCAAGCAGCATCATTGGAGCAGAAAACTTGACGTTTCGGGCCTAAACCCTTCATCAGAAATGGGGGAGGGGAAGAGGTTTCTGAAATAAATAGGGAGAGAGGGGGAGGCGGATAGAGGATGGATGGAGGAGAGGATAGACGAGAGGATAGGTGGAGAGGAGGCAGACAAGTCGAAGAGGCGGGGATGGAGCCAGGAAAGGTGAGTGTAGGTAGAGGGGTAGGGAGGAGATAGGTCAGTCCAGGGAGGACAGACAGGTCAAGGGGGCGGGATGATGTTAGTAGATAGGAGATGGGGGTGTGGCTTGAGGTGAGAGGAAAAACAGGTTAGGGAGGTGGAGATGAGCTGGGCTGGTTTTGGGATGCGGTTGGGGGAGGGGAGATTTTGAAGCTTGTGAAATCCACATTGATGCCATTGGGCTGCAGGGTTCCCAGGCTGAATATGATTTGCTGTTCCTGCAGCCTTCGGGTGGCATCATTGTGGCATTGCAGGAGGCCCGGGATGGACATGTCGTCTGAGGAATGGGAGGGGGAGTTGAAATGGTTC
>JAHRHZ010000026.1:723862-778583 GCA_024137785.1 Ginglymostoma cirratum | reverse complement strand
CACAGCAGGTCAAGCAGCATCATAGGAGCAGGAAAACTTGACGTTTCTGTGAGCAGAACGTAGATATTCTTCGAAGCAGTCACCCAGTCTATGCTTTGTTTCCCCAGTGTAGGGGGGACTACATTGCGAACAGTGAATGCAGTAGGCTAGATTCTGGGAAGTGCAGATGAAGTGTTTCTTCACCTGGAAGGTATGTTTGGGCCCTTGGATACTGGGGAGGGAGGAGGTAAATGGGCAGGTGTTACATCTTCGCCGTTTACAGGGGAAGGTGCCGAGGGGCTGTGGGGAGGTGTTGGGGTGAAGGAAGTGTGAACCAGGTTGTCCTGGAGGGAACGGTCCCTGTAGAAGGTGAACAGGGGTTAATTACCTGGTCTATCTCTGACTCCTCCCTTCCCTTCCTCGACATCTCTGTTTCCATTTCTCCGAATAGACTGGCCACTAATATCCATTACAAACCCACTGACTCCCACAGCTACCTGGTCTATAGATCCTCACACCCCACTTCCTGTAAAGACTCCATCCCATTCCCTCAGTTCCTCTGTCTCCGTTGTGTATGTTCAGATGAGGCCAACTTCGACATGAGAGCCTCAAACAAGGATTCCCCAGCTCCATAATATCAGGGCCCTTAACCAGGTCCAATCCAATCTCTTCGCATTTCCTTCCTCACCCTTTCTCTTCCCTCCTGCAACAGAGATAGGGTTCCCCTTGCCCCTACCTATCATCCCACCGGCATCCACATCCAGAAGATCATCAGGCACCATTTCTGCCACCTCCAGCAATATTCCACCACCAGACACATATTCCCATCCCCTCCCCTGTCCACCTTCCGCAGGAACCATTCCCTCCGGGACACCCTGGTCCACACTTCATTCACCCCCAACATCCCCCCACAGCCTTACGGCACCTTCCGCTGTTACCGGCGAAGGTGCAACACCTGCCCATTTACCCCCTCCTTCCCCAGTATCCAAGGGCCCAAACATACCTTCCAGGTGAAGCAACTCTTCACTTGCACTTCCCAGAATCTAGCCTACTGCATTCGCTGCTCACAATGTGGTCCCCTCTACTGGGGAAATGAAGCGTAGACTGGGTGACCGCTTCGCTGAATATCTATGCTCTGCTCGCAAAAAAGACGCAGAGCTTCCAGTTGCCTGTCACATTAACACACTACCCCGTTCCCTGGCCAACATCTCTGTCTCTGGCTTGCTGCAGTGTTCCGGCAAAGAGCAGTGCAAATTGGAAGAACAACACCTCATTTTCCACTTGGGGACCCTACAGCCCTCCAGACTCAATACTGAGTTCAATAATTTTAGGGCCTAAACTCTCCCATGTCCTAGGCATCTAAACCACACACCAGGCCTTGCTATCACATAGGCTGTCATTACACACATGACCTATTGTTAGTCACTAACAGTCTCCATTAACAACTATTCACCCTCCTATCCAGCTCTGTTTTGGAGCTCTATCCTTTATCCTATCATTTACTCCCTGCCCCATCCCCCTCCCTATTTTTCTGCACATAAACTAATACTTTCCCAAATACAATCAGTTCTGACGAAGGGTCACTGGACCCAAAATGTTAACTCTGATTTTTTTCTTCACAGATGCTGAGCTTTTCCAGCAACGTCTGTTTTTAACCTGTAAGGTTCTTCATCTGATTAAGGAGCAGCGCTCCGAAATCTTGTAATTTCAAATAAACCTGTTGGACTATAACCTGGTGCCTTGTGACTTCTGACTTTGTCCACCCCAGTCCAACATCGGCACCTCCACATCAGCGTGACCTGTATTTAAGGTGCAGATTGAGCAAATATCTGACCAGTGCAACAAACCTCATATTTGATTGCTTGATTAATTTATTTATTATTATTGTAACATGTCCTGAGATACAGTGAAAAGTATTGTTTTGCTTGCTATCCAGACAAATCATCCCTTACATATGTACATCAGGGTAATAGAACAGAATGCAGAATATAGTGCTACGGCTACAGAGAAGGTGCAGTAAAAGGTCAACTCTAATGTATGAGATGTCTGTTCATAAGTCTGATAAACAGCAGGAAAAAGGCCATTTTCGAATCTGTTGGTACATGTTTTCAAACTTCTGTGTCTTCAGATCGATGGAAGAGGGTGGAAGAGAGTATAACCGGAGTGAGAGGGGCCTTTGATTATGATAGTTGCTCTCCCGAGGCAGTGGGAAGTGTAGTCAATGGATGGAAGGCTGGTTTGTGCGATAGACCGGGCTGTGTTCACAATTCTCTGTAATTTCTTATGGTCTTTGGGCAGAGCAGTTGCCACACTATGCCGCGATGCATCCGGATAGGAGGCTTTCTGTGGTCTATCTACAAAAAGAGATGAGTGTGGACATGCTGAATTTCATTAACCATCTGAGGATATAGAGGTACTGGTGTGCTTTCTTGACTGTAGTGTCGATGTGGATGGATGAGGATAAACGGTTGGGGATATTTACTCCAAGGAACTTGAAGCTCTCCACCTCAGCACCATTCATACAGTCAGGGGCATGTCCTCCACTCCACCTCCTGAAGTTAATGATCAGCTCCTTTGCTTTGCTGACACTGGAGAGAGACTGCTGCCTTCACACCACGCCACTAAGCTCTCTATCTCTTTCTCGTGCTCTGTCTTGTCATTGTTTGAGATCCGACCCACTAGGGTGCTATCATTAGCAAACCTGTAAATGAAATTAAAGCTGAACTTGGTCAGACAGTTGCAAGTATCTAAGGAGTATAGTAAGGGGCTGAGTATGCAGCTTTGTGGGGCACTGGTGTTGAGGATTACTGTGGAGGATGTGTTATTGCCTATCGTTACTGATTGCAGTCTGTGGGTCAGGAAGTCTAGGATCCAGTTGCACAGGGGATGCAGAGTCCTAGGTCTCAGAGTTTGGAGCTATGTTTGGTTGGAATTATGGTGTTGAAAGAGCATCTAAAGTCGATAAATAGGAGTCTAATGTAGGTGTCCCTGTTATCCAGACGGCCCAGGGTTGAGTATAATGGCGTCTGTCATGCGCCTATTGCGATGGTAGACAAATTATAGCGGATCAAGGCAATCTGGGAGGAGATGAAGAAAACATTTGCTGGTCTTTGGAGCAAAAATGGAAATTGCTGGAGAAACTCAGCAGGTCTGGCAGCATCTGTGGAGAGAAAGCAGAGTTAATGTTTCAAGTCCAGTGACCCTTCATCAGTACACTGGCCTTTGAAACCTGGCGAAATTAAATACTGCACCCATTTGCTCAGCATTACAAAGCATTTCAACACTATTTCAGTGCAGGCTTGGTGAGACACAATGCATAGCATTCTACTGACTACTCATGCACTTGTCAAATGCACAGACACACTTACGTTTTAATAAAGAACTCTGCACGGTTGCCATGACAATGCTTTGCCCTCTAGTTCTTGAATGTAGAAAGCGTCAAACATGCTGCCTCTCGAAAGTATCTGATGTAGCTCACATTCACATCATATGGCAGCTTATTGGGGATCTGGGTGATCTATCCCTTAATTCATTATCTGAAATTTATCACGACTAAGAGTACAGTTAATGACAATCCACAAGCTCATGGCTGGTATTGTTTGTCTCTCTACTCACTCTCTTGCTTGGAGCTGCGTACTCCAATGAGCAATAGAACACATTGTAATTTTGGATCAACTGTACAAGCCTTGAGCAGCAATACAATGTGAAGAACAGCAGAACAGTTTGATCAGTCAATTTAGAGAAGGATAAGTTCTTGATTGCGAAGGGGATTGAGTGTTGTGTGGAGAAAGCAGGAGAATAGGGTTGAAAAACATATCAGCCATGATCAAACAGCAAAGCAGACTCAAGTAGGCTATTCTAATTGTGCTCCGTTATCTTATTGTCTTATGACCAACCCTACAATACATTAAATTACCTAGGTGCGGACATTTCCTAATTAACCTGTTCATAGATAATGTTACACATCTTTGGGTCAGCAAAGGCCTCCTGGCTCAGAGGGAGGGTTACTAGCACTGCACCCTTGTTACCCAGGTATGTCCAGTCATCTATAAAGCATGGCAAATCCAACTCAATTAATTACTGCTCCTATCAAACTGACTTCAATCTGCAGCAAAGTGACAGAAGCTCGTAATTATCTGGCAGCAGCCTGCTCACTGTTGCTCAGTTTGAGCTACATTACGAGCATTCACTGTCCGAGCTGCACGGCAAAACCCCACGTACAATTCCCTCTCCAGGTCCCACCTCTTGGTCACAAGTCATTGTCCCTTGATCAGTGCTAATCCAAAATCCTGAAACTTCTCAGATAACAGCATTGTGAATGTACATGCAGCACGCTCCGCAGCAGTGCAAAAATAAGGTCAAATGTCAAGTTCTGTGTTGATCTCCTTCTGTGGAGGCTCATAAAAACTCCACGTGGATTTGTTTTGGGTGGCCCTGCAGAAGGCAGTGTAAGGCTGGATAGACAAACAGGAGGCTGGAAGAACACAGCAGGCCAGGCAGCGTCTGGAGGAAAGGTGCAGTCAACATTTCAGGTATTACCCCTCTTCAGGGCTGTAAGGCTGAGTAGTGGTCATCTACAGAACCATCTGTGAAGCAAGGGGAGTCACATTTCCATGGCCTGTAAATGGAAAGGAACACTTCCTGCCCAAATTAACCAATGTCCCAGCTTACTGATAAGTCATAGAGTCAGAGAGGTTTATAGCACAAAACAAAAGGCTCTTTGATCTACTGAGCCTGTACTGTATAGTGTCCTGACCTCTGAGCCATAAGATCTGGGTTCAAGACCCACCTGCCTCAGTCTTGTGTCATTACATGCTCAAACAGGTTGATTTAAAAATAATTATAATGAAACATCTTTCAGTAAGTACAATTCTGGTGAAGTCGTTAAATGACTCAACAGCCAAAGAATCAACAAAATAAGTGTAAAGCAAATATGACAACTCTTCATCTTTTTTATTTGTCCATAGGATATTGACATTGATGGCTGGATCACCATTTATTGCCATCCTTAATTACCTTGGAGAAGATGGTGGTGAGCTACCTTCATGACCAGTTCAGTCCTTGGGACGTAAGACTAATGAGACAGGAAGTATATAAGAATGGTCATTGGATACTTTTAGCGTACTGTTCAGGTTCTGTAATGACAATGTATCTCCTCCAACTAGTTTAAATACTTTTCACGGCTTAAATGAACCCACTGCAAAAGAAAAACTACTTTTCTCATAGATGTTTGCGAGTCTTTTAAACTCTCTTCCTCAAAAAGTGATCAGAGTCCCTGATTGTTCTAAGTCATAGGTGGATGGATTTTTGATAAACAAAGAGGTTAAAGGTTATTCGGGTAGGCAGGAATGTGGAGAAAGCAGATCAGCCATGATCTTATTCAATGGTAAACAGCCTCAAGGAGCCTGTCTCCACACAGTCTCCCAGGTACTTAATGGCCACACATGGCATACCCTGAATGTTGAGGAAGATTCATGGCTCCATACTGATGGCACTCAACGTAGATAACAAGCATGGGGCTGGATGAACACAGCAGGTCAAGCAGCATCATAGGAGCAGGAAAACTTGACGTTTCGGGCCTAGACCCTTCTTGTTTTTGACTCTCCCAATGAACATAACGATGGCTGAAAAACATGATCTGTAAGATTTGGTATCTGTCACTAAACTTGGACCCAATTAGAATAATTAAACTGTCTATAATACGTAGTTTTGTTAGGTGTTGCTGTATGTTTCTCCTGTATGAGAAGATCCAAATGAATGTCTTAGTTTCAATGAAGGAAGGGTGAAAATATCTCAGTAGCACGAGGATGGAATGTATTTTCTTTCCTTGCAATTCCTTTATACTCAGATAAGAGAAAATAGAATTTACCCCCGAATTACACTGAAAGTAATGAGGATCTGCTGTGTAACTTATATGTCTATGGCAGACCAAAGCTGACATCTCAGCCCACGAATATAACATTTGCAAAGTTGTTGTGGGGGTCTTCTAGTCTTCTGTGGACCCCCATATTCTTCACGCTGGTGTTAGATTGTGATTGGCAAGTAAGGATGTGATGTTCTAGTACCTGAGACCAGCATATATTGTAGTGCAATGCAGACATACAAGTGCACGTAGGTGAGACTGGCTTAGTTTGGGATTATAGAACTAGTTGGACTGAAGGTTCTGATTCCGCGCTATATGGACCTATGACTATGTGCATTGTCACCAGCTCTGGCCAGCAATCAGCAGTACAGAGTGGAATAGAAGAATGAAGTGGGATCTGATTGAACCTTACAGAATACTGAACTGCCTGGACGGAGTGAAGATTCGGAAGTAGTTTCCATTAGTAGGAGAGACTAGGACCCAAGTGCACAGCCTTAGAGTAAAGGAAAGACCCTTTATAACAGGGATGAGGAGAAACTTCTTCAGCCAGAGAGTAGTGAATCTTTGGAATTCATTGCCACAGAAGGCTGTGGAGGCCAGGCCATTGAGTATATTTAAGACAGAGATAGATAGATTCTTGACTGTCAAGGCGAAACAAGGGTTACAGGGAGAAAGCAGGAGAATGGGGCTGAGAAACTTATCAGCCATGATTGAATGGCAGAGCAGACTGGAGGGGCCCAATGGCCTAATTTCTGCTCCTAAGTCTTATGGTCTTATTATATTGTAGAGAGTAGGAGCCTGGTCTGTTTCCATTCTCTGTACAGTCAGTTGTTGTAATCCTACTCTCTCTGCTGAGACCAACAAACAGTGAACCTGAAATTCCACTGAATCTTCTGATAGCCCAAATAAATCAGTTACCTAATAGGTTTCTTTATGTATTCATGGGAAGTAGGCATTGCTGGTTAAGCCAACATTTACTACCTATTCACAATTCTGCAGTTAAGGGCCAACCACTTTGCTGTGGTTTTGGAGTCACTAATAGGCCAGGCCAGGTAAGGGCAGTGAATTCCTCCACTAAAGGGCATTAGTGAACCAGGTGAGTTTCTGACAACAGTCAACAATAGTTATATGGGCATCATTAGGCCAGCCTTGTACTGAATTTAATTTTCACATCTGCCATGGTGGGATTCAAACCCATATTCCCAAAATATTACCTTGGGGTTCAGGATCGCTAGCTTAGTGACAATACCACCACGTCGCCACCCCTCCTGACACAGTGCCACACATGTTTTCGATGCTTGATGTATCAGTAATAAAACAAACTAACGAAAAACTTATAAACACCCACAGAAACAGGAATTGCTGGAGAAACTCAACACATATGGCAACATCTGTGGAGAGAAAAAAGCAGAGTTAACACTTTGAGTCCTTTTCATTCTTTTTGTCCAGCAATTTCTGTTTTTGTGTGTTTTAGATCTCCAGCATCCTCAGTTAGAACATAGAACAGTACAGCACAGGAATAGGCCCTTTGGCCCGACATGTCTCTGCCTACTATGATGCTATTCTAAAGTCCATCTGCCTGCATATGGCCCATATCCCTCTATTGCCTGCCTGTCCATGTGTCTGTCTAAATGCCTCCTCAACATTGCTATTGTATCTGCTTCTACCGCCTCAGCTGGCATTTACCACCCTCTGTGTAAAAAATAACATCCCTCCTACATCTTCCTTAAACCCTCCCACCTGAAACCTATGCCCATTAGCATTTGACATCTCCATACTTCATTGTTTTATATTATTGTATAAAAAAGTGATCATTTGGTTTGAGATCTCTCAGTCTACACTGCTGACTTATCCTACATTATTTTGGCCCCTTCTTTTCACCATCATCCATGCGTTCAGATTAGACTTTAATTGTTTCGTGGGCTATGTTGTGGCATCTGACTTACCTGACAGATGTCTCAGCAGAATGCCATTTTAAATAAATTCCACTCAATGAGAGTTCCATTTCTATACTTTCAAAAACTATTAAAGCAATGTGAATTTCAGGGGGTGGGGGGCATATTTTTAAAAAGGAAAATACTGCAGATCCTGGAAATCTGAAATAAAAACAGAAAATGTTGGACATACTCAACAGATTATAGTAGCTATGGAGAGACAGAGGGAAAACATTAACATTTCAGTTCAATGACTTTTCACAAAAACTGTAATTTGTTAGAAATGGTTACAGAATCAAGGGTTACAGAGACAAAGCAGGAGAATGGAGTTGAGAAACTTATCAGCCATGATTGAATGGTGGAGCAGACTCGATGGGCTGAATGGCCTAATTTCTGCTCCGATGTCCTATGATCTTAATATTAAGCAAGAGTAGAGGTGGAGAGGGCAAGGACAGAAAAAAGAAGTTTCTGAGAGGGTGGAAGACAAGAGAGATATAAAGGTAAAAGGGTGAAGATGCAAGACAAAAGCAGATGGGAATTGAACAAGTAATGAAACAGAAGAGAGGCCAGGACAGGGGCAAATGAGAAGCACAGAATCATAAACAATAGCTGCCATCCAAGAACTGAGGGCAAGGATTTCGATCTGAACTTGTTGAACTCAAATGTTGAGTGTGGAATATTTGTAAATTATCTAAGTGAAAGATGAGAAGCCTCAACTCAAATTACATTGAGCTTCATTAGAACACTGTAGGAAGTCAAGGGCAAAAGAGCCCAAGTGAAAACAGGACAGAAAATTAAAATGACAGATGACTGTAGGCTTGAGGTCATGCTGGAGGACAGAGTGGAGATGTCCAGGTAAACAGTCACTCAATCTGTGTTTGGTCTCTCCAGTAGAGAGGAGAGTACTTTGTGAAGAGTGAATTCAGGACAATAACTGAAGGAAGGGTTTGTTAATCAGCGTTTCATCTGTAAGGGGTCCTCCTGGACAGTGAGAAGGAAGTATTGGAAAGGCCAGGTGGTGCTTCTATTGTGTTTCCATGAGCAGGTGGTCAGTCTCTTGAGATAAACATTTTGAGGGAGGTGCAGGTGATGAGTGAGTAGGACAGAATTTATCACGTTTTAAGGAGCATTCAATTATAGCAAGTAATACCATAGCATTCACCATCCTCATTAAATCATGCTCCTGATTCACTTCTTTTCCAGTTTAATACTTAATCAGAAAGAAATCTGAATGTCAAACAATAGTATTTCAGGAAAAAAAGTAACAATTAATGAGGAGAAGCAAGCCCTTGAAAAGAATTGTTGATCCATAAATGACAAGTCTGCAGGAAGCCCTATTAGCTAGAATTACATTCTATCATTCACAGCATCATGTGTCAATTGACATTCCATGAAAGAGCACACAAAGGATGATCAGCTTTGCATAAATGTATTTCAGTAACAGTGCATTAAATGCTATGACTACTTAACCTACATTGTCTGATGCTGGACCACAAAATTAACTCACAAAGTTGCAGAAATACCAATGGATTTTTAAGTCATTAAGAGTTGGTAACACTTGTGCAGTTTATCAACAATGTAAGCCCTGGTAAACTCCTTCACTCCATCAACTGGGGATTGTGGAATGTCATGGTGAGGGGTGGGGGTGGAATGTGGAAGCCGGGGGTGGGGGGTGGAGGCGCGGGTGAACTCAATCAGCAGCTCATAAGAATTAAGACTTTACAATATGATGTTGTAAAGAAAAGAATTTTAGCAGGGAGAGGTGGGGGAGATTTGTTCGATATGTTTCTGGTCCACTGGTTATTATGGTATCTATTTAAAGAGACAGCTGATGACTGTGGCAGAGGAGACAATAATTTAGAGGACCATGAAACATTAATGAGTGCTCTGGGATTTCATCAGGAGCTGCTAAGATTTTTCTGTTGCCCCACAGGCTCTCGCCTTCACTCGTTCAAGTTGTGTCTCTTGACTCTGTCTCACTGACAACATCCTACATAATGATGCATGCAGATTAAAAGTCATGCAGATTAATTTAGTGGAAGAGCTGAGCTTCTTGCTGCTCAGATAATTAATTTTGCCAAATCAGGTCTCCACATAGTCTTATACTGATTAGACTTGGGAGCTTGCAGGAGGATTTGTTTTCTGTTCAGAGACAGATGGGTTTGCAGGGGAATACAGAATTACTTTACTGGTTTCTTGCCTCTCTTATAAGTCATAGGGTGTGAGCTGGTAGGACAAAGATCAGGTAATCAAGGTTCTTTTACCCAATAAAAGGCCGTTAGGAGGCAGGACTCAGCACAGTTCACACACAGGATAGTTCAAAATCTATGATACATAGCAAATAAAATGAAGGTAAGAACTGAAGAATTACAGGAGCTGGAAATCAGAAACAAAAACCGAAATTGCTGGAAAAACTCAACCGGTGTGGAGAGAAAACAGAATTGATGTTCAGGTCCAGTGACCCTTCTTCAGAACTGAAGAAAATAAAACAAAGACACTACAGAAGCTTGAAATCTGAAATAAAAACAAAAGACGCTGGAAAAGTTCAGCAGGTCTGGTAGCATCTAGGGAGATGCAATCAACATTTAACATTTCAGGTCAATGACCTTTCAACAGAACTGGACAAACAGAGAAAAGTCAGAGTTTTTAAACCAATAGAATTGGGAGGGAGCATGACTGTCAAAGGAGAAAGTCTATGATTGGGTGGAAGCCAATGGAGATTCAACAATATACATAATTCACGACACACCAGCCAATTAAAAATAGTAATGGATAATTGAAAACACAAAAAGTTGTGTGCAAGTGGGGCCTGATTTACTGCAGAAAAAAGCATCTGAGGGATAACGGAAATAAAAACAAGAGAAAGACAAACCTAGGAGAAACAAAGAAAAAGATAGAAAATACATAAAACACGATTGTGTTAGAGGTTATGATCCAAGGTTGTTGAACTCAGTGCCAAGTCTCCAAGGCCAAGTCAAAAGATAAAGGTGTTGCTCTTTCAGCTTGCATTGAGGTTCACTGGAATCCTGCAGGAGGCTGGAGACAAAAAGGTCACTGTAGAAGCAAAGATGGTGAATTAAAATGACAAACAATTGCTGTGGGTCATGCTTGTGGAAAAAAACAGATGCATTCCACAAAGCAGCCATTCAGTCTGCACTTAATCTCTCCAATGTAGGGACTATGTGCTCAGGAGCCACTGTGCTAATTTGGAAGAAGTACGATTGAAAGGAGTGAAGTTTGTTTGGCACTGTCCTGATGTAGATTCCCATTATCTTACTGGTTCACTCCAGCTCAGTTTCTGCCACTCAGGCGGTAAACTTTGGTGGGGCTTGACGGCAACATCTAGACTGATCTTCCATTGCAGTGCTGAGGGAGTGTTGCACTGTCAGAGGTACCACTTCTGGGATAAGGAATACAGTCAAATCCCAGATTTCCATCTCTGTAGGATGTGAAAGATCCTATGACAGACTTGTGAAGAAGAGTTGGCGAACTCTCTAGCTCATTGGCCAATATCTATCTCTTTTGTCCCCTCCTTTCTACTTTCTCTGGTTCTGTGTTTGGTGAAAATCTGTTGAAGTCTCTTGTTCCTCCCAGTTCTGTTGAGAGATGATTGAGCTGGAATATTGGGTGCAGCTTGATGTTCTGACCTGGAGTGGGGTTGTTGGTGAAGGATGGAGGAGAGTATTTAAGTGGCTGGGAGGTTGGTGGTTGAAGTCCCAGTTGCTTTCCTGCCTCTGTCCAGTTAACCCCAGGTTGGGAAGGTTCAAGGACGGCCTAGCCACCCCACTGCCAATTGAGACCCTTTGAATGGGCAATGAATGCCTATTGAAGGGCCTCTTCCCATTGCTGTCAGCTCTAACCCAAAAATCAAACCCTGTAGGCTACTCCCCTGATGTCAGGTACACTTCATGTCTGATTGAGGGAATTTAGTTTAGGCTGATTGAGGGACCTGACATCAGGAAGGGGGAGTCCAGCTGAAAGGTAGGCTCCTGCCCTTGGTGCTGGCCCCTTCCAGCATCTCCCCCACAATCCACATCTGGCAACATTCTCCTTCATTTTTCCCATAGCCATCATCATCACTCACATGTCAGCGGTGATGTTGCCAAGCAACACACAGCACATTTTGCTGATTGGCCAGCACCTCTCCTTGGGCAGAAGTACCTTGCTCCTGGGGGTCCTTGATTCTGGGAATTAATGCCTACCTTTGGCCACTTAGCACCGAACTGACACTTAATTAGACAGAGCTTCCCAAATATGGACCATGTGATGCTTTACCAGCTCTCCAGCTGGTGTGTGAGATCTCACATGCCTAAACTAAATTCTACCCTTTAACTCTGTGTCCATCAGCAAGGATTTTGTGCGGACATACAGTCAGTCAAGAACACAGGTCGATATTAAGATGGAAATATGATGGACTTTTAAACTGACAGACCAAACTGATATATTGACACCAGAAGGAAGACAGCCAAAATGACAAGAAAGAGTAACTAGATGTACGATTAAATAATAAAGTTTGCATTTCCCAATCATAACTGTTCAAACCAATCTTCACTTAAATAAGTAGATTGGAGAACTGTGACTGTTTGCCTTAGGGAAAAGATGGTTGAAAGGAAGTTTGATTGAGGTATACAAAATGATGAGGGGTCTGGACAGAGTAGAGAGGGAGAAACTTTTGTATTCATGGAAAGATTAAGAAAAGGACACAGCTAATTTGTCAGTGACAAAAGAAGCAATGGCAACATGAGGACTAACTTTTTCATATAACAAATGGTTTGGATCTGATCTCTTTTTCAATTCATTCAGGGTATGTGACTATCACTGGCTGGACCAGCATTTATCGCCTATCCATAATTACACTTGAGAAAGGGGTGGTGAACTACTATCTTGAACTGCTGCTGTCTGCTTGGTGTAGATACACTCACAATACTGGTAGGGAGGGAGTTCCAGGATTTTGACTCGGCGACGGTGAAGGAAAGGTAATACATTTCCAAATCAGGACGGTTTGTGGATTGTCTGACAGTGTTTTGAAGACAGGATCAATTAAAACATTCACGAAGGAATTGGATTAATTTCTGAAAAGGACTACAGGAAGAAGGTGGGAGAATGCAGTAGATGAATTGCTCGTTCACAGCCTGGATATTAAGGGCAGAATGGTTTCTTTCTTTGCATAACCAGTTTGTAGTTCTGTATATTTCTGTAATTCTGACTAAACCCAAGTCAAAAAGATTTTCAAAACCATGTAAGAAATTATATTTGAATGTTAAGTGTACCTGTGCAAAGATGTCGCACCTGTCCTGCCCCACAGGGTCTGCAGAATTCAGACATTGTACATCACCCGGTGTATCACATTTCGAGAACTGTCTCTCCTGGCTTTGCAAACTCATCATTCACATGCCGATTGCACACCAACATTCCTGGTTGATTTACAACATAGTTAACTGATTATTTTTCACAGTGTTAACCTCAGTTTTGGATGTGACACTTTCGAAAGCTCTTGAGCCCAGCAAAAGTCTGTGAATAATGTAACAAATTACATTTAGTACAGTAAGGAGTGAATTGACATTTCCAGCAATTTCATGAGAGTGCTTCGAATATCCTTGGGGGAGGAGAAAGTCCAACTTGAACCATATTTCACAACTATAACAGAATGTTAATTGAGGAAGGGAAGCATTAACATTTATGAGTTAGCCTTCCTCAGAAGGAACCAAAACAAGGAAAGGTTCAGTGTAATCCTGTGAGAATATAGAGGGATTGTTACAATAAGGATTTAGTTCTGACTAAGCTGCAACTGGCTAGTGGTTGCCGATTAGCTACAAATTCACTGCTACTGCAGTTTTTTTTAACTTCATTTTTGCAAATGGAATTACTTTACTGCCTCTTATCTATCCCAATATTGCCTGCTGCCAGCACGCATCCCTTGTCACGTAGGTAAGCTGGAGTTAGATACTGTTTACAGAAGAGGCTGAGCAGACTCCTGCAATTACACCAGGATTGTCACCCAGCCATCTCCAGGATCTGCCAAATGTTCCACCTAAATAGCTTGATATATTGCTGAAAGCTGTATAATCAATAAGCCACAACTCAGATGATCCAGTGTGGGCGTTGTTAAAATACACTACAAGAATCACACTGGAACACAGGGGACTGAGAGTGTACACATGAACATATGAAGTAGATAATTTAGTACTCACCTAACGTAACTCTCGATCAAAGCATGGAATGTCTGTGATCAGCATGTATGAAGTATTTAGTATTAATGTGTAATAAATTGTGTTACCATACTTCGAAATCTAAGTCTGAAGACTGTCCTTGAATTTGCAGTCTCCTAGACCAGTATGTTAAGCTCATTGTACAGCTTAAGACTGTAGTAATTGTAATGAGGTAAGCCAGGTGGACCTCATAGAATATGAGTTCCCTTATTAGGGCTATTAATCTGATCCAATCAGGGAGCCCTGGTTGACAGATATGAACAAAAGTGTCAGAGGCTCTGCTCCCTCTGAGAGCTGGCTCTGAGGGAGCTGGATCAATGTCAAGTAATGAGCATGTGTAAATAAAGGGTGACTTGGTGACAGGATACCGTCCTCTGTGGCGTTATTTCACAGACCATGTGATAAAGGGTCTACTTTTTAAAAACATTTACAGGTATTTCTGCTAGAATACGTGTTTCGTTAACGCGCGTTGGCTGTAATGCGATCGATGAATTGTGGACGCTGTTTGGATAACGTGAACTTTCTACTGTACAATATAGCGATTTTCAACAGCGATTTCCCTATAATGCAATTTTCTATGGCGATTTACTACACAAGAACTCAGCTATCACATTATAGGAGAAATACCTGTATGACACCCTTGAAATCTACCTCTTTGACTAAGCTTTTGGCCATCTGCCCTAAAATTGCTTGGTTTAAAATCCTAATGTTCTTGTGAAATGCCTTATTATGCTAAAGTTGTTATGTAAACGTAATAAAAGCAAAATGACGAGGTATTGAAAAGCTGTGATAAAATCAGAAAATGCCAGAGAAACTCAGCAGGCCGCGTAGCATCTTGACAGAGTCAACTTTTCAAGGTCAATTTGACACTTCTTCAGAACTGCTGTATAAATTCAAATTGTTGGTAATGAATTTCTTGAACTATAAAGGTTTGTGACATAAAATTGGAGTTATTTTCTACACTAACTTCATATTGATGCCGGATTGAATCCCCATGCAAAGTGTTTGAAAAGTAACCAATAAATATTTCATTACCAAATCAATAAACTAACAGGCTCAAAAATGTTTAAGCAATTAATATTCTGTGCATTTAATTTTTGAACAAATTGTAGGCATACTGAATTAAGATGCTGCTGTCATTGTGTGCATGTCAGCAAAAGTTACCATGTTGTAGGAAGGAGGCAACAATAAGGTTGTCCTTGGACAAGAAAAGATTAAAACAGTTAGTTTGTTCTGCGTTCACTTCACATCTGTGCAAGGTTTCCCAACAGAGAGAAAACATTTCTGCAACACTTGAAATATGAAGACTTGATTTAAACTATGTCATGCATGGCAATGACCTGAAATGCCTGGTTGTAACAGATGGTTGGTTAATCTAGGTGTCATTTTTATTACTTAGCGTTCATTAAAAAGATTTCAGGATAGCTGATCACTTTCAGCAGGTGGCTGGTGGATTGAACTGTGCCAAAGTGTTAGATTCATCATTTTTTGCTGCCATTTTATTCTCAATGGCTAGCCTCTTTGCTATTAAAGCACAGAGTGTAAATCTATATTGTTGGATAAAACCTATTTCTATCACTGGCTGGAAATGTATGCTGAAGTTGGTTTTGCCTTTGAGTGGTGAGTTGCATTTGCATTATGAGTTGATTTAACATTTACTGACATGATTGCTTATCCAATTACTCCATAACTCAGAGACCACAGACAGATTAAAGAAAATTCCTGCCTCCCTAAGCCAGTTAATATTTAAAAGCTTTCATATTAATAAATGCACTTATCAACAACAGCTTTATTCCTATAATTTATTATTTAAATCAACTGTCAGAAACCATTTTAAATGTTAAAAAAGCACAGTTTCTGTCAGCATTCTGTGCTGTCTTTTCCCGTTATTTAGTTTCTGTTTCAAAGTGGCCGGTTTTTCTCATATAGGACTGATTTGACTTTGACACATCTATTCTTGCTTCCCACTTCTCAGTATCATTCTGAAACGGAGCAGCAGTTGTCAAAATAATTATTCGTCTCATTGGGCTAAATATCAGCTCAGTTCTGTGCGTGTCAGAAGTGGAAAGATTAACATGGTTAGATCACAACACTAATTGGTTTGACTAGTGTTTACAAGCTAAACCGTGAACAGCTTCTGGTCTTATTATGACCCAATGATCCAATGCAGTGAGATACATCTGTCCACAAATAATAGCTGGCAAAATCAATACATAGAAACATAGGAACTTTGGAGCAGGAGTAGGCCATTCAGCCCCTTGAGCCTGTTCTGCCATTCAATGAAATCATGGCTGATCTGTGGTCTAATTCCATATACCTACCTTTGGCCCATTCCCCTCAATACTTTTGCTTATCAATAACTTATCTATCTCAGATTTAAAGTTAACAACTGATCTAACATTCACTGTCATTTGTGGAAGAGAGTTCCAAACCTCTACCACCCTTTATGTGAGGAAGTGCTTCCTAACATCTCTCCTGACTGGTCCTGGCCCTAATTCACAGACTACACTATCTAGCTCTAGAATCCCCAACCAGTGGAAATAATTTATCTTTATCTTACGGACTCTTCCTGCTAACATCTTAAACTTCGATCAGATCGCTCC
Source organism: Ginglymostoma cirratum (assembly GCA_024137785.1). NCBI lineage: Eukaryota > Metazoa > Chordata > Chondrichthyes > Orectolobiformes > Ginglymostomatidae > Ginglymostoma > Ginglymostoma cirratum. The sequence goes on along the minus strand of JAHRHZ010000026.1, from coordinate 761,995 downwards.
TTAGCCTACTAAGTTATGGGCAAAACAGGCCTATTGTCTAATCTATCCTCATAACATAACCTCTGAAGTCCAAGCATCATTTTTGTAAACTTAAGTTGTTCTCTCTCCAAGGCCAATGCAGCCTTTTTGAGGTGTGGTGCCCAGTTTTGGTCTCAGTACTCCTGTTGGGGTCTAACCAGGGTTTGGTATAACTATAGCATAACGTTTGTACCCTTGTATTCCAGCTCTCTAGATGCACAGGCCAGCATTCCATTATCTTTCTTGATTATTTCCTGCACCTGTTTGTGACATTTTAAAGACCTGTGCATCTGAACACCCAAGTCTCTTTGGGCCGCGATCATCCCTGTATCTAAGAAAGCACACGCAACGTGCCTTAATGACTACTGTCCAGTGGCTCTGACCTCAATAATGATGAAGTGCTTTGAGAAGCTGGTCATGGCTCACATCAGCTCCAGTCTCCCAACCTGCCTCGATCCCCTGAAATTTGCCTAAAATCTGGAAAACGAAGACACCCACATCAGACACCTGCTTATTGACTACAGCTCCCCTGCAAAACCTCCAGACTGATCTCAAAACTCCACCCTCTGCAACTGGATCCTCAGCTTTCTGACCCACAGACCGCAATCAGTGAGGATAGATAACTGCACCTCCTCCACAATAACACTAAACGTTGGAGCCCCCGCAAGGATGTGTCCTCAGCCTCCTCCTGCACTATTTGTGCACCCAAGGCTGTGTTACCAAATTACAAACGATCGCCATCTACAAGCTTGTTTGCATTTTTATAGCATCGTTAATGACTGGAATAAGGTGAGCTCCACACTCTTGTGGGTGAAAAGCAACAGGTTTTATCAAGCATAACTGTACACAGAGGCCAATAAGAGTAAGCTCTTCCCCTTAGCTGAAGGATCAATAACAAGGGGACATAATTTTAACGTGAAGTGCAGGAGGGTCAGAGGAGATTTGAGGAAGACCTTTTTCACCCAGACGTTGGTGAGGGTCTGAAATGCACAGCCTGGTAAGTTAGTTGATGCAGGAAAGCTCATGACCTTTAAAAAGTATGTGGATGAGCACTTGAAATGCCATCACATTCATGGCTATGGGTCTAGAGCTGGAACTAGTGTGAATACGTCAATGCAGATTCGATGGACCAAAAGGCCTCTTCTGTGTCGTATCATTCTATGGCTCAAAGACTATCACTGTATCACAAGATCCTTTTGATGCAGATTGGGAGATTTCATTAGATAAAAGCTGTTTTACAAATGTAAATCGACACTTTCGTTATTATATTGTGGAGGCAGCAGATCTCTGGTAGAATGGAACAACTAGCTTTCAAAAATTCACCAAAAGCTAAAAGGGGAACGATTATGTGCAGACGTAAGTCATTTTGAAGCACCTCGAATCTGAAATTGGAGATTACATTGAGTAATTCAACCAAAACGTCATCATCATTCTAATGAACAAAATTGTTAAAAATCCATTAGAATCAGAAGCAGTTCGTAACTGATATATCCTGCTTGTTGATGAATTGATCTTAGTACTTACAACATTAAATAGAAGTCTTTGAATACCTCAGCACAGTTTTACCATCAGTTTAAACACACAGCATGCATGAAGGGTTTGGGAAAAACCTATACCCTTTGGTTCATTAATACAAGATAAAGCCACTGGTAAAATGCATTGTTTTGCTTTAATATTAGACAAAATATGGAGTTCAAGTGAATTTGCAAGAGAAGGGCAAATTATACTTTTTAAACTTTGACTATTACAAACATTCATTGCTCACCCAGTTCAATATCCAATATCTATATTTGGCTTACAGTCAAAGTTAAATTGATACATAACAACAGGTGAACAATATTTAATTGAATAGATAACACAAAGGATATGGCTGAGATTCAACTTAGTATAATATCATCATGACCTAAAAAAGATTCATTACATTTACCAAAATGTGAACCACATCTGGGGGTGGCAGCACTATGGTTGTATTACTGGATTTCTGATCCTAGAATGATAGTCTGGAGACTTGAATGCAAATTGGAGTTGGGGAATTTGTAATCAGTTAATTGGATAAACCTGAAATGAAAGTCTAATTTCAGTAATGGTGACCATTGGATGATCAGAGTGTCTTAAAAATTTCATTGGCTCACTTCATTCCTTTAAGGAGAAAAACCTACTGCCTTAGTCAGTCTGAATTATGTGACTCCAGACCCATGGTAATGTCATTGACTCTTAACTTCCCTCTGAAATGGCCTTGGCAAGACTTGAATCAAAGACTTTATGACAAACTGCATTAATTCAATCTGTGGTTCTTCATTGCCTTTGCTTGATGACAATTAGGAATGGACAACAATCATTGACCTTGTCAATAACACCCATATCTTGTGAGTAATCTCTTTCAGAAAGACTGCAAACTTACACCATACCTATGTCCTTTAAACCGAGCAACATTTCAGCAGGAGAATGATACTAAGGCAACATCCAAAGTAACTCAATGAGATTAAGGCATTTGCTTCACTGGCCAAAACATTGGCAAATCAAACTAATTTCAATCACCTACAGGGCTGTGGTGTTGGAACTGTGTCAGCCAGCTGGATCTCATGTAATATGAGTTCTCTGATTGGGACTGTTAATCTGGTCCAAATAGGGAGTGCGCAGGCTTGAAGGGCCAAATGGCCTACTCCTGCACCTATTTTCTATATAAACAGGAGCATCAGGGGTTACGCTAGGTCAGTGTCATGTACAGAGCACATGTAAATAAAGAGAGACTTGGTGATGGGATACCAACCTTTGTGAAGTTTTAACAAGGACAATCTCTCCATGCATTGATTTGACTGTTTCCATGTAGTGTGGGAACTCTGATAGAAAGAAGGCACAAAGGAAAGAAACAAGACAAGAATAATAGCCCCTAAGCATCAGCTTGTCTCAGTTGTAAGTTTGCTTCTGCTTGATTGGGAGTTCAAACTCCATCCCACATATTGGCACATAGTTAATTATCAGAATTGGTACTGGGCTGAAAGAGAGAGAATTATTTTAAGAGTTCAAGTAGCCAGACAGTGAAGAGTAGAACTATGGCTTAGTCTTTAGACAGTATAAAATCTTATTTGTACTGATGCACATTACACATCACGCACCTTGAACCAGCATCTAATCTTTCTGTATGAGTATAAATTATCCCCAAATTAACATTCACAACCTGCATACATATACCACCCCCCCAACTAATATAGAGCAAGCATAAAGGGGTGCCCTTGGCACTGAGGTAGTGTCCTGACCTCTGAATCAGAAGGCCTAGGTTCAAGACCCAGCTGCTCCAGAGGTGTGCAATTAGATCTCTGAGTAGGTTGATTAAAAGATAAACTACAGAGAGCATGGGCTCTTGAGGCGCATTGGCAATGTCTCCATCTCTGATCAAGGAAAGCCTGAATTCAAACCTCACCTGCTCCTGATGTGTGTCAGAAATATCTATACAGTCAGCATCTCAGCTTGCCATCATTTCAATAAAGGTCACCGATGAAAGGAGTTAGGAACTGAAATATAGACAATCACATTTTCAGCAGGATCATGGCAAATGCAATTCGATACAGGTAACTGTGAGGTCTTGTACTTTGGAAAGTCAATTTAAGGTAGGGCTTATACAGTAAATGGTAAGGTCCTGAGGAGTGTTGTGGAACAGAGGTACCTAGGAGTACAAGTACATAGTTAATTGAAAGAGGCATCACAGGTGGACAGGGTGGTGAAGAGGCATTTAGCATGCTGGCCTTCATCAGTCAAGGCATTGAGTGTAGGAGTTGGGATGTTATGTCACAGCGGTATAAGTCGTTGGTGAGGCCACACTTGGAGTATCGTGTACAGTTTTGGTCACCCTATAAGAAAGGCATGTTAAACTGGAAAGTGTGAAAAGAAGATTTACGAGAATGTTGCCAGGACTAGTAGGCCTGAGTCATAGAGAGAGATTGGCCAGGCCAGGACTTTATTCCTTAGAAAGTAGGAGAATGAAGGATGGTGTATAAAAACTTGAGGGGCATAGAGAGCATAAATGCATATAGTCTTTTTCTCAGGGATGGGGATTTGAAAACTAGAGGGCATAGGTTTAAGGTGAGAGGTGATAGATTTAAACTCAAAACTCATAAAATCCCTATAGTGTGGAAACAGGCCCTTTGGCCCAACAAGTCCACACTGACCCTCAGAGCATCCTACCTAGACCCATCCTCCTATAACCCACCTAATCTACACACTGTGGGCAATTTAGTGTGGCTAATCCACCCTAACCTGCACATCTTTGGACTGTGGGAGGAAACCAGAACACCTGAAGGAAACCCACACAGACACAGGGAGAATGTGCAAACTCCACGCAGACAGTCACCTGAGGGTGGAATTGAACCCAGGTCCCTGGAGCTGTGAGGCAGCAGTGCTAGCCACTGAGCCACTGTGCTGCCCCTGAAGAAGGACCTGAGGAGCAACTTCTTCATGCAGAGAGTTGTGCATATATGGAATGGGCTTCCAAAGAAAGTGGTTGAGGCAGGTATAATAGTGACATTTAAAAAAACATTTGGATAGGTACATGGATGGGAAGGGTTTAGAGGGATAAGGACCAAATGAGGGCAATTTGAACTAGTTGGAACTAGTTGAGTGGGCACCATGGTCAGTATGGACCAATTTAGGCCGTAGGGCCTGTTTCTATGTTGTATTACTCTATGACTCTATCCTATTCATCTTTGTAGTATCGAGCATTCTCATTTTGCCACCAAACCTACAAACAGAAACAGACTGATTTCTCAGAATTAGTAAACTGAAATTAATTACAGTGAACTGATTCCAAGAAGTGCCTGGAACTTTTTTTTTCTTAAAGTACATAATTAGCTTTTAGTTTTGAAATTTATCAGTTAGCTTCATGAGTTTGGGTTTGTGGCAGTATTAAGGTTATTCATGATCTGTTCCAACAAGTAGGTGTATCTACTAAAGCATAAGATTGGAATGAGAAAAATCATTTTTAGGCCTTGAAGCTTGCTCATTTTCAAATCACGTACTATCATTTTCTATTATGGACTGCACTACAGCCATTAGGTTGACTAGAAAATGTTTTGAAAAGTACCCCTGCTCCAAAGGTAAATTTAGCAAAACGTCAGAGTACTTTAACGAGTTTTACAACTTAACAACTTAATCAAGTTGTCCAAGATAACAAGGTGTGGGGCTGGATGAACACAGCAGGCCAAGCAGCATCATAGGAGCAGGAAAGCTTGACGTTTCGGGCCTAGACCATTCATCAGAAATGCTACGTCTCGGGCCCAGACACTCCATCAGAAATGGGGGAGGGGAAGAGGGATCTGAAATAAATAGGGAGAGAGGGGGAGGCGGATAGAAGATGGATAGAGGAGAGGATAGGTGGAGAGGAGGCAGACAAGTCAAAGAGGCAGGGATGGAGCCAGTAAAGGTGAATGTAGGTTGGGGGGTAGGGAGGAGATAGGTCAGTCCAGGGTGGACGGACAGGTCAAGGGGGCGGGATGATGTTAGTAGATAGGAGATGGGGGTGGGGCTTGAGGTGGGAGGAGGGGATAGGTGAGAGGAAGGACAGGTTAGGGAGGCGGAGATGAGCTGGGCTGGTTTTGGAACGCGGTCGGGGGAGGGGAGATTTTGAAACTTGTGAAATCCACATTGATACCATTGGGCTGCTGGGTTCCCAGGCTGAATATGATTTGCTGTTCCTGCAGCCTTCGGGTGGCATCACTGTGGCATTGCAGGAGGCCCAGGATGGACATGTCGTCTGAAGAATGGGAGGGGGAGTTGAAATGGTTCGCGACTGAGAGGTGCATTTCTGATGAAGGGTCTAGGCCCGAAACATCAAGCTTTCCTGCTCCTATGATGCTGCTTGGCCTGCTGTGTTCATCCAGCCCCACACCTTGTTATCTCGGATTCTCCAGCATCTGCAGTACATTTTATCTCTGAATCAAGTTGTCCATCCTTGACCAACAACAGATTCCACTGTCTCCGGAGAAATTGACAAGGACCATTATATACAATAAAATATTCATAGAACATAGAACATGGAACAGTACAGCACAGTACAGGCCCTTTGGCCCACGATGTTGTATCGAACTTTTACCCTAAACCTAAGGCCTATCTAACCTCCACCCCTACCTTATACTATCATCCATATGCCTATCTAATAGCCACTTAAATGCCCCTAATGAGGCTGACTCCACTGCCCTCTCCGGCAATGCATTCCACGCCCCAACCACTTTCTGAGTAAAGAACCTACCTCTGACGTCTCCCTTATATCTACCTTCACTCACTTTAAAACTATGTCCCCTCGTAATAGCTACCTCCACCCCAGGAAAAAGTCTCTAGCTTCAATATTAGTTGTTGATCCTCAGCAGTGGTTGCCTATGGCTAATTTGTGACTTGGTGTGTTGCTGCAGTGCATCATGCGCCAGTGACAGGGGACAGCAAATTGTGAAGGTTGAGAGCTGGGGGCAGGGGTAGGGGTGGGGGCTGGGAACAAGGGCAGAGAAGCGGCCTGTACCCTGGATGAAGTCAGGCTTCTTGTATTTTGTTGGAACTGCATTCATCCGGACAAGTGGAGAGTATTCCATCACACTCCTGACTTATGCCACATTGCAGATGCTGGACAGGCTTTGGGGAGACAGGAGGTGAGTTACATGTGGCTTAATTCCCAACCTCTGCCCTGTTATTGTAGCAGCATTATTTACATGCTGGTCCAGTGCAGCTACTGATCAATGGTAACCACCAGAATGTTGATAGTGGGGGATTCAGTGAAGAAGATGCCATTGAATGTAAAGGGGACTTAATTAGATTCTCCCTAATTGAATGTGGTCGTTGGCTGATACTTTTTTTATGCAGATGTCATTTCCACTTTTCCACCAAAAACTTAATGTTGTCCAGGTCCAGTTGCATTCAGACATGGACTATTTGATCAATGAAAGAGTTTGAATGGAACTGAAAAACGTGCAATCATCAGTGAAAATCCTCACTTCTGTCTTTACAAGAAGATCATCAAAGAGTTGACTGAAGATTGCTTGACCCAGCGCAGTATTCCCAATGTCCTGGAACTGAGATGTTTCATCTCTAACACCCACAATCACATTCCTTTATATTACGTACAGCTCCCCAGTCAATGGGAGAATTTCCCTGATTGCCATTGCCTTCAACTTTAGTCTGGCATAGAAAAGATTTCCTTCCAGATTTGCATTTTCCTGAACATTCTGTAAATATTCCTGCCCTTCTGTTCTCCATTCACATGTCACATTACAATAGCCCTCTCAAAACTATACCATTGCTTGCATTTAATAATTAAAAACCTGGATCATGCCTCCTCTCAATTTTCCCCAGATGAAAGATTCCATGCATCCACTCAATAGAGACACCAAAATGCCTGTATACATGGTGTTGTGTGATATCCTTAATTTTATACATTTAAGGATAATTTAAGATCAACTCTGTTGTAGGGCTGATCCTGATCACTGTTTATCATGTTGTATGAGCTATCTGGTAGATTTACTGCCACCACCCACTTTTTGGATGGAATCTACAGGATCACCTTAGTCTGATATGGCAGAGGAAAATCTCCTGGTAGTCTAATACAGAGAAGTTCTTGTCTTAAACAAAATGTAGTTTATTGCATGGTAGCAACCAGGTACAAGTTACATTAATATGGTACAACATTGTTACATAGACTGTAAGGAAGATTCAAATGGCAGGTCCTCCTCCCACCAAATTCTAAGTTGTTCTCTCCACAAGTCTATACAATATCGACATAGCGGGTGGTGTTTAGGGCATTCCTCAGCATTAACACTTTCAGAGCCTTACACAGCCAACTTAGCCAGAAAATATTCAGAACCTCACAGAAATCAGAAGATAAATCTTTCATGGAATGGTGGCATCAATATTTATTCCTTAGCTATTGTTCTTCACCAATTTTTCAGCTTGTTTCTATGTTTGAAGGAACCTGTTCCCATTATTTCTCTTCATCATGTATGGTATAGGAAACTGAAATCAAACAAGGCCCCTGAGGAATATAACAGAAACAGAAACGAATTTAAAAAGGAAATTAGGGGGTGCTGGAAGGGGCCATGAAATGTCCTCGGTAAGTAGGGCGAAGGAGAATCCCAAGGCAATTTATATTTGTTGGAGCAAGAGGGTAACTAGGAAAAGGGACAAAACAGGAAGTGGATGATGTCCTTAATGAATACTTTGCACCAGTATTCACTTTGGGGGGAGAAGGACATGGATGATGGTAAGAGTAGGGAGGGGTATGGTGATATTCTTGAGCTCATTAATGTTAAGAAGGAGGAAGTGTGGCATGTCTTGAAAAACATTTAAGGTAGACAAGTCCCCCAGGCCTGATGGGATCAATCTATCCCAGGATACTGAAGGAGGCGAGGGTGGAGATTGCTGGGGCCTTGACAGAGACCTTTGTATCCTCTTTAGCCAAAAATGAGCTCCAAAAGGACTGGAGAATAGCCAATGCTGTTCCTTTGTTTAAGAAGGGCAACAGGGATAATCCAAGAAATGAAAGGCTGGTCAGCCTTACATCAGTGGTAGGGAAATTATTGGAGACAATTCTTCGGATGAGCATTTACTTGCATTTGAAGAAGAATGAGCTTAATAGGGATAGTCAGCTTGGCTTTGTTCAGGGAGATCTTGTCTCACAAATTTGATTGAGTTTTTTGAGGAAGTGACTGAGATGATAGATGAGGGTAAGATGGGGAATGTTGTCTACATGATCTTTACTTAAGCATTTGACAAGAGCCTTCATGGTAGGGTGGTCCAGAAAATCAAATTGCATGGAATCTGTGGTGCGTTGTTAAGTTGGATATGAAATTGGCTTGGCCATAGAAAATAGAGTGTAGTTGTGGAGTGGTGTTTTTCTTACTAGAAGTCCATGACCAGTCATGTTCTGCAAGGATCTGTTGTCTGTAATATACATAAATGATTTGGGTGAAAATGTGGGTGATCTGATTAGTAAGTTTGCAGGTGACACAAAAATTGGCAGAGTTACGGATAGTGAGGAAGGATATCAAATGATTCAGGATATAGAGCAGTTGGAAAGCTGGGCAGAGAAATGGCAGATGTCATTTACTCCAGACAAATGTGAAGTGATGCATGATGGGAGTTCAAATTGAAGAGGAATGTATACAGAAAATGACCAGACTCTTAGGAGCAGTAATATACAGAGGGATAAAATGCTAAAATAGGCATATAGCATACTTGCCTTCATCGGTGAGGGCATGGAGTTTAAAGTTGGCAAGTTATGTTGCAACTGTATAGGAATTTGGTCAGGCTGTGTTTGGTGCATTGTGTGCAGTTCTGATCACCACATTACAGGAAGGATATGGAGGCTTTAGAGAGTGTGCAGAAGAGTTTTACCAGGATGTTGCTTTGATTGGAGGATATTAGCTACAAGGAGAGGTTGGACAAACTTAGATTGTGCTCACTGGAGTGTCAGAGGTTGAGGGGCTTGATAGAACTTGATAGAAGTATGTAAAATGTTAAGAGGTCTATGGGTAGGATGGATAATCCGAGTCTTTTTTCTTTGGATGGAAATGTCAAATACTAGGTGGCATAGGTTTAAGGTGAGGGAGTGCATTTTAAAGAGGATGTGAGAGGCAAGCTTTTTTCACAGAGGATGGTAGGTGCCTGGAATGCACTAGCAGGGAGGTGGTAGAAGAAAATACGACAGCAATGTTTAAGAGGCATTTAGATATATGAATAGAGGGATACAGACCATTGGCAGTCAGATGGGATTAGTTTAGAATAGTATCATGGTTGGCACAGACATGGTGGGCTGAAGGGCCTGTGGAGGCCTATAAGGTTCCTGTGCTGTACTGTTCTATGTTTTATGCCGTATTTCTGAAGAATCCAAATTCAGGATTTGTAGCTTGTTAATTTGTGACATTTGTCAGGCTCCCTGTGTTTCTGGTCTCGGTTGTTCCCTTGTTTTCTCATGTGGTAGATATCAGACACACCACAAAAAAAGAACAAATTGATTGAGGAATTGTACTAGAGTGAAATGGACACAAAATGAAGAAAAAATAAAAGAATTCAGAATAAAACCGGTTATTTATTAAATAATGGCAAGGTCTTACATTTTACTTTAAAATGATAGACATTGTGACAGAGGCTGGGAGGAAGACCTGGATGGTAGGTGTTACTCCTTCAAAATCTTAGAATAATCTCTCCCCAAGTGCATATGCTATCATCTTGGTGGGAGGAGAATATCTTTTTCTCTCAAGGGTTATACAATTTTGAAACTCTCTCTTAAAAGGTGTGGAGGCACTGTCATTGAATATTTCAAAGGGAGAGGTGGATATTTTCTTGTTAGACAGGGGAGTCAAAACCAAAAGCATAGTAATGATCTCATCAATGATGGAACAGGCTTGAGGAGCTGAATGGTCTAATTCTATTTCATATGTTTGTACGTTCATTTGAACCTAACAACACCACCTTTTAGTTTTATTTTTAACGTTCTGCTGACAGGAATTGATTTGACTGTGTTTGAAATTCATTCAAGGGAGCAGAAGTTGGCATTATATTTCATCTATATAACTATGTTTACAAAAACAGCCAAAGACGTGGCATTCCACGAATGAGGTCAGCCAGCTCAATCAAATCTTCAAACCCCAATTGCAAAGTAGTTGGCCCAGTCGTATTGTAATTAGTCGCAGTTTAAAATTCATCACAAGTGCACAACCTTTCAAACTTTTGCATTCTAACCTGTGTCACCAACCCCAGACTAAATCCTCGGTGAAAGGTACAAGTCTTGTCTGAGAACCTCTGCCTGCTTTAGGCTGGTATCAGGTCAGACTTACACTATAATAGGCTGTTGTCACGTAGCTACAGACTCCTGATGTAGCCTGAGTGTGTCTGTACTGTGAACTTACTTGCTCATGAGTGAACAAGAAAGTTGGCATTTAGATTATGTTTAAAGCCACTCTTACTTAAAAGGTTTTGCAAAGATCTGTAGCTCGGGTGGTGGGTGAGGTTGTTGACTTGCTCACCGAGCTGGCTTGTTCTCGTTCAGACGTTTCATCATCAGTAAGGCCTCCAATGAAGCGACGTTGTGCACTGGCACACAAAATAGCTGGAAAGAACGGACACAGAATACTACTAGTAATGATTAATGATGCCCATAACCGACTCTACAAGTACGAATGGGAAATTTCACACCATGTTTGTGGCATGGTATTTTGTAAACTATGTTGGTTCTGCATGTTGTGGGAATAGGGTCTTTAATCCTTGTTGTAGCATGTTTGTTGTAGCATGGCTGTGGTTTTGTGTGCTACCAGTGTTTAGGTACTGTGAATTTTGGCGTGACATTTCCCATTCATACTTGTAGAGTCGGTTATGGGCATCATTAATCATTACTAGTAGTATTCTGTGTCCGTTCTTTCCAGCTATTTTGCGTGCCTGTGGAACAACATTGCTTCATCGAAGGCTCCACTGTTGATATTACCTAGCGTGGTGACGAAATGTCTGAACGAGAACAAGCCAGCTCGGCGAGCAAGTCAACAACCTTACCCACAACTCGAGCTACAAAGCTTTGCAAAGACGTAAAACACCTACTGGTGCAACATGCTAAAAATTGCCCAACGATGAGAAACCTTCGCCAACTTCACTTTCTCCACGAATGCCTCAGGAACCAGGTACTGCCCCACAGCTTGAAATACAAACCTCCACTCAACAACCCACAGGCTATAAAATAGCTGAACAGAACGGATGCAGGAAGCTACAGGTAATGATTAATGATGCCCATAAACAACTCTACAAGTACGAACGGGAAATTTCATGCCAAAAATCACATTACCTAAACACTATGGTCCAGTAGTGGACTACAGCTCTAGAACAGACCATCGCCATCAAACAACACAAAACCAAAACTAAGAAGAGACACAAGTTACAGGAGAAACTCACCGAACGGATCCACCACAAAGACAAGGACAGCAACAAACCAGACACATAGATAAGAAATCTACCCAGCAGGTGACTTACAGAAACTGAGAAAGCTGTCCTAATACGCAAAATGAACAATAACGGCAAAGATGCAAACAGAACAGACTTCATGGCCGCCCTGGAAACTACATTAAGGACGACAGACTCATGTACGAAATACAACAAGCCATCCGACAAACTATAATCCCCACACTACGCCAAAGGAACGAATGGGACACCCTGAACACATCAGAGAGAAAAGCACTAGATAAACTCAGGAAAGACAAGAACATTATAATCCTACCAGCGGACAAAGGGCACATAACCATCATCATGAACAAACCAGACTACGTTAAGAAAGCACAGGCACTGCTCACAGATTCAAACACTTACCTACAGGTGGCGAAAGATGCAACACTGCAGCTAGGTAATAGGATCACCTAAACATTGAGGAGACTGAAGGATGCAGGACAGGTAACCAAGACAGACTACATGAGAATGAAACCAGAAGGCACCAACACTCCCCACCTTCTACGGACTCCCATCCATTTGACCCAAGATTTCCTCAATACCGTCAAGAACATAAAAATCAGTGACGATGAGATTATGGTATCCTTTGACATCAAATCTTTTGACATCCCATTAGCCAAAGAAACACTAGCCACATTACTAGAGGAAGCAGGAGTGCAGGCCAGCAGCTATGTCAGCAATGACAACATACTCAAACCACTAGACCTAAGCATCACCACACACTCGTCTATACTGGTCAAGAATACAAACAGATCAATGGCACATCCAATGGGTCACCCATCTTAGGACTCATCACACAGGCAGTCATGCAAAGACTAGAACACACCACCCTCCCCCTCATTTAACCTAAACTGTGGATCCGGTACATGGACGACTCATTTGTCATCATTGAACACACCAAACATTTCAGCCATTTGAAGAAATGCACATCAGGAGACTAGTCATGTTTACTGGCTTAAGGACATTTGCTCAGGTTTGCTATTCTTCCCTAGCAAGTGAGAAGCTTTAATTGTTTATGGCCTGCACTGTTTCATTTACACCTTTCATTTAACAAACTGCCATGCATGAAGGCACTTCCTCGCATTTTCCTGGCTTACCCTATTGATACCATGATGTTCTCTTGCTTCTTTCTATGCTGCTTTCAAATGTACAGATGTGTCCCTTTCAGTCTTTGCCCAAAGGGACTGATCAAGAAGATGTCAAACTGGTCAGTAGTTCATCAGATACAGCAGACATTGACTGTGAGGCTATAGGAGGGTGAGATTTGACTGAAATAATAAAACCTGACTTTTTTTTAACTATCACATGGCACCAACTGATTAGTTCCATTTCACTTTCTTTGAAAGAAAAGATGCAAGAGAGGAGGTGGTCTGTTGTGCAGCAGCTTGCTACAGTTGTGTACAGATGTGCTTCAAGCTCATTCATTAAGCTGAGGTCCTCAGGTTACTGAGCTGGCGACAGAATGTAATCTCTGTGCTTTCAGGCCCAGTGAGTGCAGTAAATGGTATTGGCTAGCTGCCAGTCACTACACATAGAGAACAGCTGCATCGACATTGTAAAAGGGAAGGCTATGGCACTATCGCACACTTAACTCATTAAGGCCTGCAGCAAGTGTGCTGCACACAACAATACAGTAGCACTGACAATCAAACTTCCATTGGGGGCCTTCTTGAAATTGCAAACTATCGTGCGGAAACTTTGTTCCTCCAAGTCTTCAGCCAACTTCCCCTGTATTGCCCCCTTCCTCTCCATCTGATAAAAACTGATCAACATGGATGTTGATAACTGATTTCTCCACCAGCTCAACAAAGGGTAAATTTGTTCTCCCAGTTGACCTGCTTCCAAAATAATGATTGTCAGATAACCAATGTCATCGGTCCATTCCCAGATGATAAAGGTACAAAAACCTATCACGGTTATCCTAGATAAAATTGTATCGGAGATAAAAGGTACTGCAGATGCTGGAGAATCCGAGATAACAAGGTGTGGGGCTGGATGAACACAGCAGGCCAAGCAGCATCAGAGAAGTAGGAAAGCTTGACGTTTCGGGCCTAGACCCTAGACCCTTTGGGTCTAGGCCCAAAACATCAAGCTTTCCTGCTGCTATGATGCTGCTTGGCCTGCTGTGTTCATCTAGCCCCATACCTTGTTATCTAGGGTTATCCTAGAATTGGTTTCAAAATGCAAAGTATCAGGAGGTTACACAGAATCTGTTAATACATTTTGTGTCTTATACACCATTTGCCTTCAAAACATTAATACAAATGGTTGGAGTGCGTGCCAAACTACAAGAAAGCGAAGCTCTGATTTATTTTTTGTTTAAAGTAGTTACATCTGTTAATCCAATTATGATTAACTGCCTATGAATTGTGGCTGTAAAGCAGTAATTCCAAACTAAATGGTTCCTATAAACCAGCAGCGTTTCAAAGTGGAAGGTACAAAAATGCAAATGAGTAACTGTTTCCACTAACAGACAAGCAATTCATTGACACGCAACCATACTGATCTTATGTAGCCCATTACTGGCATCATCCCTGTCAGATCTTAAACTTAAAATCTTGAGCCACAAAGATTTAAAGTCCACCTGATCAAGCCCAATCTGTTTTATTTAATTTCTGGTGTAAATACCTCTCACAGCCTGCAAAACCAGCTCAAAATTTCTTGGAACTCTGTTAGTCTCTAATGAAAAAAAGAACCCTATATATCCCCATGGGCTGTGAACACACATGTGTGCTTGCATGTGGCGCACAGGCACAGATGGAGATTATTTGATAATTTGCTCTATTTTTAGAATTAATTTTGGTCCACTGGAAGCATATGTAGTGCATTAAATGAAATGGCCACAAGAAACCTCTTCAAATTTCACTCTGGTTACCATTTTGGATGCTGCTTGCTGTAAAAAACACTGCCAGCTCAATCTTCTCACCAATTTCCACTTCTCCAGTTAGTTGCTGTGTGATTGCCTGTTGAGGTGATGAGTTGTTGATGTCAGCATATCTTGAGGACTGCCTGCCAGTATCACTTTGTTAGGAGTGGTGTGTAAACTCTACAGGTCATTGTACAGTACATCACAGATATCACTGAGCCCTGACAGCAATACCGAGGAAGGGACAGACAGCAAAGGAAATCAGAAAGGGGACAGGGTCGTAAATATTTGATAATGTCTCTTCTGTATCCCGAACAATATTCAGATTTGCTGTATAACATTCGGCATGTGTGATTCTCCTGATTGGCTCCCTGTTCAGCCCTAAATGTCAGCACAAACCAATATGGCTTTGGTCAGTCGACCCAAAAATTCTTAATGATTCTGTATTTACAAATTTAAAAAATTACGTTGAAACCTGTCTTTCTTTGTTTCCTTGACAATTGAGTTTAGATTGCGGTTTGTTGCTGTTATTACTTTCTTTACAGATGGGATTTTCCAGTCTTGGAGGTGGGAAGGAGATTTATTCAGTGGGATGGGGTTGCATCAGAAGACTCCCCTCTCCCACCTTCCAGCCTCCACCAAAATTAGGCTCTGGGCAGGAAGGATACTGGTTAATCTTCTCACCTGCTGCCAATTGAAGCCTCTAAATGGTTAATTAATTACCATTTAATGCCAATGTAGGAACATATCAACAAGGAACAAGACGAGGCCACATGGCCCTATGACACTGCTTCACATTCAATAAGATCGGGGCTGATTTTATTTTAACCCCAACTCTACGTTCCTGCAAAACCCCCAAAAATCTTTCATCCCCTTTGTCATCAACAATCTATCTACCTCTGCCTTCAAAATATTTAAAGATTTTGCATCCACTGCTTTTTGAGGCAGGGAATTCCAAAGAGTCACCACCCTCTGAGGGAAGAAAAGTTTCCTCATCTCTGTCCTAAATTTGTAACATGTTATTTTGAAACTACGACCCCAGTTCTAAATTTTCCTACAACAGGAAATTCCTTTCAATATCTACTCAGTCAAGTCCCCTCAGGATCTTGTCTGTTTCAATTAAGTCATCTCGGACCCTTCTAAACTCCAGAAGAAACAGGACTAACCTGCCTCGCCTTTTCTTATAAACCACTCAGACTTAAGCGCCTAGTCTTGCCTGGCCTGTAATTATTTGAGCTCCAGTTGGGCTGAGAAAGAGTTGACTGAATCGACTGGCTAAGTAGGGGTGGCCAGGCTGTCTTTTGTGAGGGAGGTTGTCATTCATTCTACACCAATCCGACATGTTCAGGGGACTGCACGTCAGGTGGAAGAGGGGGCAATGAGAGGCAGTGGCGAGGTCAAAGATTACAGGCCATGGTGCCGCCCTGGCCTGGGTGCCCAGCCCCACCCTTGTTTTATTCCATTCTTTCAGATGGCAGCAGGGGAGTAGGCAGTGTCCAGGCTCCCGTGCCTGTGCTTGTCCTCTGCAGCGGCTTTTTCCTTTTCCTTTCCTCCCCCTTCTTCTTTTCTCAGTTTTATTTATATTTCACTCAAACCTACCTGATAGAGAGAGCTCTTCGGTAGGAAGGCGCTTTGATGGGCACCAGAACAGTGGCAGCGTCGCTACAAAGTCAGCTGGTCGGCCTGTGAAGCCTGGAGCAGATTCCTGTTTCCACATGGAGCAGGACTCTGGCGATGGCATGGAGTGGTCTGGTGTAGCCTGGGTGGGTCTGTAACAGCGGAGAAGGAAGACATGGACTCTTGTTAAGTTATCTTTCTTTACTTTCTACTTTAAGTTAATGTGAATGGCACCTAAGCATGGTGACAGTACGCACTTTTCGCTGTATTTTATGTTGAATACACGTAACGATAAATGACTAAATTCACCACTGGCCCAGGCAGAGCATAACCACCCCGTGCTATGCCTATGCTGAGAACTACCTGGTTGCTCCCATCTCTCAGAGACCATCAGCCTGTGGGAGCCCCAGATGAATGCCCCTTCTCCTCCGCATGCTCCCCTTTCACACTGTCTACCTTTTCTCCTGGTTGTTCCTCTGCTTGGTAGTCAACAACAGGATAACAAATGTCTGGCTATTGGAAAATCCAAGCCAGTAGTACACTTAAATATCAATTCTGGGATTCCCAGTAAGGAGGAGTTTTATCTTATGAGCAAAAGCTACACATTTTGGGACTCTACTCACTGTAGTTTAGAAGAATGAGAGATGACCTCATTGAAACATATATGATTCTTAAGGGGCTTGACAGAATAAATGCTGAGCGGGTGTTTCCCTTCATGGGAGACTCTAGAACCAGAGAGCATGGTCTCAAAATAAAGGGTGCTAATTTAAGATGGAGAGGAGGAGAAATTTCTTCTCTCAGAGGGTTGAGAGTCTTTGGAACTCCTTGGCACAGAGAGAGCTGTGGGGCAGAGTCCTTGTCTATATTTCAGGCTGAGATAGGTAGATAGATTCTAGATAATATTTTTGTTTTTCTTTCTGATTTTCAACATTCGTAGTTCTCAGGGCCTTTATTTTTAGATAGATTCTTCATCAGTAGGGGAATTAAGGGTTATGGGGAAAAGGCAGGTAATTGGGCATGAGGAATGTTGGATCAGCCATGATCCTATTGAACAGTAGAGCAGGCCCGAGGTGCCAAGTGGCCTAATCTTGTTCTTATTTTGTTCAGTCTTATGGACGGCTGTAAATCCTTTCCATGTACTCTCATCACCTGTTGCTGAAGCCCTTTTAGAGATGGAACGAAGCAACAAAGATGTCCATCTAGCTCCAAGCAGAATGGTCTTGTGACTTTTCCCTGGGGAAAGAGCTGAAAGGTGTCCCAGTGGGTGAACCCTTGACCTTCACAGGGTTTTTGAGAAATTAGCCAATGCTGGGTACAGCACCAATAGCATTCATGACGTAATTGTCCATTTTTGGAAAAGGAACATTTTTGCAGCATTTTTGCTGGAAATCTTTAAAGAAAACTTCAAATTTCAAATTCGATTTTGATGCCAATAATTGCTGGAGACAAACCAATCTCTGACCTGACATTGTACCTCAATCAGTCCTGGCTGGTTCTGATACTAACATTCTTCAAGCAGATGTACATAACACTGAGAGCAAGGGAGGCAGAATTGTTAGCAAATTAAATTGTTACACCAGCCCCAGCAATTTAACATTTAAACCAGTCTGATTCTGAGAATCCCTGCAATAGAAAGAATGAGAGAGAAGTTCTTGCCCCAAATACCAATAGACATTTGTATGATTAGCATTGGCAGGAGCAGTCGAGAGTCTTGCCCGAGATCCCACCTTTGGTCTGCCCAGAGAATGCCACCAGAAGCCTGGATGGCTGGTAGAAATGTGTTTGTATTGTCCTAAAAATAAATTAGCATTCCAAATATCAAGTTTAAAAACACTGAACAGGAGAAGCAGTAATCCTTTTAAAGACATTTCGGGGAAGTTAGATTTTTGTAAGATTGACTGCAACATCTGGATCATTGCTGAAAACTACTGGAATTATTAATTAATCCTTTCTTTCTGAGGCAGCCCCATACCAGAGGATAAATCCGAAAGACTTGCAAGGTTGAAAATAAATCTTTAAACATGTTTCTTGTTTAGCTGTTTGTATTTAGTTTAGAAATATTTCAAACAGGTTTCAAAATGACAGTGGAGAGCAGGGTTGCATGTGGGCTCTTGCCTGAGGCCATTCCACTCTTGTCTGCTTTCATTCTTTTTTATTGACTTCTCTTTCTCTTACACTTTTCTTTCGTTTTTCTTTTCTTTGGAGCCATTCGCAATGGGTTAGTCAGCAGCATGGTAACAGCGGTGAGTACAGGCCATGCGCAGATTTACAGTTCATAGGTCATAGAATCATAGAATCCCTACAGTATGGAAACGGGCCATTCGGCCCAACAAGTCAACAGTTCTCCTCCGAAGACCATCCCACCCAGACCAATTCCCCTAATTTCCCGCATCTAACCCACCTAATCGACACATCCCCGGACACTACGGGCAATTCCCCATGGCCAATCCACCTAACCTACACACCGCTGGATTGTGGGAGGAAACCGGAGCACCCAGAGGAAACCCACACAGACACAGGGAGAACGTGCAAACTCCACACAGAGTGGAGGGTGGAATCGAACCCGTGTCCCTGGAGCTGTGAGGCAGCAGTGCTAGCCACTTTGGAGTTGACAGTGGCAGCAAGGTCAACTTCCCGGTGTTTGGGGCAGGCAGCAGCAGAAAAGCTCTTCCAGCAGCCGAAGGTGAGGACGGCAGACTTTTCAAGACGGCGGCCCTGGCAAGGTGCCATCTCAGAAGAGGGCTGCCGGACCGGGACTTTGGGTGAGATGGTGGCCTGGTCTGGCAGCGGAGCTAGGGACTCCTGGTTGCAGTCAGCCCAAGAGTGAGGACTCCTGGCACCATCTCTAAAGAGTCCTGGTTGCAGGGAGAGTGTGGGGTCAGCATGTGACCTGACATCAATTGCGGCGCGGTGAGGTGGGCCCAGCTGCGCAGGGATGGTGCCAAAAGAATGGTGACCCCTCCATTGGTGGGTTTTTTTTCTTTATTCATTCCTGGGATGTGGGTGTCACTGGCTAGGCAGCATTTATTGCCCAGAGAGCAGTTATGAGTCAACCACATTGCTTGGGTCTGATTTCACATGTAGGCCAGACCAGGTAAGGATAGCAGTTTCCTTCCCTCAGGGAATTAGTGAACCAGATGGGTTTTTCCTGACCAGTGGCAATGGATTCATGGTCATCATTAGACTCTAAATTCCAAATATTTATTGAATTCAATTTCCACCATCTGCCATGGCAGGTTTTGAACCAGGTCCCCAGAACATTATCTGGGTCTCTAGATTAACAGTCCAGCAATAATACCACTAGGCCATCGCCACCCCTTAGGTGGCCTGGTCAGATGCCGGTGGCTCAGATGGCAGTGAGGCAGCGGAGGAGGGGTGACAGTGCAGGGAGAGCCGGTTCAGGGCCCAGGGCTCACGACTTGCCCTCAATTATTCGTTTTATTCTTTAACTATTCAAAATGACACCTGACTGTGGTGACAGTGGAAGCTTTTCATTGTATTTTACTGTATTATTCACTGTAAAATACAAGTGACAATAAATCATTCAACTTCAATAAACTGATAATTTGTTTCTTATCTAATATTTAGCTATTTGATCAGATGGCCAGGTGGGTTGAAGAGAGGTAGATGGAGTTTATTTTAGATAAATGTGAGGTGCTGCATTTTGGAAAGGCAAATCAGGGCAGGACATATACACCTAATGGTAAGGTGCTGGGGAGTGTTGCTGAACAAAGAGACCTTGGAGTGTAGGTTTGTAGTAGCTTGAAGGTAGAGTTGCAGGTAGACAGAATAGTGAAAAACAGAAGATACATAGAAGATAGAAGCAAAAAGAGGCCATTCGGCCCTGGTGAGCCTGTGGAATTCATTACCACAGGAAGTAGTCGATGACAAAACATTGAATGTATTCAAGAGGTGACTAGACATAGCACTTGGGGTGAACGGGATTAAAGGTTATGGGGAGAAAGCAGGATTAGGCTATTGAGTTGGACGATTAGCCATGATCAGGAAGAATGGAGGAGCAGACTGAAGGCCATGAAGAAGGCATTTGGTACACCTGCTTTTATTTGTCAGTGCATCGAGTATAGGAGTAGGGAGGTCATGTTGTGGTTGTACAGGACATTGGTTAGGCCACTTTTGGAATACTGTGTGCAATTCTGGTCTCCCTATTATAGGAAGGATGTTGTGAAACTTGAAACAGTTCAGAAAAGATTTACAAGGATGTTGCCAGGGTTGGAGGGTTTGAGCTATAGGGAGAGGCTGAACAGGCTGGGGCTATTTTCCATAGAGTATCAGAGGCTGAGGGGTGACCTTATAGAAATTTACAAAATCGTGAGGGGCATAGATAGGGTGAATAGACAAGGTCTTTTCCTCAGGGTAGCAGAGTCCAAAACTAGAGGGCATAGCTTTGAAAGGGATTCAATGGACAACTTTTTCATGCAGAGGGTGGTGCTTGTATGGAATGAGCTGCCAGAGGAAGTGGTGGAGGCTGGTACAATTACAACATTTAAAAGGCATCTAGCTGGCTATGTGAATAGGAAGGTTTAGAGGGATATGGGCCAAATGCTGGCAAATGGGACTAGATTAATTTAGGATAGCTGGTCAGCATGGAAGAGCTGGGCCAAAGGGTCTGCTTCCATGCTGTACGTCTCTATGACTCTGTCAGTCAGGACAATCTGATCTTTCTTGATCATAGAGCAAACTGGATCTGTTTATTTGTACAGCATTCCTTGCTTAAGGGAAGACAACTCAAAGTGTCATTTAGGAGAATGAACAGTTACACTGAACAGCATGGGCAAAAGGAATGGGTTAGAATAGGTTGCTGAAGACAAAGTGAAAGAGGAGGTTTTTATAGAGGCAATTAAAAGTGGGGAAGAAGCTGGCTGGGTGGACAGGTCCTGAGGCTAAAATTATCATGGCAAAAGATTTGTTAATTATCACAGGAGCAAAGGGTGTATACAGAGGTATAAGTGAGGAATCAATTATCTTCACAACCCTCAATGCAACGATCACTAAATGGGGAGAGTTCAGAGGTGAATTTGAAAGTAAGGCTATGAGGAATTGATGGAGACTGGAAAGGATAGGGTTAACAGCAGGGTAGAATTTTGCAAAGGTGATGAGGAGGACCACAGAGACATAAAGTATTCATTGCAAACCAGCCGCTGTGGTAAGAACAATCCTTCCTGCAGATCACCAGAGCAGCAGGTAGGAGACAGTATTGCCCATTGGGAGTTAGGTTTGCTGCCACTGAAGCTTTTTTTTTACGATATGGATCTACAAGGCCACTTGGTCTGGTATGATAGAGGAAAACCACCTGCTAGTTTAATGAGGGGATGTTCTTGTCTTCAACAAGATATGTTTTGTTGCATATTAACAAACATTCCCAAGTTTCACTGCTTTGATGGACATTGTTACAGATGACAACTCCTACTCCCTTGAAATTTGAAGCTGTTGTCCCACCAAGCATGTAGAACATCACAGCAGATGAGGCTTAAGGCATTCATCAGAATTAACCCTTCACGCCCTTACACCTTTATACATGGACGCCAGCTAAAAAGTGTATTTGCAAAGTTGATTCTTGAGGTGATAACGGTATGGACCTGGCCTTTGAGAGCAAACCAGGGAGAGGGCAGGAAAAAGGTGGCAAATGTAAGGAGGTAGAGCATAACCCTGCCTATATATGTGCAAAAAGAGGCAACCAGAAAATGCCAAAGATCTCTATATTGTACCACGAACTGGAACAACTACTGATGAGGAAAGTATTGATCTGCCATTTTTCTTCTTGGACTGCCGACAGAATTCCTAGTTGCTGAGTCCTGTTATAAGCCCTTGTGTTATTTCTCTGAGTGTCTCTCTTTGTGGATATAAGATGAGAAATGTCAGGAAAGCGACTCAGAATATTTCCTCTCTGATCTTTAATGCTGTAACCAAGGGCCCGTACCTGTTATGTGTTAAGGGCCAGTGACGCTATAGTACAGGCTTATGAAAATGCAGGACAGCACAGCACGGATAACTACCAAATAAATCACACACACACTGCTTTACTCATTGATGAAATCTAACATTGTTACAATTGCACCCTCAAATAATCTCCTTCAATTTCGCTGCAGTCATCCAGGTTTTAGAGCATGTTCATTGCTAAGAATATAACTTGTAGAAAAAGTGGGAAATGCAGAAAAATTTTCTCCTGCATATCAAATCTGAACTGCCTGCACATTACTGCCAAGAACTCATCTGATATCTAAAAATATCCATCATTTTGGGGGAAATTCAAGATTGACGTGCAAATTTGTTGCTAGCTTGTTAAATACTCTTTTTTGGAACTACTTTGAAGATTCAGACTCCAAGGGCTGTTCAAAAACCAGATTAATATAAAATCTCAGAACAGTCCTGTGTTTGTATAGTGGAATTTCTCACTTACAATCCAAATAAATCCTGATGTTGATGCCTCTTTAATTTATGACAGCTCGGAAAACCCAGCAACGGTTGTGTACTGGAATATTAGAAATAAATACTGATCAGAATGCATAGGAGTATTATATTGCTGAGTTTTTTCCCCTAACATTTAGTTGTGTTTTAAGATTTTCCACAAATTCAGGTGAAGAAAAACGCTGAAGTCTGCAAAGGGAAAAATCTGGTGTAAATAATCCTTCCATTTTCCAAAAGATTAGTTTTTTTTTCCTTATCGTTCAATATATGCATAAATTTGATAAATATCTGATCCTTTCAATGAGACAGTCTTTTGTCGGGTTTAAGGTGGATGGAGGTGTCAGATTCAGTTGGAAATGTCAGATCAGCTTAATGTTATTTATTCTACTTGTTGCTCATCTTCATTATAGTTAAAGGGTAATCAGCCAAGATGTATAATCTGATAACGGAATCTGGGATCAAATGGAAGCATTGAAGAGTAAGGGGCTGAATTTTGAAAGCAACCCGCTTCCTCTTACCTCTGACCCCCATGACATCCCTCTGCCCATGATCCTCAGCCTGCAGGAAGAAGATAAAATGCCTTACCTTCTCCTCACTGGATCCCTCAAGACAGAACCTTCAATGACACACTTTAGGACCTAGAGGTTGACAGCCTCTGATTGGCAAACAGGTTCTGGTGACCTGTTGAGGCCTATGATTGGAGGAGAACTCAGCCACGTGTGCCTGTCAGCAATTAATGAGCTGATTAAGATGATGTGTTCTCTCATCGGGAGGTGGGGATGATATTCAATCACTGAATTGTTATAGTTCAGAAGGAAGCCATTTGGCCAATTGTGCCTGTACTAGTTCTATCACCTTGTGCCAGTTTCCTGACTTTTCCCTACATCCCTGCCAGCTATTTCAATCCGAATAATCTTCTAATACCCCCTTTGAATGTTTCCATTTGAACCTGCCTCCATCACACTTCCAGGCAACGCATCCTAACTACTTGCTTTGTAAAAAAAAATTCTCACATTGCCCTTGGTTCTTTAGCACATTACTGTAAGCTTCAGGGAATATTTTCATTGTCAGTTTAGACACAGACATATAAGTTAGATAGGATGTGTTAGCTGCCACGGAACACATTTGCCCCTGCACTTATAAAAGAACTGACAACATAAACGCCTTAGAGTTAAGGTCAGGTCCAATATTTCCATTTATTTGATGAAGAATATCCCTTGTGCCTTGTGGGAGAATCTCCAATCAGACAGATATGCAAAACTAAAAGATAGCTGCCACCAATGGATATGCAAGCTGGTGTCAGCTACAAGTGCACATGTTATTTCTGAAAATCTTCAAAGGAAGTTCATCACACACAACCAATACCACAACGAATTTTTATTGTGTAATTCAGCCGTGAACCACATGAATGAAAATTAATTTTAACCTTCTTTTCCTAATGAAAGCTTTTCAAATGCATAGTTTCCCAGAGTGTGCTTAACAGGTTTATGGCCATATTATGATTCATATAAAGCTGAAAATATGACAAGGGAGATATTGCTTTCATAGATATAAGATCAGGAATAGGTCATCACTGACTAGCGTAAGTATATTCTAGTGCATATATATCTATTCATATTTTAAATAAATGAACAATTTAAGGCATATTTGGTTTCCGAAATACTTCTTTCTTTTCATTGTCCTCCTGTAGAGACCACTATTTGGTGATGTATTATTCCAGAGACAATCTGATACCCGTCACACTGTAACCACATTCCCTGATAAACTGTATTATTGGCCCCATAATGCAATCTAGTAAGGCATCCAAATCAAACATGTCACTGATAGCAATGAAAACATATTCTGATGAAGGGTCTAGGCCTGAGACGTCAAGTTTTCCTGCTCCTATGATGCTGCTTGACCTGCTGTGTTCATCCAGCCCCACGCCTTGTTATCTTGGATTCTCCAGCATCTGCAGTATCTTTTATCTATGAAAACATAATGGCTTGGATTTGGGGTCAGGAATATCAGAAAAATGACCAGACCTCACAATGATTATGGAATAAATCGGATGGCGACTTCTGATAGCGAATTCAGTTGAACATGGAAATATAGAACCTCCAAATTTCCCTGCTTGTACACAAGCTCCACTACTCCATTACCTTACTGACATATTCTATGTAAAAACATATACAGGAGAAGAGGTTACAATGCCCACCCACCAGATACTCACAAAGCATACCAGATAAGCTAAGGGTATATTTATTAAAATGTAAGGAATCATTTAATGGTTTGATAAGTCTTTACTTTTGTAAGGCAACCTTTCTGGCCTGAAAATTTAATTTTACAACTGTAGAGTCTCACTTGTTAAAAATTTCAAAAACTATATATGCATATATAAATATATTAACTTTACCTTTCTTTTGGCAAGACTGAGCAATGAGACCAGTAAGCCTGACTTCAGTAGTGGGTAATTTGTTAGAGGGAATCCTGAAGCATAGGATTTACATGCATTTGGAAAGGCAAGTACTGATGAGGGATAGTCAACATGTCTTGGTGTGTGCGAAATCATGACTCGATTGAGTTTTTTGAGGAAGTGACCAAGACGATTGATGAAGGCAGAGTGGTGCATGTTATCCATATGGACTTCAGCAAGGTGTTCAACAAGGTCCTGCATGGTAGACTGATTATTAAGGTTAGATCATCTGGCGTACAGGGAGAACTAGCAATTTGCGTACAAAATTGGCTTGACGTTAAGAGACAGAAGGTGGTGGTGGAGGGTTATTTCTCAGACTGGAGATCTGTGACCAAAGGTGTGCTGCAAGGATCGGGATTGGGTCCACTGCTTTTTGTCACTTGTAAATGATTTGGATGTGAATACAGGAGGTATGGCTAATAAGTTTGCTGTCACCAAAATTTGTGGTGTAGTGGATAGTGAAGAAGGTCATCGCAGAGTACAAAGAGAGGCTGGTACAATTGTGACATTTAAAAGGCATCTGGATTGGTACATGAATAGGAAGGGTTTAGAGGGATATGGGCCAAATCCTGGCAAATGGGACTAGATTAATTTAAGACATCTGGTTGGCATTGACGAGTTGGATCAAAGGGACTGTTTCCTTGCAGTACAACTCTATGACTTTTTTTTAATCTCTCTTTCTTAGCCCCATTGTATTTTAATTTCTGTATATGACTTCACTTTGAGCTACATTTTCAAATCAATATTTCCTGATTTAGAATTTGTGCGGTTCAATCAGGATATTGTTCTGGTTGAAGAGATGTGTTTTGCTTACTCTGCTCACATATACCACAAATCTCCACAGAGAGTGCTGCACTGAAAATAACTTCTAAATGCTGTGGTATGTTATACTATAACATAACAGAAGTGGACACTTCAAAAGCTCACAAAATGTTTCTTGGTAGCTATCATTTTGAGGAGGTGATGGTGTCATGGTAATGTATTCCACAAACTCCAGGCCCAGTTTCCTGGGGACATTTCATGAAGGCAGACAGTGACATTCAAATTTGGTAAATCTGGAATAAAGAGCAGTTATAATGGCGATCCTGTAACCATTGTCAATGGTTGTAAAAGTTCACCTGATTCACTAATGTGCTTTCCTTATCTGATCTGGCCTAAATGTGACTCCAGCCCCGCAGCAGTGCGGTTGACTAATAACTGCCCCTGGGCAATTAGGGATAATCCATGAATTTTTTTTTCTATTCATTCACGGGATGAAGGTGTCACTGGCCAGGCAACATTTATTGCCCATCCCTAATTGCCCAGAGGGCAGTTAAGAGTCAACCGCATTGCTGTGGGTCTGGAGTCACATGTAGGCAGACCAGGTAAGGATGGCAGTTTCCATCCCTAAAGGACATTAGTGAACCAGATGGGTTTTTCAAACAATCAACAATGGATTCATGATCATCATTAGACTCTTAATTCCAGATAAAAACCGAAAGAACTGCGAATGCTATAAATCGGGAACAAAAACGGAAGTTGCTGGAAAAGGTCAGCAAGTCTGGCAGGTGAAGAAAAAAATCAGAGCTAACACTTCAGGTCTGGTGGCCCTTCCTCAGAATCCTTCTTCACTGATCCTGCCAGACTTGCTGAGTTTTTCCAGCAACTTCTGTTTTTGTTCTTAATTTGAGATATTTATTGAATTCAAATTCCACTATCTGCTGGGGTGGGATTCAAATCTGGGTCCCCAGAACATTATCTAGGTTTCTGGATGAACAGTCCAGCAATAGTACCACTAGGCCATTGCCTCCCCAAAGGGGTTGAAACACAGCTCAAGTTGAGTTAAGGTGCCAATATAAAGGCGGCATTGAGATTTGAACTGGAGAACCTCTTGATCTGTAGTCAAATGCTCTACCACTGAGCTATACCCCCAGCACATGTTACAATGCTGTCACAGCCAGCAATGCCTACATCCTGTGAATGACTAACAAAAACTATTTCTTCAATGCTAAGTGGAAAAACCTAGACCAATATCAGATGCCCATTAGTTTCCCAATAATTATACATGTCTGACCATTTTAGAAATAGTTGTCATGATAACATAGGATAGTTAGCACATTGACAGTGCTAAGCAAGCTCCAGGCCAAGAAAAAAATGCTCATTGGACTTTTAGGTTTTGCATTGAAACCTTTATTTAATATTTAGAACTTCAGAAAAAATATTCTACCTATCAAAACACAACGTCCAGAACAGCATATTTTTCACATACAGGGCCAGAAATGCACACAGTTGTCTGACTTTGAAAGTAGTGATGTCAATTTCTATTTGTGTCAAACTCTGCTGTGGGTTTCTGAGCTGCTCTGTTCATCCTGTACACAGTGGACCTGGCAGCAAGATTACACTAAGCACATTCAAACCATCTATTGCTGTCAGTTATTCCCACCAATTGCTGCTCAGATCCCCCGCTGCTGTGGTACTTAAGTGCCAAATTTTTCTCCCGGCCCCAAACTTCAGGAAAAACCTTCACTGTCAATTTATAGGCAGCGACCAGCCAAAAGGATGGCTGTAGTGAATGGAGATTTAAAAGCCAACAGTGCATTGGACCCCAGAATAGTCTTCTAGAAGGAAATATAGATACTGACTGGAGTGAGGATTGGTGACCACTGATCGACTGTACTGGTTGAGGTGAGAATAGTTGCAAAGAGAATTGATTCCTGGAATCTATTCACACAAAAAGTAATTTTAAAAAAATCTTTGACACTAACTCTAATCTCAGATCAGTGATTGTACTTTTTTGTTGTTTTTGAGATAGAACTTTAAAGGGCCTACAGTTTTTTTTAATTATTCATTTACGAGCTGTGCATATCGCTGACAGAGCCAGCATTTATTGCACCTTCATAATTGCCCTCCAGAAGGTCGTGGTGATTTGCCTTCTTGAACCACTGCGGTCCATGTGCTATAAAGAGTTACACAATGCCCTTAGGAAGGGAGTTCCAGGATCTTTTGAAGTGGCCACTTCCAGGACCCAATATCAGTGAAGGAACCGTGATATATTTCCAGTTAGGGTGGTGAGTGGTTTGGAGGGGATCTGTTTGGGGTGGCATTCCCATGAATCTGTTGCCTGGATGGTAGAGGCTAGAGGTTTGGAAAATGCTGTGAAATGAGCATCAGTAAATTAAATACAAGTATATATGAAACATGTGGGAGTAACCTCATCAGATTATTCCAACCTTCTCACAATTCATTACAATGAAGATGTTTCTCCTTAAATATATCCATTCATTTTATTTAACTAATTTTTTTGCTGTTACACTCTGATGTGACTTTACAGAATTATAGGACTGTTACAGAGCAGAAAGAGGCCATTTGGCCCATCATGCTAACACCAGTTCTATTATCTAGTGCTAATCTCCTGCCTTTTCTCCTTATCCCTGCACATCGTCTCTATCCAAATAATCATCCAACGCCCCTCTGGAATTCCTCAATTGAGCCTGGATCCATTATGTTTCCAGGCAGGGCATTCCAAACTGTAACTACTCACTGAATGAGAAACGGTTTTTGTCACATCATCCTTGCCTCTTTTGCACTTCACTGTCAATCCATGCCCTCTCATTCTTGTTCAGCTTCTCTCTATTTACTGTATCCAGCCCCACTCATGATTTTGAGAACCTCAGTCAGATCTCCTGTCAACCTAGGAGAACAAATTTCCATCTATCCTCATAACGGAAGTTTCTCATTCCTGGAACCATTCTTGTAAATCACATCTGCGCTCTCTCTCTAATGCAGTCACATCTTTTAGGTAATGTGATACCCACATTTGTAGACAATACTCCAGACGAGGCCTAATAATTGTCATGTATAAGTTCAACAGCACCTCCGTGCTCCTGTATTCTAAGCTCCTATTAATAAAACCAATAACACTGGATGTTTTATTAATTGCTTCCACCACCTTCAATGATCTGTGCATATACACACCTGGGTCCCTCTACTCTTGCACCTCCTATAGAATTGTACCCCTTATTTTGTATTGTCATTCAATGGCCTTCCGTCTAATGTGCATCACCTTACACTTCTCCATTGACCTTCATCTGCCACCTTTCTGCCCACTCTACTAGCTTGTCAATGTCTACAGTTCCACGCTGCCCTCCTTACAGCTTACAGTTCTTTCAGTTTTGTGTCATCTGCAAACTTTGAAATTGTCCCCTTCACACCAAGATCCAGATCATTAAGATATAATAGGTAAAGCAAGGGTCCCAATAGTGACCCCTGGAGAACTCCACTACAAACCTTCCTCCAGCCTGAAAAACATCCGTCAACCAATTACTCTCTGTTTCCTATCACTCAGCCAACTTTATATCCACATTGCTAATGTCCCTTTGATACCATAACCTATAACTTTTCTCTCCAGTCTGTGTGTTGCAATCTGTCAGATGCCTCTGGAAATCCATGTATACCACATCAGCAGTATGACCCGCATTGACCCTTTCTGTTACTTTTTCAATGAAGTTCAGCAAGCTACTTAAATGTGATTTCCTCTTTAGAAATCCATGCTGACTCTTCTAAATCAAATCGAGTTACTTGGTAAATCTCTTTATTATGAAGTATAGTCACTTGATCTATAGTCATGAAAACTACAGGCGTGAAATTGCCACAAAATTAACTGTCCAGTAGAGAGGGAATACACTTTAAAAAGGCAACACAAAATTATATTGAAATATGCAATTATTACAGATCACAATTTTTCAGCTGAGCTAATATTCCAAAAGGAGAGAAGGATTCGCATTTTTGGATCATTAAAATCTCTTCTGGAGTAGAATTGATCTGTATAAGAAGAACGGATTGCACGTGAGTTGGAAGAGGATTAACATACTGGAGGGGAGATTCACTTGAGCTGCCCAGGAGGATTTAAGCTAATAAGTGGCAGGGCAGGACCAGGGAGATAGTGAGAAAAGAGATTGGTCTGAGACTGGTGCAATAGGGAAAAGGAGCAAGTCAAACAGTCAAGGCAGGCAGGAACAAAGCAGAGAATGAGGTAGGACTAATAAACTAGACTGCAATTTTCAATGTACGATGCCTAACAAATGAGGCAGATGAACTCAAGCCATGGTTGGGAACACAGGGCTGGAATATCATAGCTACTACAGAGACATGGGTCAGGGACGGACAAGACTGGCAGTTTAATGTTCCAGGGTATAGATGCTATAGGAAGGATGGAAAAGGGGGCAAGAGGGGAGGGGGAGTGGTGTTTTTGATTAGGGATAACCTTGGGGTTATACTTAGGGAGGGTATTCCTGGGAGTCTGTCCAGAGAAGTTATTGGGTGGAACTGAGAAATAAGAAAGGAATGATCATCTTGTTGGGATTGTACTATGGACACCCCCAGTAGTCAGTGGGAAATTGAGAAACAAATATGTAAGATCTGAGTTATCTGTAAGAATAATGGGGTGGTAATGGTAGGGGATTTTAACTTTCTAAACATAGACTGGTACTGCTGTGTGTTAAGGACTTTGATGGAGAGGAATTTGTTATGTGTGTACAAGAAAATTTTCTGATTCAGTATGTGGATGTACCTTCTGGAGAAAGTGTTAAACCTGACCTACTCCTGGGAAATAAGGCAGGGCAGGTGACTGAGGTGTCAGTGGGGAAGCACGTTAGGGCCAGAGACCATAATTCTATTAGTTTTAAAATAGTGATGGAAAAGGTTAGACCAGATCTAAAAGTTAAACTTCTAAATTGGATGAAGGCCAATGTTGACTGTATTAGGCAAGAACTCTCAAAAGTTGATTGGGAGCAGATGTTTGCATGTAAAGGAGCGGCTGGAAAATGGGGAGCCTTCAAAAATGAGATAACGGGAGTCCAGAGAGAGTACATTATTATTAGGGTGAAGGGCAGGGCTGGTAGGTGTAGGGAATGCTTAATGACTAGAGAAATTGAGGTTTTGGTCAAGAAAAAGAAGAAAGCATATGTCAGGTATAGACATTAGGAATTGAGTCAATCCCAAGAAGACTAAAAAGGCAGTAGGAGTATACATAAAATCAGGACGGCAAAAAGGGGTCATGAGGTAGCTTGGGAAATGGGATTAAGGAGAATCCAAAGGGATTCTACAAATACATTAGGGTCAAAAGGGTAACTCAGGAGAGAATAGGGCCCCTTGAAGATCAGGAAGGCCACCTATGTGTGGAACCGCAGGAGATGGGAGAGATACAAAATGACCATTTTACACCAGTGTTTACTGTGGAAAAGGATATGGAAGATAGAGAACATGGGGAAATATATAGTGACATCTTGAAAAGAGGAGGAGATGCTGGACATCTTAAAATGCATAAAGGTGGATAAATTCCCAGGACCTGATCAGATATATCCAAGAACTCTGCAGGAAAGTCGGGAAGTGATTGCTGGGCCCCTTGCAGAAATATTTAAATCATCGATAGCCACAGGTGAGGTGCCGGAAGACTGGAGGTTAGCTAATGTGGTGCCACTATTTAAGAAAGGTGATAAGGAAAAGCCAAAGAACTATAGACCGATGAGCCTGACATCATTGGTGGGCAAGTTGTTGGGGGGGATCCTGAGGGATAGGATTTACTGTATTTGGAAAGGCAGGGACTGATTAAGGTTAGTCAACATGGCTTTGTGTGTGGGAAATAGTGTCTCACTAATTTGAATTTTTTGAAGAAGTAACGAAGAGGATTGATGAAGGCAGAGTGGTGGACATGATCTATAAGGACTTCAGTCAAGTGTTCGACAAGGCTCATTATGGTAGACTGGTAAGATCACATAGAATTACAGCGACAGCTAGCCATTTGTTTACAAAACAGGTTTGAAGGTAGGAAACCGAGGGTGATGGTATACGATTGCTTTTCAGGCTGGAGGCTTGTGACCAGTGGTGTGCCACAAAGTTTGGTACTGGGCCCACTGCTTTTTATCATTTATATAAATGGTTTGGATATGAACATAGAATGTATGGTTAGTAAGTTTGCAGTGACACCAGAATTGTAGGTGTAGTGAACAGTGAAGAATGTTACCTCAGAGTACAACAGGATCTTGATCAGATGGGCCAATGGGCCAAGGAGTGGCAGCTGGAGTTTAATTTAGATACTTAATGGTAATGTCCTGGGTAGTGTTGCTGGACAAAGAGACCTTGGAGTGCATGTTCAGGGCTCGTTGAAAGTAGATTCGCAGGTAGATAGGATAGTGAAGAAGCTGTTTGGTATGCCTGCCTTTATTGGTCAGTGCGTTGAGTGTAGGAGTTGTGAGGTCATATTGTGGCTGTACAGGACATTGGTTAGGACCACTTTTGGAATACCGCGTTCAGTTCTGGTCTCCCTGCTAAAGGAAGGATGTTGTGAAACTTGAGAAGGTTCAGAAAAGATTTATAAAGATGTTGCCAGGGTTGGAGGGTTTGAGCTATAGGGAGAGGCTGAATAGGCTGGGGCTATTTTCCCTGGAGCATCGAAAGCTGAAGGGTGGCCTTACAGAAGTTTATAAAATCATGAGGGGTATGGATTGGATAAATAGCCAACATCTTTTTCCCCAGCGCCACGGAGTCCAAAGCTAGAGGCCATAAGTTTAAGGTGAGAGGAGATAGATTTAAAAGGGACCTAAGGGGCAACTTTTTTACACAGTGTGGTGAGTGTATGGAATGACCTGCCAGAGGAAGTGATAGAGGCTGGTACAATCACAATATTTAAAAGGCATCTGGATGGTTACACGAATAGGAAGAGTTAGGAGGGATATGGGCCAAATGCTGGCAAATAGGACTAGATTAATTTAGGATATCTGGTCAGTATGAATGAGTTGGATCTGTTTCCACATTGTACAGCTCTATGACTCTATGACAAACTTCAAACAAGCATTTTTTTTTGCTGCTGAAGAAAGCTTCCCAGTTATGAAGAAAATCTTAAAGATGAGGATTATAAGCGATAATTTTCGTAATGCTAATTCAACTTAAGAACTAAATACAAAAGCCAAGTTCGTCAGGTGGTGAAAATTTCAAGTCAAAATCGAAAATGCTCGACAGACTCAACAGCATTTGAAGAGAGAAAAAGAACAAGTAAATGGTTCAAGTTGATGACCTTTCATCAGAAAAGTTCCAATCGGAGAAGGGGTCAGAAGGAGGGCTCCAAATGGAGCGACAACCCTGGAGTAGAGTAAAAGGGCCATCTGAGAGGGGTGTACTCCTCTCTAAAAAGAGACTGCAGAGGCAAAGGTGAAAAAAAAGGAGTTCAGCATCAGGCCAGGTTCAAACTCCATTGAAGTGGGAGCATCAAGGATGGAGCTTAGGCTGTTCCAATGACATGGTCATTGATGATGAGAGAGGGACAGTTGCAGTTCTGCTGAAAGTCTGGACAGACCAAATATAGAAAGAATTGTTCTCCTTTTTTGGGGGAATCTAGAACCAGGGGATACATTGTCAGCATCCCGGATGGACTATTTCGAACAGAGATGAGACAAGACTTCTTCACTCAAAGAGTAGTGAACCTGAGGAATTCTCTACCATAGAAGGTTGTGGATGCCAAGTCACAGAATAAATTCAAGAAAGAAATAGAAAAACCTTTAGGTTGTAAAGGCATTGGAGATATAATCGAGAAAGTGGAAATGTAGCATTGAGATAGGAGATCAGCCATGATTGTATTAAATGGTGGAGCAGGCTCAAAGGGCTGAATGGCCTACTCTTGCTCCTCGTCTCTATGTTTCAGTGTGTAC
Source organism: Ginglymostoma cirratum (assembly GCA_024137785.1). Classification (NCBI taxonomy): domain Eukaryota; kingdom Metazoa; phylum Chordata; class Chondrichthyes; order Orectolobiformes; family Ginglymostomatidae; genus Ginglymostoma; species Ginglymostoma cirratum. The sequence continues at coordinate 727,971 of JAHRHZ010000026.1, read as the reverse complement.
AGAAGTGATGTTGTCAAATCTACTGAGTATTTGCAATGTATTATTGTTTCAGATTTGCAGTTGTTTACTGTTGTGACAGTTTTGTATTGTTGCAGGGATATCTGGTGGCAGTTAAATGCTACCATCTTAACAGTTTTACAAATTACGTTTGTTAAAAATAATTTTCCATCATACAGTCACACTCAAACAGATTTGAGATCAATAAATGGTCATTATACTGTGGACATGTGGAAAAAGAGAAATTATAACTCCAGCTTTGTTCCCCAGCCATTACTTAAACATGAAATAGTGCTCTTGTTTCACATTGTTTCTGTGTGGCACTGGAAGGACCTCTCTCATTCAGCTCTTCTCAAGGCTGAAATATTGAGTGTTTTTTTCTCTCAGTTAGCTTAATTCCCTCAGGCTACGCTCCAGCTTTGTGCTTCTGCAGCACTTTCAGAGATTGATGATGGATCAAAATGCAGGACTCAAGGAGGGGGCCTAACTCGAGTATAAAGTACTTTCTGAACAATTTTCCAGGCGTGTACTGTGCTGATTTTGTACTCACATGTTTGCACATGCTTCACACCTGCTCCATAAGCACAGAATGTGAACATTAACAAGCATTCCCTGAGTTCAGTAGGTGTTAATATATTCTATCAGTCCAAGCACATGCAATTCCAAACAGTGCCTTGACAATGACTGGCTAATGATACAACCAGTGCCATCCAAAACTGGATGGAAAATAGTCAATACAGAACTATAAACGTCTCAGAAAACTCCATATAAAGTTGTTTTAAATTTGATTTCTACAGAATGGCAATCAGTGGCATGTTTAATCTATTCGGATGTCATTCAATTTTGAGAAATAAAGGAACCTTAAAACAAATCCAGCACAAGACTTCTCAAAGAGGAGGTCATGACCTGGTGGTATTACCATTAGAGTGTTCCTGCAGAGACCCAAGTAATGTTCTTGGGGCCTGGGTTCAAATCCTACTGTGAGAGATGGTGAAATTTGAAGTTTAAGATTAAATCTGGAATTTACAGCCTCATGATGACCATGCACCAATTGTCAGGAAAAACCCCTCTGGCTAACTGCCATCCTTGTCTGGTTTAGCCCACATGTGACTCCAGGCCCACAGCAATGTGGTTGATTCCTAACTGTCCTCTGGGAAATTAGGGATGGGCAATAAATGCTGGCCTGGCCACTCAGGCCGTCATCCCATGAAGAGGTTAAAAAAAGAAAGTTCACAATCTATAAAAATATTATCTTGCCCACTGGTCATAACAATGATTGAAGATTTATGGAAAGATCCATCATCCCTTGAATAAGAGATAAATGAGAGCAGTTTTTTTCCAGTTAGAAATTTTGTATAGGTGAATATTTGCTTCTGCGAGGTGAAGTGCTGAAAATGATTGCTTGAAAGCACTTCTGAAATATGGCCACTTCTGTAATGTATGAAACTTGTTACCCTGTTAGGGCACAGTAAGCTCCCACAAACATCAGTATGATGAAAACCAGACAACTTGCTTTTGTGAAGTTGTTTGAGACATAAATGTTGGTCAGGGGACTCATCCTCAAAATAATGGGATTCTTTTATGCCCACTTGAGAGAGCAGATGAGGGCTTGGCTTAACATCTTGTCTGAAATAATACCCAATAGATTGCTCATCATTACCAAGTGCATTGTTAAAATCCTTTGCGAGATGTGCTGCATTACACTGCCATAGGTTGTCTTTCACTAAAGAATCCATATTTAATTTTGGACGCATTTCAAATACTCCTTAATTCTCTCTTTGACCTTTAAATCTACCTGGTACAAAAGTACGTGAATGTAATCGACAACATTTCAGGATGGACTGACAGCTGGATAACATAAGGCACAGAAGACAGTGCCAACATTTAAAATGTCTGTAGATTCTAAGAAGTAGAAAGTAATGTTATGATTCATGAACCTGGAAGATAATTCATTTGAAGCGATAATTTGTAACATCCCTTTGCAGTGCCAGATTTAAAGAAGAGCACACAAATTCTATAGTAGCCTGACAGTTAACCTCAACTACAGAATAAATCAATACTTGTCTGCACCGAGTCCCAGAGCTGCCAGGGACTGTGGTGCCTCTCAGCACAAAGACCCCCATTCTCGCAGACAGTTTCTGTCTATAAAAGTTGGCAGTGGTGTTTTGTGGTTTCAGAAGCAATCAAGGACTGACAGGCTGAGCTGCGTGGGACAAAGCAAGCCTGCTGGGAGGGCAGAGGTAATTTTTCCCCACAGACACTCGCTATTCCCTTCAGACCAATGGCTTAAAAGTTCCAAATGTGCAAAGTCTCGAATAATCTCATAAGTGTTTATGATTCAGTAAACTGGGTGCTGTGAGATTACGAGTCAGCAACAGTCAAACCATAGGACAAAAGAAATGTTTCACTCTCTACCGCTTGAAATGGTTTTATTTCTCTCATTAAGATCCCACTGGACTTTACACAAGTTGATAAGAAATTTCTTTCGTTATACTACTTCAAAAAGTACAAAGGTGAAAGCAGTTCAGAGATGTGTAAAGCAACTTGTTTTAAATAGAAAAATAAATAGACAGAAGTGATTAAATTAGAGAACATTTGCACAGCTCATCTCATCCTTAATAGGTTACAATAGCAAAATCTAAAAAAGTGACGTTAAAATTTATTTTTCACCAAATTGATCAAATATGCTCATTAGGACCACAAACACAATGAACATTGCTATCAGCATCATAGGAGCAGGAAAACTTGACGTTTCGGGCCTAGACCCTTCATCAGAAAAATCATTTTTTCTGATGAAGGGTCTAGGCCCGAAATGTCAAGTTTTCCTGCTCCTGTGATGCTGCTTGGCCTGCTGTGTTCATCCAGGCCCACGCCTTGTTATCTCGGATTCTCCAGCATCTGCAGTACCTTTTATCTCTGAACATTGCTATCAGTTGATTTAATTTGGTTTGATTCGGTTTATTGTCACTTGTATCCAAGTGCAGTGAAAAGCTTTGTTTGCAAGCAGTACAGGCAGATCATAGTAAGCACAGACACACAGATCATAGTGTGCTTGGATAGAGTGAGGCATACAAGTTACACTGCACAGGAGGAGCGCAAAGTGAGATCAACATTAATAAGATCAACATTATTTGAAGTTAGAGAGGTCCATTCATCAGTTTAAGGAAAAATCTCTTCTTGAACCTGTTGGTATGTATAACCTTTTCTCTTTGGGAACCAATTTTATTACATTACAAAGAGGGTAACTTTACGCTGAATCATATGCGCACACTTGGTAATTTTAAGCTTCCCATTGCAACACATTATTATTGACATCCCTCACTTTACTTCACTGTTTTTCAGCCTGCCTTCCGAGGTAATGCTCAACATCCTGCCGTTGTAACATCTTCCACACCATTCAGCTCCTGCAAATATCAGAGTCATTGGCTCTCCATGAAAAACTGTTAACAGGATACGAGCTCCATAGAATACTCTGTTTGCATCATCTTGCACATTTTAACCTGGAAACATCCAGTTTACCTGGTCACCTCATCCTCGCAGCCTCATCTGTCTATCATAGGTTGTAGCATATACACCTTGGACATCATCTCCACTGTAAATCACTACCAACTCTTCTCTCCCTTCATCTTTTTCTGCTGTACCTGATAGTTTGAGTATAATACTGTTTCTTTTGAAGCCAATATCTAGTGCTGACATTTTCTCCTTCTTGGTCAGTTTTCTGTTTGCAAAGAAAACCTAAATTGAAATGTGTGGCAAAAAACATTCATTTCTTGTCTGTGCTTGGCATCTACCAGCACGTGACTGGTTCACTCATACTGCATCGTGAAAAACTCCGTCAGACAAAAGATACAGAAGCTTGAACACATAGGTTCAAGAACAGCCTTTACCCTGCTGTTATTAGACTGATGGAATGATCTCTCTAAATTCAAATGAGATTGATCTTGCTAATGTTGATCTTGCTTTGTGCACCTCCTGTGCAGCCGTAATCTTTTATGCCTCGCTCTGTCTAAGCAGTCTATGATCTGTATGTCCTTGTACGTTATGATCCGCCCATAAGACCATAAGACCATAAGACATAGGAGTGGAAGTAAGGCCATTCGGCCCATCGAGTC
>JAHRHZ010000026.1:688598-723762 GCA_024137785.1 Ginglymostoma cirratum | reverse complement strand
TTATAAAGTCTCAGAAGCACATCGCTGCTTTTATATTCCAACCCTCTTGAGATAAATGACAACATTCCATTCGCTTCGCTACTGCTTGCAAACAAAGCTTTTCACTGTGCTGAGGTACACGTGACTACAATAAATCAAATCAAATCAAACACATGCTTGACTCTGCTGTGACTTACATAAGTTTAAATTTTAAACCATTAATAAAATACCAACAGTATGACTACCTGAAATGTCTTGAACTGCAGACTAAAGTTTTAGCGACATTGAATGCTTTGCTTTGGGTTCTATCCAGTAATAGCTTGATTGTGGTGCTCGAACGGACATTTGATTAGTTTGCTGCTGGACTAACAGTTTACCACTTTGTAGCCGCAACTGCCCCACCAAACACTCATTCCCTTTGCAAGGTCACCGTAGACATTTCAGACTGTGTCCATGAATCTAACCATCGCTCTTTGATATTCAATGGTGTCAGCATCACTAGATCCCCCACTATCCACATCCTGGAATTACTATTGACCAGAAATTGAACTGAATCAGCCATATAGATACAGTGGCTACAGGAGCAGGCCAGAAGCTGGGAATACTGCAGCGAGTAACCCACCTCCTGACTCCTCAAAGCCTGTCCACCATGCACAAGGCACAAGTCAGGAGTGTGATGGAATACTCCCCACTTGCCTGGATGAGTGCAGCCCCAACAACACTCAAGAAGTCTGACACCATCCAGGACAAAGCAGCCCACTTGATTGGAAACACATCCACAAGCATCCATTCCCTCCACCACCTGTACTCAGTAGCAGCAGTGAGTACCATTTGCAGAAATTCACCAGGACTCCTTCGATGACACCTTCCAAACCACGTCCACTTCCATCTAGAAGGACATGGGTAGCATAGGAAAACCACCACCTGTAAATTCCCCTTCAAGCCACTCACCATCCTGACTTGGAGATATATCACCGCTCATTCATCGTTGCTGGGTCAAAATCCTGGAATTCACTCCCAAAGAGCATTGTGGGTCTACCTACAGCACATGGACTGCAGCAGTTCAAGAAGGCAGCTCACCATCACCTTCTCAAGAACAGCTAGGAATTGGCAATAAATGCTGGCCAGCCAGTTCTGCCCACACCCACCGAGTGAGTAAAATAACTGTTGACCAAGTCAAGCGATTTCATATCCCTCCAAACAGCTGGTTGAAAAGGCCAACAGGTTGGTGACTGTCTTCCCAGCTAGTAAATGCAATTAGACCTAAAAAATGGAAAAACAATGTATTGTTCTAAAACATGGAAGAAAACTGTATATTCCTGAATGAATCACTGAATCATTAATAATCAAATCATTGAAACTATTTACAAAGATACTTACAAACTTCCAAGACACATTGACTTGGCCTGTTTATTTTTAATTAAAATTTTTAATCAAATGATTTTCAAATGCTATTAAGCAATACTGTATTGTAAAGATGGATGTGTAGTAAAGAATCATGTCCCATCTGCTGCATGTGTGCCATGTAATTATAATTTAGGAGATGCCATTAAGTGGAGATTAGGAATATAAGAATGCAAGAAATCAGAGCTGGAGTCTGTCTTCCAGACCTTCAAAAGCGAAGGGCAAAAATGCCATAGTCCCACTCTGTCATCAGAGATGCACAACTGGTGGTGTGTCTAACCTGAGGGTCCTTTGTGATAACCTCAGCCAGTGTAAGAATTGAACCCACATTGCTGGCATCACTCTGCATTGCAAACCATCAATCCAACCATCTGAGTTAGCCACCTTCACAAGTGCTCTGCTATTAAGTGAGAGCATGAATGACTTTCTCCTTCACTATCCAAAATCACTAAATTGTCTTAAAAGTCCAAAAATCTATCAACTTCTGTCTTGAATATAATCAACAATTGAGCTTCCACAATTCCAAGGTATAGAATTCCAAAGAGCTGTAGTTGTCTGTGCAAATAAACTTCTTCTTGAATTGGATGATCCTCTATTGTGAGCCCAACTGCACCCCCTCTCCCCAGCCCTTGAGGAGGGTGAACATTTTCCCAACATTTACCCAGTCAAGAGGTTTATATATTTCAGTGAGATTGCCTCTGAATCTTCAAAGCGCCAGGGAATTTAATTGAACCCATCAGATGAAAACCACAGAAGGCTGGGCTGTTGAAATACCCAAAGATTTTAGGCATCCTGTAAACAACAGGATTCTATTGCTTATTTTCCTGATTTGTCTGCAAGGTTTCACCAGTGGCATCTTTCTTTGGGCCTTAATGAATGGACAATAAATGCTGGTGTAGTCAGCAACGCCCACCTCACAGAAATGAATAATTAATTATTGCGCTTTTAACGCACAAATACTTATCACAATCCCAAAGGGGGCTTTAGCTCCACCAAAGGTGCCATGGGACCAGGTCTAAAGGGAATCCTCTGTTCTTCAAAGATGCACCCTGGCTACCCACAAGAAATGCACTTCAAACAGACCTGCTCTTAGTTGGTGTAACCCCCCAACACAATGGTTCTACATTCTAGGAATTCCAGTTTTATTGGGCATGTAAAAGAACTTAAATGGCTGATTATCTCCAGGAACTGCAAATACGCCATCTATAGAACAGCCCTCATCCCATTTCACATGAAAGTGAGAGATACTGTGTTCAGTGGTTAGACTCAAGATCCCAGGCTTCTTACAAAATTTTAACCACAATAAAGATACGTTATCAATTCTCCAATAACTGTCAATATCCCCCTGTTGGATATGCTTATTTTAGTTATGAGAGGTAACAAGGTGTAGAGCTGGATGAACACAGCAGGCCAGGCAGCATTAGAGGAGCAGGAAGGCCGACGTTTCGGGTCTGGACCCTTCTTCAGATGCAGCTGGTCTGATGCTGCTTGGCCTGCTGTAGATAACTCGTTATCTCAGATTCTCCAGCATCTGCAGTTCCTACTATCTCATTTTAGTTATCTTTTCTTTCTTTTACAGACCAGCAAAAGCTTTTATTGTTTGTTTTCATATTTCTCATTAGCTTTCTCTCGTACTCCAAAAATTCCCTCCTTAGTCTAGTGTTTCTTGTGTGGTGTTCCAATGGTTTTTGGGGGTGCACTTCTCAATGAAAGAGACATGGCTAGATCCGAGGACACTTTGGTAAGTATTTATTTACATATATCCTAGACCAGCCTGAGCTCTGGGCTGTTGCTCCCTCTTTTAGAGTCTCTACACCTTGCTGTGGTCAAGCCATTGTCAGTGACACAGCTTCATTTGCACATGTTCAGTAATTAATCTTTTACTTTACATTCATCATTCCTTTAATCATTTTTTTTGTTTCTAATATTTTCTCAGTTCTCCGCCAACAACTACACTTTGCAGCATTGCATCAACTTTAGTAGTTAGCCACACCTTTCATAGAATCTTTCAATCATACCATCATTGAGAGATACAGATCATTAGAAAGATTGAATAATAGATTATAGAACACAGACAGACACACAAACAGACAGAAAGTCACACTGACAGACAAATAGACAACAAGTTACTGCAACAGACAGGCTGACAATTAGACACACACAAACCAAAAGTCACAGTGAAAGACAGACAAACACATTAGACACAGACAGAGCATCACACTGACAGACAGGCAGGCATGTTAGACAGACGGACAGCACATCACACTAACAGACACATTAGATATAGACACAGACAAACAGAAAGTCATACACGTATATAGACAGATAGACACACATGACACACTGACAAATAGATAAAAAGACACACAGATAGAAAAATGGATAGACAGGTAGGTAGACAGACATGTTGGGCACACAGTGAAATAAACAGATGAATAGACAAATACATTAGGCACTTGACAGTTTGGATTTTTTTTCTAACAGTAATGAGCTATGAAACAATTCATACAATTACAGACATTATGTGAACTGGAACAACCTAAATTCTGACAAAGGATTTCAGAAAATCCATACAGCAAAGGAATGCCATATTAACCAGTTACAAGGACATGCCTGAAAGTGTGATTTGAGATAGTTGATATATCTATCATCAACAGGGTTTTCTGTAATTGAATAAAGTTCCCTACAATATGTCACCACAATAGGGCACCAGCTAATTGCACTGTGTTTGACGAATGATATAAACAGAGAAAAGAGAATTAGTACAATGCTGGTACTGTTTTCCGAACCAACCAAAGAGACAAGTAAATGATAAAAATTGCATGTTGCTTAAAATTAATGTGCTGTCTCAGAAGCAATGTTGCAGCAATAAAACATTGTAAAAAGAGCTACAGGATAAATAAAGCAATATTTTATAGAATAAGAAGATCAAACTTCCAGACAATTTAAAAATATAAGGCACAAATGGTGATTTAGCAATTGACGTTAAGCCCTTCCGTGTGGGGAATAGCATTTTTTTTTGTGCTTGACGCCAACTCGAACTGATGGCACCGAACTCCTGATGACTCCATACAGTAGAAATTGGAACACTGTCAGTACAAGGTTCAAGAGTGATCATTTCTCAACATTCTTAAAGCAATTGCATTTTTAGGTCTTCCTGATGATTAAGGTGTGAAATAACGATCTATGTTGGTGATGTGGAAAGCACGGAGTTGGGGATTAAGCAACACTGTCAGACACATATAAAATGAAAAAAACTCGTATTTACATAGTGCCTTTCAAGAATATCAGATGTTCAAAGCACTTTACAGGCAACGAAGTAATACCTTTGATCTCTATTTCTGAAGTGTATTCACTGTTGTAGTGTAGGAAATGCAAATTTGTCCACAGCAAACTCTCCCCAGACAGTAATTTGGATAGATAATGTGTGTGTTTGTGTGAGACAGAGTGGCCAGGGCATCGGGAATACACAGTTCTTCTTAAAAATCGGACCATGGCATCTTTTACATTTCACTGAGAGATGGATGGGATCTCAATTTAATGTGTCGTGCAAAGAGGTTGCATCACCGAGAAGGCAGCACTGTGTCCATTTACAGGGGAATATCAGCCTTGATTCTTGCCCCTCGAAATGGAGTGGACCTGACACATAAACCTTGTGAGTGAGATGCCAGAGTACAAACTACTAAAATGGAGATATACTCTGTACCCCACCCCCAATGTGAATTACTGCGTATGCATTCGAGATTCATAAATATTTTTCAGTCATCAGCAATAGCATCTTTCACCATGGTGCATTTCCAGTTCGAACAAAATATAAACTAAAACTCACTGAGAAGCGAATTTGGGTAAAAGTTTTTATTTTCTTTTTAGTGATAGAACGCAAAGATAACCTGCCTGATATATTGAGATGCAATTACTACAGCTAGTCAGAGAAATATTCTATTAGTGTGTCTTTTATTAGTTTACATAATCCTCCACCATCATATGCATTATTATCTGAAACCTGGCAGCCAAAGTCTTGAGATTGGCTCCGATAGATATAAGTATTTTCATAGATAACCAATACACATGCTCAAAGAAATATCAAAAAGGAAAAGGGATATGATTATCAGTAACACACAAAATAAACGTGGAGCATCATTCTCCAAAAATAGTTCTCATAAATCAAAAGCATAAGGTTAAAAAAATGAATGAATTCCATTTCTGTTAGGTACACATGCCCTCTTTCCAATCTTTTGATGATACATAGCTCGAGAATTTGTTCTTAAGTAACCCTAAAATAAGGTTGAACTAACACATGAATTTCAGATATGAAATTTTAAAATAACAAGGTACTTCCATTGAACACAAATCAAAAGTCATTGGTCAAGTAGGAAGAGAATTGGAATGGGGCTGCATGGAGGAACTGCAATATAATCATTGCAGGCAATTGTTTAAAGGAAATATTTTCTAATGTCAATTGTGTCTGTCCTTTATTCAATAGTGTTTACTTAATGAAAATAAATGATGAAAGAGGACAGTTTGCTTGGTCAGAGAAATTTTCATTTATGAAATACTGTAGAATCAAAAGTGTCAGTGTTCTGGTTAACTTATAGGACTTCTGTAATATCTTCCTAAGATGTTTTTTGCTTATTCATTAACAGAATGAGGCCATTGCTGGCCAGGCAGCATTTATTGCCCATCTCTAATTGAGAGTCAGCCACATTGCTGTAGGTCTGGAGTCACATGTAGGCCAGACCAGGTAAGGATGGCAGTTTCCTTCTCTAAAGGACATTAGTGAATCAGATGGGTTTCTCCGACAATTGACAATGGATTTGTGGTCATAATTAGATTCTTAATTCCACATATTTTATTGAATTCAAATTCCACCATCTGCCATGGTGGGATTAGAACCCACAGCCCCAGAATGTTATCTGGATCTCTGAGTTAACAGTCCAGCAATAATACCACTAGGCCATTGCCTCCCCACATGATAAGAAATTATTTTGACCTAGGTATTGCAATAACACAGGCCTCTTACCTACGCTCACATTCAAACAATAGCTTTTAGCCGCGAGACTTTACAAAGGATATTACAAATATGCTGCCCTCTATTGGGCAGAACTTACTATTGGAGTCACCCTCCAATATTCAAGGTTCAATACCATCCCAACTTCAATCAAGCTTAACATGACATGACCAAGAAGCCATGACAATCTAGGTGCTGGATCCACACTTTATAATGTAGTCTCCAAACCATTTTCAAGTTTAACTATCCTGAAAGAAACAGTTGGAACAGATCCAGAAGGTATCTTGCCAATTTACTCAATAGTATATCTTAGCAAATATATTATATTTGCAGCGCCGGTTTTATTTTATTCACTCACAGTATTCGGGTGTCGCTGGCTGGGCCAGCTTTTATTGCCCTTCCCAAGTTGCCCCTTGAGAAGGTTGTGGTGAGCTGCTTTGAACTGCCATAGTGCTGTATGTAGACCCACAATGCCCTTAGGCAGGGAGTTCATCTTTTGGACAGACTGCAGGGGGACAGCATTATCTGTCCAGGGGATGCCCACTTTAAATGTGACTGCTTTTCAAAACCCACTGTCAGGAACTGACAACTGCACTCTCAGGGCACCAACGGTCTTTTTATTTATATCTACTCATTCCCTACTGCCTAAGGTAAAAAAATTTATTAAACACCTTGAATACATTTAATGCTGAGTTAGATAGATTTTGCAATCAACAAGGGAGTCAAAGATTATAGGGATGGGAAGGAAAGAGAATTGAAACCATGATCAGATTATTGAAAGATTAAAAGGCCAAATGGTCTACACCTGCTCCTAATTTCTGTGATTCTCTTTGCAACGGTACGCTCTTTGGCCTCCAATTCACTTTCTGAGTAGCTTATTTCCCCTTCAGTTTTCTGGGTCTCTTCAGTGAAATAAAAAAGCACCATCTCAAACATTTTAATGCGGGAGGTCGCACAAACACGATCTTTCCATTTCCCTTTCAAATCTGCTGCAGCTGATTTGTTCCTTATATCTTGGGATTCTCAGTTAGATTTACCTCTCCTGACCAAAAGGAACTATCCTCCATTCAATAAAAGTTGGAGTTTGCTTTGATGGTCCAATTCCCAGTAATATAACATGCCCAGAGTACAAACAGAAATCTTAATCACAGTATCTATCCTACTGAATACATCACAGTCCATCCACTCATTGTTTATACCTCAGAAAGTGGCAGCATTGTAGCGCCATCAGACCATGATCCTAAATGAGTAAACAGGTTTATTAATAATTGAAAAGCAGCAATAATAGCAAAATCAGATTGCAGATATTTACTGGGCATATCTAATGCTCCTTAAATATTTAAAATAATGAACAACTGTGATTACAGAGTCATAAAGTCATAGAGTCACACAGCATGGAAACAGAACCTTTAGTCTGACAAGTCCATGCCGACCATGTTTCCAAACTAAACCAGTCCCATCTGCCTGCACTTGGCCCATATCTCTCCAAGCCTTCCCTATTTGTGAACTTATCCAAATGCCTTTTAAACATTGTAACTGTACCTACATCCATCAGTTTCTCTGGAAGTTCATCCCACACACAAACCACTATCGGTCGAAAAAAGTTGCCCCTCATGTCCTTTTTAAATCTTTCTTCTCTCACCTTAAAAATATGCCCCTTAGTTTTGAACTCCCCCACCTTCGGGTAAGGATCCTTATCATTCATGTTATCAATGCCCTTCATGATTTTATTAACTTCCATAACGTCACCCCTCAACCTCTCACACGCCAATGAAAAAAGTCCCAGCCTTTCAAGTTTATTTTTATATCTCAAACCCTCTATTCCTGGCAACATTCTGGTAAATCTTTTCTCAACCCTCTTCAGTTTAATAATATCGTTGCTATAACAAGGCGAGCAGAACTGCACACAGAGCTCCAGGAGAGGCCTCACCAATGTCTTGTACAGCCTCAACATGATGTCCCAGCTACTTTAATCAAAGATCTAAGCAATGAAGGCAAGCATGCTAAATGTCTTCTTAACCCACCCTGTCTACTTGTGATGCAAATTTCAAAGAAGTTTGTGCCTGAACCCCTCGGTCTCTGTTCAACAACACTACCTAGGGCTCTACCATGAATTATATAAGTCCTGTACTCGTTTGCTTTACCAAATTAAATTCTATTTGCCACTCCTCAGCCCATTGACCCAGTTGATCAAGATCTCTTTATTCTTCAGTTCTTGATAATCTTCTGTCTTGACTGAGCTGAAGGAAGACAAATTTGGAATTATTTTGAACAAGTAGAGAAGCTATACATGCTGTGGCTTACAAAGTTTGATACAGGGATGAGAAGGTAGAGTTATGAAGGATGATTTGAGTTACTGGGTCGATTTTACTGAGGTAGAAGAGGTAGAAATAATAAACTTTTTAAAAAGTGTACAGGATTTTGATGGAGTGAACAATTCATATCTATTAATTCTGGTTGGAGAGATAATGAAGTGGCCAACAATGTATAGTCACCATCAACAGAGTGGAGAGAGAGGTTAGAAAAGAATTTTACACCAAAGAAAAAGAAAAGCATAGAATATTTTACAAAAGGAAGTAGATAGAGCACAAGTGATTGCATCTTTTATGACAAAAGTGAATAAATATTTAAAGCAAAATTGATACAGGGTTATGGGAGATAGGACCACTGAGAGTAATTTTGTGTTGCTCTCACAAGGTGTTAGCATAAACATAATGCCATATTCTCTATTTCTAAGCTGTAAACATTTTTTATCAGAGTTTTTTTAAAATAATGTTTCATATTATTCCAACCTTTTGCCATTAAATGTGTTGGGATCATATTTCCTCTCATTGCACAGCAAATACTTCATTCCATCAGTTCGTTCTCAAAGTATAATGGCCATCTGCCCTAAGTGAATTTTATTCAAGTAAAGGGTTGTTCTAACATTACAAAGATTTTTTGTTAATTCTTTTCAAGGGTTTAAGTGGGATAGATATACACCATAGCTGATAGTAGTGTGTTCTGTCAATAGTTTTCTTCATTTTCCGACAAATTGTATTGATGATTTGATACCTGATGTTTGGAAATCCAAAAACTTAAAACATGTTAGTCATAAACCACATTGAGAAATATTTATGATGGTGCTTAGAAGGAATTCTGCTACAGAAAGCTCTACAATTCATAGAGTCCCTACAGTGTGGAAACAGGCCCTTTGGCTCAACAAGTCCACACTGAACCTCGGAGCATCCCACCCAGACCCATCCCCCTATAACCCATCTAATCTACACCTCCCTGAACACTACGGGGTAATTTAGCATGGCCAATCCACCTAACCTGCGCATCTTTTTCCTTTGGAGGAAACCAGAGCGCCCAGAGGAAACCCACGCAGACACGGGGAGAATGTGCAAACTCCACACAGATAGTTGCCTGAGGTTGGGATTGAACCCAGGTCCCTGGTGCTGTGACGCAGCAGCGCTAACCACTGTGCTGCCATGCCGCCATACAATTGGCTTGCCTCCAGTCACAGATCTCTTTACAGTGTGAGTACAAGGACAGCCTCAGAACCACTGGAATGAACTGAGGATTTAGCTTCATGTCATTGACTTTGTTATATATGTTTCACAATTACCATTTAACTGTATCATTGCAAGCTGCTTTCTCCATTGAAACAGCTGCTATTTCAACTGTCTCTCCTCCAACTATCTCACAACATCAAGGAATGAGGACAAAAGCCAAACCTTCAAACTATAGTAATACCAATGGACACAATCTATCTTCACCGCAACTTAATTACTGTGCAGTGAAATATGGCATCTTCAATAAAAGCAGTAAAAAGTGGCTTGTGTAATTTAAACTCCTCATTTATTATCTGCGTTTTCATGGTGTTTAGGCTTAGCAGGAGAAAATGTGCAGTCTCAGACATCCCGAGGTTGTTTAATGAAATTAACAAGGTTATTCCATCGCACCCACATAACCCCCCAACCCCCACCGCTGAAAGAAAATTAATATACCTCACAAAGACTTGGTCCAAATTGTCCGGTTGTTGAAGGTCTTTCTCAGAGAGGCTGAAGGGAAGGAAAATGTGGAAAATATCGCAATGGAATAGCAAAGGAAAACTACACCCAGACAGAAAAATCACCCCCATCCCTGAATTTAAAGCACCAAGCCAAATTCTCTGCACAGAAACAATTAATGATGGACATTCTCAATTTTCACTAAGGGGTGCAATTCAAAACCAAAAACAAAATGTCTTTCTTGTGGTTTGAGTTTAACGTCAAATTCTTTAACCAATTAGACGTGGGGCTCAACTGGGGAGGTTGCTATCATCAAGAGTAGTGAGGCAAATAGCATTAATGTGTTTAAGAGGAATCTACATAAGCAGAGAAGGGAAAAAGGAATATAAGGTTGTATAAATAGGAATGTGTAAGAGAAGGCTTGTGTGTTGAACATAAACCCTGATATGACAGATCCGTTGGGCTGAATGGCCTGTTCTTGTGCTGTTTGTAAACCTGTATAATTAAAATAATAAAATCAAACTGTACAAGTTTTAATTTTGGAAAGGGAAAGACACTCTAACAATTATAATTATGTCATCCATGGGGGCTCTGCTCTGTTCTGCTAGACTGCTTTGAACCCTGATTAAATGTCGCGATGTGACTCTTTCTTCAGTGTACATCTCAAATAGGCTCCAACTTGGGTATCAATTCACTGAATTCCTTCTCATGGGATTAGGTCTAGTTTCAGATTGGTGGAGACATCCTTACTGCTTTCAAATGGGAAGGAGCTTGGGATCGAAGTGATCCCTCAGGTTAATTTCAATCACTTAGATGGATCGAACATGAAGAATGAATCAGACTTTTCTCTGCTCAAATCAGCCTGAGTTTTGAAATCTGTTTTCTTGTCGGTCTGAGGAGATCATATATTTTCAGTTGGAATAAAAGTGTATGCTTTGCTAGGAACTGAGGCTAGGACTTCTATCTAGAGGAAAAAAGAAGTCGGAGAAGGCCATTCAGCTCCTCAGGCCTGCACCACCGTTCAACGATACGTGTGAACAAGATACAAGTAAAACTACTGGGCCCTACATATGTTGCACTGTTTTAGCATCACTCTCACAAGGAACTACGTTCACGTTCAGATGCACATATCAAGCCGTTGGTGGGATCAGACTCTTGGTTAGGGGAACAGACAGGAGATTCTGTGGTACCGAGCGAGACTCCCGGATGGTATGTTGCCTCCCGGGTGCCAGGGTCAAGGATGTCTCAGATCGAGTCTTCAGCATTCTTTAAGGGGGAAGGAGAGCAGCCAGAAGTCGTGGTACACATCGGTACCAATGATATAGCTAGGAAATGGGATGAGGACCTGAAAAATAGATGTAGGGAGTTAGGATGGAAGCTGAAAGCCAGGACGAGCAGTGTAGTAATCTCAGGATTACTACCAGTGCCACGGGCTATTGAGACCAGGAACAGACAGTGAGTGCAGCTGAACATGTGGCTACAGAGCTGGTGTAGGAGGGAGGGCTTTAGGTTTGTAGGTCATTGGGATATCTTCTGGGGAAGGTGGGACCTGTACAGGAAGGACGGGTTGCAGCTGAACTGGAGGGGCACCAATATCCTGGGCAGGAAGTTTGCTAGAGCTCTTCGGGAGGGTTTAAACTAGTGTGGCAGGGCGATGGGAACCAGAGCTATGGATAAGAGGATGGGGTAGCTGGTGTACAGGTAGATAGGGCAAACAGAGAATCTGTGAGGAAGGATAATCAGTTAGTAGGGCAAAGTGGCAGTCAGTGCAACGGGTTGAGGTGTGTCTACTTCAATGCAAGAAGTGTCAGGAATAAGGGTGAGGAACTTACAGCATAGATCAGTACTTGGAACTACGATGTTGTAACCATTACGGAGACTTGGGTAACACAGGGGCAGGAATTGTTGTTGGATGTTCCAGGGTATAGATGTTTCAAAAGAAAAAGGGAGGGAGGTCACAGAGGTGGGGGAGTGGCATTGCTAATCAGGGATTTTGTCACAGCTGCAGAAAGGGAGGTCATGGAGGAGGGTTTCTCCACTGAGTCAGTATGGGTGGAAGTCAGAAACAGGAAAGGAGCAGTCATTTTACTGGGAGTTTTCTATAGACCCCACAATAGCAACAGAGACACTGAGGAACAGATTGGGACACAGATTTTGGAAAGGTGCAGGAGTAGTAGGGTTGTTGTCATGGGTGACTTCAACTTCCCTAATATAGACTGGAGCCTCCTAAGTGCAAATAGTTTGAATGGAGCAGATTTTCTCAGGTGTGTCCAGGAAGGATTTCTGACTCAGGTCAGATGTCAGATCTCTCGGTGGGAGAGCATTTCGGTGATAGTGATCACAACTCCCTGACCTTTGCTATAGTCATGGAGAGGGATAGGAGCAGACAGTACGGGAAAATATTTAATTGGGGGAGGGGGAATTGCAATGCTATTAGGGAAGAACTATGGAGCACCAATTGGGATCTGATGTTTTAAGGGAAATGCACAACTCAAATGTGGAGGTTGTTTAGGGAGCAGTTGTTACAGGTACTGGATAGATTTGTCCCACTGAGGTAAGGAAAGGATGGTAAGGTGAAGGGACCTTGGATTACAAGACATTTTGAACACCTAGTCAAGAGGAAGAGGGAAGCTCACTTAAGGTTGAGGAAGCAAGGATCGGACAGGGGTCTAGAGGTCTACTAGATAGCCAGGAAGGAACTGAAGAATGGACTTAGGAGAGCTAGAAGTGGGTATGAGAAAACCGGGGCAGGTGGGATCAAAGAAAACCCCAATGCGTTCTATGCTTATGTGAGGAACAAGAGGATGGCCAGAGTGAGGGTAGGGCCAATCAGAGATAGTGGAGGGAATTTGTGCGCAGAGTTAGAGGAGGTAGGGGAGGTCCTTAATGAATATCTTGCTTCAGTATTCACCAGTGAGAGGGACCTTGACGTTTGTGAGGACAGCATGAAACAGGCAAATTTGCTCGAATAGGTTAATGTTAGGGAGGAGGATGTGCTAGAAATTTTGAAAAACATGAGGATAGATAAGTCCCCTGGGCCAGACAGAATATACCTAAGGTTAATATGGGAAGCGAGGGAAGAGATTGCTGCCCCTTTGGCAATGATCTTTGCATCTTCACTGCCCACTGGAGTAGTACCAGAAGATTGGAGGCTGGTAAATGTCATTCCCTTATTTAAGAAAGGGAATAGGGATAATCCTGGAAATTACAGACCAGTCAGTCTTTTTTCTGTGGTGGTCAAATTGTTGGAGAGGATTCTGAGAGATAGTATTAATGATTATTTGGAAAAGCAGTTTGATTAGAAATACTCAGCATGGCTTTGTGAGGGGCAGGTCATGCCTCACAAGCCTTATTGAATTCTTTGAGGATGTGACAAAACACATCAATGAAGGTGGAGGAGTGGATGTGGTGTATATGGATTTTAGCAAGGCATTTGATAAGGTTCCACATGGTAGGCTCATTCAGAAAGTATGGAGGCATGGGATTTAGGGAAATTTGACTGTCTGGATATAAAACCGGCTGTCCAGTAGAAGACAGAGGGTGGTAGTAGATGGAAAGTATTCAGCCTGGAGCTCGGTGACCAGTGGTGTTCCGCAGGGATCTGTTCCGGGACCTCTGCTCTTTCTGATCTTTATAAATGACTTGGATGAGGAAGTGGAAGGGTGGGTTTGTAAGTTTGCCAATGACACGAAGGTTGGTGGAGTTGTGGACAGCGTGGAGGGCTGTTGTAGGTTGCAACAGGACATTGACAGGATGCAGAGCTGGGCAAAGAAGTGACAGATGAAATTCAACCCAGAAAAGTGTGAAGTGATTCATTTTGGAAGGTCAAATTTGAATACAGAATACACGGTTAATGGGGGGATTCTTGGCAGTGTGGAGGAACAGAGGGATCTTGGGGGTCCACGTCCATAGTTCCCTCAAAGTTGCTACCCAAGTTGATAGGGTTGTAAAGAAGCCGCATGGTGTGTTGGCTTTCATTGGCAGGGGAATTGAGTTTGAGCTGTGAGGTTATGCTGCAGCTCTATAAAACCCTGGTTAGACCGCACTTGGAATATTGTGTTCAGTTCTAGTCACTTCATAACAGGAAAGATGTGGAAGCTTTAGAGAGGGTGCAGAGGAGATTTACCAGGATGCTGCCTGGAATGGAGGGCAGGTCTTATGAGGAAAGGTTGAGGGAGCTAGGCCTTTTTCATTGAAGCGAAGAAGGATAAGAGGTGACTTCATGGAGGTGTACAAGATGATGCGAGGCATAGATAGAGTGGATAGTCAGAGACTTTTTCACAGGGTGGAAATGACTATTGTGAGGGTGCATAATTTTAATGTGATTAGAGGAAGGTATAGGGGAGATGTCAGAGGTAGGTTCTTTACACAGAGAGTGGTGTGCATGTGGAATGCGCTGCCGGCAGTGGTAGTGGAGTCAGATACTTTAGAGATTTTTAAGTGATTCTTGGACAGGCACATGGAGGATAGTAAAATGTAGGGTATGCAGGGTAAATTAATATTAGTAGGATAATAGGTCAGCACAACATGGTGGGCTGAAGGGACTGTACCGTGCTATACTGTTCTATGTTCTATGTTCTACGTTTAATTAATGGTAATTAAGCATTACAAGAGGCAGGAACTGCCTGCAGATGATAATCTGTCAAAGTGGAAGGCAGCCGTGGTGGAGGCAGTGTCACAACATGGTCCAAAGGAACTTTCGTAATGGCTCGCAATGCCTAAAGATTTCCCAGGAATAAAAACATTACTTAATTGCTCTGGAATTGAACCCAATAGTAGGCCCACCAACTTGCACTGCGCTGTTTTTACAAATTGGAAATTACCTCTCGCCACCCTCAACCCTTTACAAACTCCCTGAAAGAACTTAACAGACCATTAATTGGAGGCACTGGAAACAACAAATACTGGAGATCACAGCAGATCAGACAGCATCCAAGGAGATAGAGCATTCTAGCATTCGGGTCTAGATTCGAAGTATTAGCTTGGCCTGTCTCCATGGATGCTGTCTGACCCACTGTGATCTCCAGCATTTTTCGGTTTCAGTTCAGATTCCAGCATCTGCAGTAATTTGCTCCTACATTAATTGGAGGCAAGTAGGTTCCTGGCTTCCTACACACATTCCCCACCCCTCACATCCCAGCTTCAAAAAGCAGCAGCAGCCTGGAGGAATAGGGACATTGCCACAACCACCAGGGATGCTAGTTCAAAACTATACCACACCCACTGTCTCCTCCCCCAGCTAATTGAAATTCAAAGATAAAAGGTACTGCAGATGCTGGAGAATCCGAGATAACAAGGTGTGGGGCTGGATGAACACAGCAGGTCGAGCAGCATCATAGGAGCAGGAAAACTTGACATTTCGGGCCTAAACCCTTCATCAGAAATGGGGGAGGGGAAGAGGGTTCTGAAATAAATAGGGAGAGAGGGGTGGCGGATAGAGGATGGATAGAGGAGAGGATAGGTGGAGAGGAGGCAGACAAGTCGAAGAGGCGGGGATGGAGCCAGTAAAGGTGAGTGTAGGTAGGGGGTAGGGAGGGGATAGGTCAGTCCAGGGAGGACGGACAGGTCAAGGGGGCGGGATGAGGTTAGTAGATAGGAGATGGGGGTGTGGCTTGGGGTGAGAGGAAAAACCGGTTAGGGAGGTGGAGATGAGCTGGGCTGGTTTTGGGATGCGGTTGGGGGAGGGGAGATTTTGAAGCTTGTGAAATCCACATTGATGCCATTGGGCTGCAGGGTTCCCAGGCTGAATATGATTTGCTGTTCCTGCAGCCTTCGGGTGGCATCACTGTGGCATTAGACCCGAAACGTCAAGTTTTCCTGCTCCTATGATGCTAATTGAAATTCAAGTCCAGGTTAGATTAGATTTGATTTATGAATGCCACACGTACCGAGGTACAGTGAAAAGTATTGTATTGAGTGCTAACCAGGCAAATCATATCTTACATCAGTGCAAAGCAGACGGGTCAGATGGCCTTTAAATGTTCATCATTGTTCATACATTACATTGCAGCTATGAGCAGCTTATGTGTGACAGTCCTCAACCGTTAGATTTCAGCTCCCTGAGCTTGAGTTGAGATTCAAATTTTACTGATACTGTTGCCAATTGATTGAGCCCTTGAAGCATTGTGCAGAACTCCAAATCTCAGGAGAAGGTGAAACCTGGCAGTTCAGAGTAATCGCCCGTTAACTGATCCTAAGTGGCTGTTATAAGGAACCCTCTGGCTGTGATTGTTTAATTATCCAGCTCCAGAATAAGGCAAGGAGGGGTCACTTCACGTGCTATTCAACTGCGTGCTGAGTGGTCCCCACTGACAAGGCAACAAAGAGGCTACACTCTTAAAATATACAGAATCCATTCTTTAAATTTTATCACATAATTTTGAGTTTCTTCCTTTACTTCAAGGGGACATTCTTTCCCTCAGTCACCTTGCAATTAAAAATGTTTTAAAATTATCCCTGCATTAGATGTTCCTGATTAACGACAGAGAAGGGGTTTTTGTTCTTTTCTGACAGAAAATCAAATAGTGTCAGAGAGCTGTTCGAAATCTGTAAAAATATAGCCAATGGTAACAAAGCTGCACGTCTAATTTGTTAAGGCTATAGCTCAGCAATGTCACTCAGCAACAATGGACTTGATTGTTATCCTGGAAACATGTATGCTTCAAAACAAAACACAGAAGTGATTATAAGAGAAAGGTATTTTGTACAAAGGAACTGAGGTTTCACAGCTTTAGAATAGAATGCCTACAGAGTGGAAGCAGGCCATTCGGCCCATTGAGTTCACACAGACCCTCAGAAGAGCACCCCACCCAGACACCACCTCTGTATCCCTGCATTTCCCATAGCAAACCCACCCAGCCTGCACATTCCTGGACACTATGGGCAATTTAGCATGGCCTAACCTGCACATCTTTGGACCATGGGAGGAAACCAGAGCAAACCAAAGCAGACACAGGGAGAACATGCAAGCTCAACACAGACAGTCACACCGAGGTGATGCTGTGAGGCAGCAGTGCTAACCACTGAGCCACAGTGCCTGGTTCGATCCCCCCCACCTTGGGCAGATAATAAGTCTCTGTAGGTGATCAAAAGTGTCAGACGGTGTGAGTAAAGTGTCATCAGCTGAATAACAAGTGAAGGGATGACCTATAATCCGATCAAGTGAGGCACTCAGCCTCCGATTTTCAGGTAAGCATACTCCAAGGGGGCCTTCAAGATAAACAACAGTGTAGAATCGCTGAGCAGAAACTGATAGCCAAGTTCTGTACCCATGAAGATGGCCTCAACTTTGATCTTAGGTTCATGTTGCGCTACACGTACCCCAGCATATTGTTCTGTATCTGTAATATGTTCCTCACTGTTTGGTTTTGACACCATCACCTCGATAAATTGTTATGATCTCTCTACCTTAATTAGTTTGTATCGTATTGAATTATTTATTACATTGGTTAGACCTTCAGCATGCGACTCTTATACCTAGCATGTTATTCCAGCCATTTAGGTTGTCTCCAGCACCGCCTTATTTTTAATTTTTTGTAATTATCTCTCTGCCTTATTTAATCAGATTATAGATCATCCCTTTGCTTGTTATTCAGCTGTTGACACCTTACTCACATGGTCTGACATTTTTGAACACCTGCAGAGACTTATTATTCGACACTCCACTCATACCATTTGTACGATCTTTTGATCTCTCTGCCCTCGATCCCTCTGCATACAAATTCAGTGCCTGTGTGCTTCTCTCACTTCACCTGCTGAAGGGGCTGTGCTCCAAAAGCTTGTGTTTTCAAATAAACCTGGTGGACTATAACCTGGTGTCGTGTGACTTCTCACCATGCTGGTGGCAAAGCAGTTCTGAGATTTTGACTCGGAGACACTGAAGGAAAGGTAAAATATTTCCAAGTCAGGATGGTGAGTGGCTTGGAGGCAAACTTACAGGTGGTGGTGCTCTCATGTATCTGCTGTTCTTTTCATTATAAATGATAATAGTCATGGGTTTGGCAAGTATTGCTTTGTCAATCTTGGTGAATTTATGCAGTGCACCTTGGAGATGATACACTGCTGCTACTGAGCGTTGGAGGTGGAATAACTAAAAGTTTATGGATGAGATGCCAATCAAGCGGGCTGCATGTCCTGGATGGTGTCAAGCTTCTTGAGTGCTGTTGGGGCTGCACTCATCCAGGCAAGTAAGAAGTATTCCATCACACTCCTGGCTTGTGCTTTATAAATAATGGACAGGCTTTGGGGACTCAGGAGGTGAGTTCTCCCCATAGTATGTGTAGCATCTGACCTGCTCTTGTAGCCATTGTATTTATATGGCTAGTACATTTCAGCTTCTGGTCAATGGTAACCTCCAGGATGTTGACAATGGGGTTTCATCAATGGTAATGCTATTGAAGGTTAGGGGTCAATGGTTAGATTGTCTGTTGTTGTAGATAGTCAATGACTGGCACTTGTGTGGCATGAATGTTACTCGCCACTTATCATCCCAAGCCTAACTGTTGTCCAGGTCTTGTTGCACTTAGACATGGACTGCTTCAGCATCTGAGGAATTGCAAAAAATGCTGAATGTCGTGCAAACATCAACTAACATCTCCAATTCTGATCTTATGATGGAGGGAAGGTCATTGATGAAGCAGCTGAAGATGGTTGGACCTAGGACACTACCCTGAGGAGCTTCTGCAGAGATGTCCTAGAGCTGAGATGACTGATCTCCAACAACAATAACCACCTTCTTATGTGCTAGTTATGACTCCAACCACCGGAGCGTTTGCCCCCTGATACCCATTGATTCCAGTTTTGCTAGGGCTTTTTGATGCCACACTCGGTCAAATGCAGCCTTGATATCAAGGGCTATCACTCTCACCTCACTTCTGGAATTCAGCTCTTTTGTCCATGTTTGAACCAAGGCTGTAATGAAGTCAGCAGCTGAGTGGCCCTGGTAGAACTCAAACTGGATGTCACTGAGCAGCTTATTGCCGAGCAGGTGCTGCTTGATAGCACTGTTGATGAAACTTTACTGATGATTGAGAGTAGACTATTGGGGCAGTAATTGGCCAGGTTGGATTTGGCCTGCTTTTTGTGTACAGAGCATATCTGGGCAATTTTCCATGTTGTTGGGTATATGCCAGTGTTGTAACCCAAACATGTGGATCATAGGTGGATCATATTATGGGGACCATACTTGGGGAATTCCTAAGATAGGAAGAAGATGGATTTACAGAACAGCATCCTCTTGCCAGGGAGCTAAACTTGCTCTCATTTCAGCTTAATGTTACCCTCATTATTTCCACTCATGGGTAAGGATGAAACCTGACACATGTCTTTGTCCTGAGAGATGATCATATGAGGCCAACTCGAGCCTTGACCACTCCACTCAGCCCTGGATCTGTATCAACACTGTTCAGTACAATGTCTGTTCTAGTTGCAATATCCTGAAGGGATAGTTGGCTTTCCTCTATGCTCTTCCTGAATGTCACCACACCATCCTTTCACAAAGGTCGAGACACTGACTGGGGCAAAGGAGGTTTATACTTCCCGAACCACAAAGAATCCCGTTATACTTCTGTGCAAGTAAGGACTCCATCAGCTTCAGAACAAGGGTCAAACACCAACTAATTTCACTCCAGGTCTGTGGTGTGCCTTCAACGATTCTGCTATTTACAGTTAAGATTGGTCAGTGTGTTTTTATAAGTAATGCTCAAGTAAGGTGTTAATATGGAATCAGCTGATCAAAGAATTAAAACAATAAACATGTTTTGGGTTAGAAGATTTGTTCTGAGATAGGAAATATCACATAAAAGAATTATTTGTTCCTATAGAGGGCTATGGAGATCGGATTGGAAAATGGGACTAGTTGGGTGGCTCTTTCAGAAGCCAGTACAGACACAATGGTTCAAATGACTTCTTCCTGTCCTGCAAAATTCTGGTTTTATGATTCCATAAGTGGTTTAGTTCAGAGTTCGAGAAAATAACAAAATCATCATCACTGTACCTACACTGATTGATCATTGAGAAGAGCATCCAAGGACATTTTTATTTTTTCATGGGGATTTGAGCATTGCTGACTGGGCCACTATTTTTTGCCCTTTTGGGATTGGCCTTGGGAAGGTGGTGGGGAGCTTCCTTTCAAACTACCACAGCCTGCCTGCTGTGGGTTGACCCAGAACGCCCTTAGGGAGAGAATTCCAGGATTTTGACCCAGCAACAATGAAAGAATACATTTCCAAGTCAGGATGGTGAGTGGCTTGGAGGGGAACTTGCAGATGGTGGTGTTCCCATGTAGCTGCTGCCCTTGTCCTTCGAGATGGTAGTGATGGTGTGTGTGCAAGGTACAGTCTAAAGAGCCTTGGTGAATTTCTATTGTGTGTCTTTATTTAGATGTATTGGGGTAAGAGCTAAAAGGTTAGTTTCATGGGTGGGTCATCGGAGGGGGTGTCAAATTTTGGTGGAAATTTCTAATATAAAATCACTTTTGAGTATTTTTGCTCCTATAAAGAGCAACTTGTCCAATTTTCATTGAAACTCTGCCAATACTTGACCAAAATGTTTGTACCTTATCAATACAGTCACTGGCATTCAGAATTGAGTTGACAATAGGTAAGGCTCAGGTTGTATACATACTTACTGTTTTAGTTTAACCAATCATCATTGTACAGCTTACCAACACAGTAATTGTGGGCTTTTCAATAAATTGTTCAGCTGGGAATACACAACCAAGCTCATATTAACTCCTCCATCACCCAGCAATGACCAGGACTTGTTGACAAATCATCCAAACATCTTGCACACCTCCTAGATTAGATATTCCTTAGTCCATTCCACCACAGAGCATCATTCAGCTCCAATCTCCCAGCACCAAGCCGCCACAAGCCATAAATCCTCAATCTATTTCACTTTCCATGGAGAATGGTCACATAATTCAAGGCAGAAACGCACAGCATCAAAACTCTGAAACCTTTTGAAATTGTGCAGAGGTCTGTCCAAACAGACCAGACAGGACCTTGTATGAAGCGCAACTAGTATGTGCCAAACCCCCACCGTGTTCACCATTCTACAGAACCCCATGGTCATGGTGGCAATGGGTCTACAAGGAATCTGTGTCAATGAGGAAGATATTCATGCGATGCAAGCTCCTCAGCTTTCTCCCCTATGAAAGCAAGACACAAAGTACTCCTGAATTTAAAATATAGTTTCAATGGACTGCACTTCTGAAATCAGCAAAAGCTGCTAGAGAATAAAATACCTCTCTCTTAAGCAGAAAGCTCCAGAAATTGGTACAGATTCACACCGAGGGATAGGAAAGCTTCTGAATGCAGGGGTCGAAGTTCAAAATCAGGGACGCATCCCAGGCCAGATCCAGGTCCAAAAATGATGACCCCAATTTGTTGGCAAAAACAATTATTTCTCCAGAGTATCAAAGTCATGGCCGTGATTTCTGAGACTAACTATTCAGGGAATCACAACCTGAAGCTAAGTCCTCCATTTTCATGGTAGTTTATGGAGGCTTTGAGGCTGATTTTGCACCTGTCTCCTTGCCCTGCAACCAAGAGCAAAGGGCAATGGCAAATGTCCGAAGATAAAAACTACCAAGAAGCAGGGCTCAGGATGAAATACTAGTCAACTTTGGGCCAAGGACCTGCCTTCAGGCAGAGTACACACGAATGAATACTCAACTTTATTGAAGTCACTGACAACTACACTCTATCATGCATAAATTCATTAATTCCCTGAAAACTGAAGTTTTCTTCATTTTCAATGATGCTATGCTGTAAAAGGAGGATGCAAAAAAGAAAAGCTCCCTCTCGCTTTGCAGTTACTTCCAATAATAATGGAGCACTCAGCTGTGATATTTAAACTTTGCTATTTACATTCTTCATTCTCAACTGGTATTATAGTAATTAGTCTGTGATTATAATCAGTGTTCGGTGGAAACATAAAAAAAAGCCTCTCAGCAACTCAGCAATGAGTCAAAATAGTTTGCTTTGATAAACGCACTGTTTCCATGACATAGATTTGAGTCAAAGATGACACAGTTGTATCATTAGACTGATTTGTATTAAGGATCAAAATCGTAGAGCAGTCCCTCTGAGCCAGGAAACAAGTAACAGCAATCATTCCCATTACTAATGATCCAGTGAGCTGCTCTAAAAAAGTGTCTTATCATGAACACTTAGTGATCACAGGTTGATGACTATCCCCCATTGCACTCCCTATAGCAGACTCCCAAATGAAAAGGAAACTTGAAGGCAAACACTTCATAACAGAAGAGTAAAAAGAAAAGAATTGGCTCAGCGAGTTCTCAGGCAAATACAGCTCCAATGCTTACTCTACACGTCCTGCTCTGAAAATTGTAACAATTCAAGTTTGCATTGCTGCCAACCTGCAGTAATCGTCTCGTCATTATTAAATATTTGATTTTTGTGTTAAACTAACAAACTAAAGAGTCTCAATTTTAACTCGGGATGTGTATTGGAGACAAGGGAGCCAAGGAAAACAAGAGCTCTCCTTTGTCCCACTCTCAGCAGCAGCAGGCTGGCTTGTTTCTAGCACCTCGTGTGCCTGCTCCTGGTTAGCTGCCCACCCAGAGACAGCCACAATTCAGCAGCTGACCTGCATATTAAATATCTGCATAGTTAATAACGGACTCCAGTGGTTTCTGGCACAAGTTCTTTTTGCCTGTTCATAAGGATATAATTGAAAACAGCAGGAACAAAGGGGATGTAGGCAGGCAATTCTACAAGTTGATGTTAACTGGTGGGCAGGCTGTGTTAAAACTGCCTCTTGTCATGTCTGATCATGTCATTGTACTCTCCACTATACATTAATAAAATATTTTGCAACATTTTATTTGCAGTAATACTGCCCTTTCAGCTTCATATGTCATTTAGCAATTCCAAATGAAACTGGTGATACACAGTGGATTAATCCTTCAAGGCAGGGCATTTTGGAACTGGGGAATAAATTGACTAGCATATATCATTAGCAACTAGAGCTTTACGTCATGCAAAACATAGTCATTTGTGCATTAGCAGCCTCACTGTTTTCCCTGACAAGATGTCTCAACCCTATATTGTAAAAATAGCTTTAAAACATGAACTTTCCCTCTTCCAACTCCAGCCAGTCTACAGATCTCTGCTTTAACAAGCATGGGGCTGGATGAACACAGCAGGTCAAGCAGCATCATAGGAGCAGGAAAACTTGACGTTTCGGGCCTAAACCCTCTGTAACTGAGATGGGATCTTGTGTTGAATTATACTGAGAATCTGACCCCACTGGGAGATCATCTCTATTGAGAATGTCCAAACCCATTTTAAGCTTTGAGAAGAAATCAGTCTGAACTGGATTCAATAATGCCGACCAGGTATCAGCTTTGGTCTCAGAGGTGAAAAGTCACTGAAACTAAAGCACCAACAGATGTTGCCTTAAAACTGCACTGCGCAAAAGCAAACAAACAGCCTCCGTGTGATTAAAAACTGAAAAAACCGTGGATGCTGTGAATCAGGAACAAAAACAAAGTTGCTGGAAAAGCTCGGCAGGTCAGGCAGCATCTGTGAGAAGAAAACAGAGTTAACGTTTCAGGTCCGGTGAATCTTCCTCAGACCTGGACCCGGGCCCAAAACTTAAATCCGTTTTTTCCTTCAAAGATGCCACCAGACCTGCTGAGCTTTTCCAGCAACTTCTGTTTTTGTTCCAGCCTCCACGCGATTGGCTGCTTACTCTGCCTGATGGCATCACTGTTGCTAGATGCATGGAAATTTTCTTGACTTGGCATCAGATTCAAACTAACGTTCAGAAAATGGAAATCCATGCCATAGAGATCACAAGGGGCTGTGAAACCTAAAAATGGAAGATGGGACCTATTTACAGAAGTCCCATCCCCTTTTCCAACAAATGCAATTTTTGTTGACAGGAAAAAGGTTGTAATTCATACAAGGAGGAAAATCAAGCTCAGCAGGACTATTGGAGCTCAGTGCTATATTCAAACATTTTTGCTTAGGATTTAATCATAGTGTGAGAATCACAAATTGATGAAGGAGACATAAATTCTCTTGAAGGGTATATAACATCAATGTTGTGATCCAAGAGGCTAGTATTATCTTAATATGCTTGGTTGAATTTTAAAAGCTACAATTATCTCTGCAGAGTGTTCTAAGATCACAGTTTAATTGATAGTTTAAAGAGTCTATTAAAGGATTAGTTGGCTTTAACTTGGGATCTGAGTGGCTTGCTTGTTTTTATGAAATCAACCCATTGACGAGATTTAAAAGCTTTGAATAGGTTCTACAAATGGAAATTTATTTCATGTTCAAGTGCCTCATAGAGGAAACCTGTACCAGATTGTTAGAAGAAGTTTTCTTTTTCTATGAGTCGATCCTGAAGTTTTCCCTGGAGCATATTAGCAGCTATGGAGGTAGCATTGAGGGCAGGAGAATCATAAGGGTTGGATGGGGACATGACCAGGTTTGAGAGGTGAGAGGTAGAGGGCTTAAAAGTTTCTGAAATGACTGAGATGAAGTTCCAGAGAACTGAGTCAGCCCTTTTAACTAGACTGCTTCAGGACTTGTCTGTCCATGTGGACACTGCTACTGAGGGTGTATATCCAATCCAAACGAAGTACATCCCCCATGACAACCACCATCACACCAGAGAGAAAATCACATGATTCAGAGTATCCTTTGAGCTCCTGCCTTGTTCAACAACGTCAGAACTTTGTGCACAACTTTCTCAGAGGTCAGTAACAAACCCTGTGCCAATCACCAAATCTAGACCAGTCAGTCTGCTCAGCCATTACTACGAGAGTTAACTTTATCGATAATGACATTGTTGTCTTGTAAGGACCTTATTCAGAGAAAGACGTTTGAACAACAAACAGTCAGGCTTGAGGGAGAAGGATTATTTCAACATTGGAATCAGGAAGCAAAGACTATACTAGTTTTCCCATTTTGTGTGTGTGTGTGTGTGTGTGTGTGTGTGTGTGTGTTTAGATAGAGGGAGTCCAAAACTACAGGGTGGAGGTTTAAGGTGAGAAGGGGGAAATTTAAAAAGGATCTGAGGGGTAAATTTTTCATGCAGATGGAGGTATGTGTATGGAACAAGCTGTCAGAGGAAGTGGTGGAGACTGGTACAAATACAACACTTAAAAGGCATCTGGATGGGTATATGAATGTGAAGGGTTCAGAGGGATATGGGCCAAATGCTGGCAAATGGGACTAGTTCAGACTGGGATAACAAGCATGGGGCTGGATGAACACAGCAGGTCAAGCAGCATCATAGGAGCAGGAAAACTTGACGTTTCGGGCCTAAACCCTTCAGATTCTCCAGCATCTGCAGTACCTTTTATCTCTAGTTCAGACTGGGATGTCTGTTCAGTGCAGATGAGTTGGAAAGAAGGGTCTGCTTCTGTGCTGTATGATCTGTATCATGTAGACCTTCTGATCAACCTATTCAGATGTGTACTGAGATACATCTGAAGCAGGTGGGACTTGAATATGTACCTCCTTCCTCAGAGGAAGGGACACTATCACTGCACCACAGCAGCTCCAAAGCTCGTATATTAATAAATTCACAAAATCAGCCAGGCTGCTGTTCTAATTGCATACAGGAGAGGTGCAGGTGACAGTGGCACAGAATTGCAGCAGATAAAATGGGGAATTAAATCTAAATTACCTGTTTGATTGCTATCAAAGCCTTATGTAAAACCAATTAGGAGGCACGGAGAATGATACCATCATGGAAAGATTGAGTGTGACAATTACATTGTAAACCAAAATCCATTTAGATACAAAACCACAGAGGCTTCATCTCTTTAATTTCTGTTCTTCGGTAAAACGGCAGTTCGCTAACAGCAGTGACATTGTCTGAAAATAAAGCCGTGCGGTTTGATTTCCACAACCATACATCGCTGTGGAGCCCTGTGAACGCTGAATTAATCTGATAGGACAAGTGTTAGCCTTGGATAAAGAGCAATCTAACAACAACTTACATTTCTATCCCATTCATTAGGCAGAGTGTGCTCGCAGCATTTCACAGGCAGAGGGGTAGAAACTGAACACGGCGCAAGATCAGCAGACAGCTCGAAGCAAGGCACCAGCGCCAGCAAAGAGAAAGCTCTCGGGAAGGGTTTTGAGTGCAGGGAGGGAGATTGCAAGGTAGAGATGCAGAAGGAGCGAGTTCTGGATGGTAGGGGACTAATGACTGAAGAATCCTAAAGAGATCGTCAATGAACAGTATCAGTACACAGAGCCTTATTCTGCTGTCAGATTTCTCCTGCTTATCTGGCATTTTGAGAATTTGCAAAATCTGATTCACAACCTGATGCTATTACCTCAGCAGCGATATTCTTCAGATTACACCCTGTCGACTGGTGGGACAGTGGTAGCGTCCCTTTCTCTGAGTCAAATGAACTGTGCTCAAGTCCCAAATGTGTGTCACAGTATTTCTGTACAGGCTGAGCAGAACGATCTGCATCCTGTCTACAGGGTGATAGATGAGAAAGGTCTGTATCCCGTTCCAGTCATTTTGGGAACTGAACTCAGATTTGGCTGTTCATCTCTGTACAAAAGATCCAATGGAATTATTCAAACACAAACAAAGTGTTCTCCTGGTCTCCTGAAATACATTTACCTCTCAAACAATCCACCAAAAGCAGAATATTTGGTGATATCTCTCATTTTTGGTTGTAAGAGTGTACAAATTACAGTTATGTTTGCACAACATTACTCATAGACAATGTTCACTCTTCTTTATCATTGTTGGGTGTATCCAGTTTAATTGGCAATTAGGGAGGTGATGGCCTAGCGGTATTACCGCTGGACTGTTAATCCAGACATCCAGATAACGTTCTGGCGACCCAGGTTTGAATCCCGCCACAGCAGAAGGTGGAATTTGAATTCAATAAGATATCTGAAATTAAGAGTCTAATGATGACCATGAATCCATTGTCAATTGTCGGATAAACCCACCTGGTTCACTAATGGCCTTTTAGGGAAGGAAACTACCATCCTCACCAGGTCTGGCCTACATGTGACTCCAGACCCATAGCGATGTGGTTGGTGCTTAACTGCCCTCTGGGCAACTGGGGATGGGCAATAAATGCTGCCCGGCTAGCGATGTCCTCATCCAAAGAATGAATAAAGGAAGATGATGTGCAACTGTGCACAAGTAGTTGTGTATCACTGGTGTTGTTTTTTTCCTGTGTGATACTTTTCCAGATTGCTGTGTGAAGCCACAACTTTGAGGAACACGGCAGTGGGGCTATTTAAATAAAATCACTTTGGCTTTTAACTTTGGGCTGGCTATGTTCATGTGAATAACCTGGAATAAACACAGGTTCAGGGTGAAAGGGGGAAAGTTTGGGGGAGGAGTGCAGGGAAACCTTTTCACCAAGAGTGTGGTGGGTGCCTGGAATGCACTGCCAGTGGGGGTGGTGGAAGCAGGCATGTTAATAATGTTTAAGACATAGCTTGATAGACACATGAACGGGAGGGGAACAGAGAGATAGAAACTGTGTATGGGCAATAAGTAGTGTGTCTAAATAAGGATGAAAATTGGCACAGGCTTGGTGGGCCGAAGGGCCTGTTCCTGACCTGCACAGAATTTTATTGTATTGCATTGTATAAAGTATTCAACCAATCAGAACACTGTAAGATTAAAAGTTGCAATTGACACAGTAATGCAAAGGAACACAATAAAATATGAGCCCTTTTTCCTTATTTTCTAATCTCAAAGGCTAGGATTGTGTGGGATATTTAATGGCGAGTTGTCAGCATTCACACCTCTGTCGGGTACAGGATAAGGATTTCGATTAAATTATAAAGAATTGTAGAATCCCTACAGTGTGGAAACAGACCATTCAGCCCAACAAGTCCACATTGGCTCTCCAAAGATCATCCCACCCAGAGTCACTCCCAACCCATCCCTACAGTTAATCCACACATTCCTAGACACTATGGGCAATCCTCCTAACCTTCATATCTTTGGACTATGGGGGGAAACCAGAATACTTGGAGGAAACCCACACAGACACAGGGAGAACATGCAAACTCCACACAGACAGTCACCCAAGGCTGGAATTGAACCCAGGTCCCTGGTGCTGTGAGGCAGCAGTGCTAACCACTGAGCCACTGTGTCACCTTGCTTCACAATAAGCTGCACTTTGGAAATCCAGATCCAGAGGACAGTGAAATCAATTGATATAGCAAGAATTTCTTCTTTTCTGCTCTCACATTGTGGTGAGAAACCCCATAAGAATTTATTTAAAGCTGATATAGTAATAACTACTGCTGAAATCAGATCTAGCCCTGAATAGTAACATTTGTATCTGTGATGAAGTGACTCACGTATAGTACACCACACCAAATCCATCTTACTATTACTGGATGTGCAACACTGTGAAATTAAAATATTTAATGATCCTGAAAATGACCCAATCATTCCTAACCAGACTTTACAAGAACAGATCCTAGACACCAAGTTTTTAACTTATCAAAAATTATCAATTTATAATTAGTAATGAAACTTCAGCAGGCAAAAGCTAAACAACAAGGTAATATAATTAATACCTATGACTCAAACCCCCACTCACTCAGAGGGACTGACAGACAGACATAGTGAAGGGATAAATTAAAAAGAAAATAAAATAATTGTAAGTTGCCAGTTCAATTAAATAATTTGAACTAATGGATGCCAAGCCTTCATGCAATCCCTGACTAATGAGTTGTTCACAGGTGTATATATTTCCAAAAGTATTTACTTATTTCTTACCGACCAGGATGCCTTTCTCAGAGCATTCAACAATTCTTTAACTGGATATAAAATGAGAGAGCAGCCAATTATAAATCACCCAAAAATCACTCTGTATCTGCCAAAACCAGTCAGAACCAGTTCTCTCTTTTTATTTTTTGTTTTTAATCAATGCTGTCTGTGGGTGGCTGTGGGTAGTATTGATTAGCCCTTGATTGACCAACTCAACGTTCAACCAGTTGCCAATCCTGGCCTGGCAACACTCAAATGACAAATCATCCACAGCGTTCCTTAGATTAGTAATTAAGCTGCATCATCGCCCAGGTCAGTCACCAACAGCAAACATCTGCTTTTATTTTCTTCTCTTTTAAAATGCACAGCTGTTCAAATTCACTTCTAACTTCATTCTACCAAACAAGGCTGAGAAAAATAAAACAAAAATACTGTAGTGAAGGTCACTACTTGAACAGTTGTTAAATGTTTCTATTATGATTAAATACTAGATTTTAAATATATATATATTTTCTTAACTAATACTTTTTAAATGTCTTGTACAAGCTATTCATTTCCTAACTTCAGCCTTTATTTTTTTCCCTTCTTTATTTTGTTCTTTGCAAATACATTATAAAGTGATCCAACTTTAATAATTTTGATTTCTTTGTTGGCTGTCTGTGAGCATTCTTAAATGTGATTGGCTACTTATATAGTTTGGTGATGTCACCACAGTTCCAGGCTGGGAACTCTTATTAAAGTAACTCTGCAATCCACTGCATGGTGGGAGAGGTAAGGGTTTTGCAACAGCAATTGTGAGTTCTCTAAGTGAGACATCATTTGCACCACTGACCACAAAATCCAGGTCGAAGTGTTTACGGATTCATAATATATTCATGTACATATTCATATATATTCAATATTCGCCCATCTAACCCAGAGACCAACCACTGTCTATACTGGGGGTACTCAATATTCCTTTAAAAACAGGACAGCATGAAACTCAAGGGACCAAGAAAAATAACAAAACCTAAGACTGCACAGTCGATAATTCTGATTTTGACTGTGGAATGAGCTGATCTGGATTCATTTATAAATCCTGAATATTTGTAATGGAGAAGACGTAATAGTTGTAAATGAACCCAGTGAAAATTGTAGCACCATGGCCTTGATCTGGATGTGAATGGATCATTGATGGTCAAAACTGGACATTAACTTCTTCCCGTGGAATCCCAGAATTTGCAGCTAGAAAATTTTTTAAAAATCTGCTTTGTAACGAACAAGTCATAATTAATGCAAATAAAAACACAGAGGAAGAAAAATAATATATTTGAAAGCAATTGATTTGCTTTAATCTCAGTCATACGGAAGAACCGTACAAAATTCTCACCCACAAGATCATTAAATTGTTTCAACCTGCTCTGTTGACGTTACTAATGAGTCATAGAAACAACTATAGAAGGAAATTAGCTCCAGCTCTGAACATCCTGTGTGTCCATTTCCCTGAATTTGTCTCAATGTGTCAACTGTCTACAAGAACGCCCCTTCAAATTATTAGCAGGTGGCATCTTATAGGGATCTGAGCAATGCGGATGATGGTGATATCTGTGGCAGAATCAAACAAGAAGCCTGGTGAGGCCCAACTCAATCTCGGGAATATCTCACTCCATGTTTTATCCTTTTCACAAGTGACGCAGTTGAGTTTCACGCTAGGCAGCTGTGAGTTACCTATTAAAGAAGATTATCTCTTGATAGTTAAACACCATGTTGACCGCACAACTCACTAATATTCAGCATTCTATCTTACCAAACTTATCAAACAAGCTTGACATTGAAAATAACAACATGGAAAGCAGGGGTGGGTACCTGGTAGACTCTGAGGGAGCGGGACCTGCCCCTTCTCAGCAGCTGCCCCCTGTTTGTGGAGGCAAACAGATGTTGCTGCACTGCTGCAGTTTCTGGGCAATGAGGGCCATTGTGTCCCACGTCCCTGTCAGCTGCTGTTGCTTCTGCTATACCTCCCTGGGCATGCGAACAAAGTCCCTGACTGCCCACAGCTCCGGGTACTCTCCTCCCCTGGGGCTCAGCTGCTGCCCGGTCTCAGGCAGCCATCCGAGTGCCAGTGGCCTGGGCCATTTCTTCCTCAGCCAGTTGCAGCACTGTCACAGTGAGGAGTTCACCAGATAATTCTCCTACACTTTCTATGGTGCCCACTCAGGAGTCAATATCTGACCTGATGGAAGAGGCAGGAGGCAGGCTTGCCAATGCTTCCTCTGAGGCCTCCGTACTCTTATCTTCGGAGGTCAAAGAGGTGGCTTCTGGGTGAAGCCAACATTTCAAAGCAGCCATAGCAGATGTGCTGGAGACAGAGAAGGTGACATGGCCAGTGGTCAGAAATGAAAGTGACTGACAGTGGGGTCACTGAGTTGAAGTTAGGTGAAAAAGGATAGATACTCGATTGACAGATCATGGATGCCTCGGTAACCTAATTCCCAGACTTCTCCTGCAAGGGGTGGGATTCCCTCCTTGTCGGGGAGGGGGGAAATAAGGAGCTTAATAGCAGGCAGCCCTCCAAAGGTACCACCTCTATCTGGCCTATCAACTTCCCCTGTAGTGAGAGAAAGGGAGGGATTGAAGGGTATGGGAGTAGGGAGAAAGTTGCTGAGAAGGCAGTGCGGAGGCATGATGAGGGACAGTGAAGTGTTTTTACATCCCTTCTCGGGGCTGTGGATTTTAAAGGCTAGGCTGCCCATCCCTCATTGCCCAGTGGGCAGTCAAGACTCAACCATATGTGGCCAGACTGGGTAAGAACAGCAGATTTCCTTCCTGAAAGACATTAGCGAACCAAATGGTTTTCCCGACCATGGTCACCATTAGATTTTTGATTGTACATTTTTTTTCTGTTGAATTCAAATCTGCCATGGTAGGATTCGAACTGAAATCACCAGAGCATTAACTTGGCTTCTTGATTAATGATTTGGTGATAATTCCATTGGGCCAATGCCTCCCCATGAGAGTAGCTGAGGAAAGCTATTGTAGGCAATAGTGAGAGAAGAGTGTGGCACTTACTCTGATGGTCACTGACCTTTTTTTAAGCACTCCTGGTTGTACATCCAAATCATGGAGACAGCACTGACCCGGGGGAAAATGTGGACCAGGCTGCCAGGGTCTGGTGGCACAGCCTCCTCTACCAGTCCTCAGGGAAGAGGACCCTTCTGCTTTGCACTACGCCCTAAATGAGGCCTTCCTCATCCCTGTCAGAAAATAACCGTTCCAGCTTCCCCTTGTCTGATATGTTCAGATTCTGTCCTTGACTGAGCGGGGCAGTTTTAGAATGCCAGTGCTCATCTGGGTGCGCAGTAGCATTTTAAAGATGGTGTGAATGACAGGGACGCCGGACTTTCGGCAGATATCGGCTGAGTGGCAAGTTGTTCTGGGGACAGCATGCGGTAAGATGGGACTAGGCTCAGTAGTTAATGCAGAAGTTGGGTAACATACAGTGAGAAACTGTGCTCGTTGTCATGTTGAATATCCATCAAGGTATCTCAACACACCTCACACTTAATCAAATAAAGTAAGATTCCAGCCAAGAGCTAATTCTAATCTATTCAGAAATTTGAGTCGATACACTTAGCTATAATTACTAACAAATAATGATGCACGCAAGTCGATGCCATTGCCATAATCCAGGGGAATGGCAAGTAGTGCTGTCATTATTGGTGTCCATTAAGAAGTAATTGCTCTTTTGAAGAGCATCTTCATTCTAAGCAAAGCACAATGTCATTCATCTCCTACGTGCAGTTGTAGTCATAGCCTACAAGAACATGTGGAGAACAGAATGGACAGTTGGCAGATATCAAGCTATGTTAGGCATGAATTTCTTTTCTACAATTTTATCTGTTTTTGTTTTCCAAGACACAAGTTCCAAAAGCCAAGCATTTGAAAGTTCTGCTCCCCCCAAGAGTTTATACAAGGCTGGATGAGACGCAAGACTGTGCCTGGAAGGGGTTGACTCAGTTGGGTACCTGCTTCTTTATTGCCACGATTTTTATTTTTACCCAAGTTCCCTGGTGATGTGGGAAGATGCTCTCAGTGTGTGTGCCAGCTGTTTAGCTATGTCGGCCGTCAGACTTACACAACACGTAGGTGTGGAAAGAATCCAAAAGTGCATGTTAACCCTAAGGACGTCTTAGGTTTGAATTAACTTAATTCTAAATATTTTTTAAAGTTCATTTTCTGAGAACGTGACGACCCGCCTCGTAAATATCTGCAATTCATTGATAATGGTGATGTTTATGTCTAATACCTACTCTTTAAAGTGAAAGGTAAAATTGCAATAGGCCTGCTCGCTCATTAGAGAGAGGTGACTGGTGATGGTTTAAGCTAAGGGTCACCATGCCTTAGGCAAAGGAAGAGGTTGAGAAGAAGAATGCTTCACCTTGGCTGGTGTAGGAAGTGAACACGTCTGTCGTCATCACTCTACATTGCAAACCTGTCAACGAGATAACTAACATCTCTTCATAGCCAATACCTACTCCTCACATATGCTTACGCATACTTTGGAGGCATATATTTGCACTGTCTCAATACTCATATTTCATTCACTATGTTCTCACCTGAAAAAAAATCCTTACATTTATGTAGTGAGTTTACAACCACAGCGCATCCTAAAGTCTTTTACAGCTAAGAATTGGCTTTAGAGTGTAGCCAGTATTGTAATGTGCAAACTCCCACAAATGGCAAAGTAACAGTGACGAGATTATCTCTTTCACTTAGTGGTTGTGATTAGAGGATAATTATTGACCAGGACATGAGAGATATCTCCCTTGCTCTCTTTTAAGATTATGCAATTAGATCTTTTATATCCACCTAAGTGAGCTATCAGGGCTCATTCTCACAAAGTACCAGGCCCGAATACCAGCTCTGAATTTTGTTCTCAAGTCCTGCCCTGGGATATGAACCTACAATGCTCTGAGGTGGGAGTGCTACAAACTTCCAAATAGTCTGGAAAGGTTGAGACTTTTTTCACTGGACTGTAGGAGGTTGAGGAATGACCTTATTGAGGTCTATCAGGCCATGAGGGGCATAAATAAGGTGAATGACAAGGATCTTTTCCCTACGGTTGGGAAGTTCAAAAGGACATATTTTAGGGTGAAAGGTGAAAGGTTTAAAAAAGACATGAGGGGCAACTTTTTTACACAAGGAGTGTAAAAGTGAAATGATCTGCCAGAGGAGGTGGTAGATGCAGGTACAATTACAACATTCAATAAACATTTGGATACGTTCAGGAAAAGGAAAGGTTTGGAGGTGGGACTAGTTTAGTTCGGGAACATAGATGCGTGGACTAGTTGGAGTGAAAGGGTCTGCTTGTATGCTGTATAAATCTAACGCTATGACCCTAACAATCAGAACTTCCACAAACAAACACCTTTGCTGCAGAATACCAGTCTTGTGGCTTTTCAGTATGTTTCCATTGCATTCATGTTCAGATACGAAGGAAAATTAAATGAATCATTTGAATCAACACAGATATAACTTTTAAAAGGTCTCGCTTTTCTGCAGTTTCAATGACATTGTGGCTGGGTGCAGTTAGAAACAACTGTAACAAATTTAATCCTGGCAGTTGTTGGGAACACAGAACCAGTTGAAGTAATTGCAGTTGGCCAGCAATCAAGTAAGAGATTATTCATGTCTCATGCAAAATCCAGTGTTATGGCTTGGTATTGTTAACTCAGTACTTCAATCTCCTGAATAAAAGTCCTGCAGCGAGAATTAAATTATAGTTAATGAAACGATACTGCTGAAAAAAGAAACGTGTTGTCAAAGGACTTCATCTTGCAATCACCAAGACTGACACAAGAAAGCCA
This sequence comes from Ginglymostoma cirratum, assembly GCA_024137785.1. Taxonomy (NCBI): domain Eukaryota; kingdom Metazoa; phylum Chordata; class Chondrichthyes; order Orectolobiformes; family Ginglymostomatidae; genus Ginglymostoma; species Ginglymostoma cirratum. The sequence goes on along the minus strand of JAHRHZ010000026.1, from coordinate 688,774 downwards.
CATTTCAAAGGGAATAATAATTTGTACGACATGGGAAACAGGACAATGATTGATGGAGAGATAGTGGGAACTGCAGATGCTGGAGAATCTGAGATAACAAGGTGTAGAGCTGGATGAACACAGCAGGCCAAGCAGCATCAGAGGAGCAGGAAGGCTGACGTTTCAGGCCTAGACCC